>WOVY01011302.1:0-537031 GCA_013436015.1 Rhipicephalus annulatus
TAATAAGGGATTGAACAGCCACACTCAATGCACACATCTTTTTGCATTTTTGCACCGCTGTAGTGCGGCACATAGAATATTGTAGAATAGAATATTTCTGTATATTGTTGGTGTAGGGTTTTGGCGCTGTGGTTGCATATGAAAGCTTAGCCAAGTGTGTACCAACAAACACCCGCAAAAAACTTTCAGTTAAGCTGATACAGCCACAGATGATAATGGTGTAGGCATAGTTAGCCACTAAAGAACACGCTCGCGAAAAACGAAATGAGGATGGCGACACAGGTGGCTGTAAATGAAAGCAGGCAGACCTAACAGTTCTTGTCTGTTTCATGCATTTTGTCTGTGCAGGTTTTCATCCTTACGAATGCAAACACACTGATCCAACTAATAAGCCCTCTATGCATATATTCCTGTTAGCTACTTCTCCAATTAGTCGTGCATTTCTTTAATATACATATTTATAGTCGAGAAGTTCAGAGCTTATTGAGCATATATTTAACTTACTTCTGATACATTATCTGTTGCATGGCTGTTTTTATGAATTAAAAAAAATCAACTGCGAATTAGCAGCTGACGCATGCACTCGAAGAATAAGATTAGCTCGTCTTATTGATTTTTTAAAGTAGTCAGTTTTACTCAAGCGCTAAAGTAATCATTTTCTTGACCAATAAGCAACCTGTGAAAGACATATTATAAAATTATCCAGTACACCAAATTTATGTAACTGGAGAAGAAATTTAGAGGTGAGCTTCCACAAATACACAGTGCTGTGTTTCCAGTAGCAGTTGTCATTTAACAAGTGCTGTTGATCGTTTCAGATTGGGGCTTGCTCGATGTTTTACACTAGTTTCACACAGTAGATTGTACATCTGTGATGAGTACATGTCTACAAAACGATCTTTCAAAGTAAATGATAAATATTGCTACTTTTCTGTCTTAATGGGTTTATATAATTTGTCGTATCACCCATTGTAGTGGCCCAATGGTTAGAGTATTCTAGCTAAGCAAGAAAACTTGGTAAAAACGCTGAAATGTGAGCATCCCAGTATATTTCAAACTTCTTGGTAGGTGAATGATTCAAGAGAGAAGCATTTTTTCACCACCATCATGGTGTAGACTCAAACATGGCACTTGCATTCGTACACTAATATGCACAGATGCTTGTAAATGAAAAGTGAATAGTGGTAAAGCTGAAGTTGGGAAGCTGGAGCTTTTTATTATATGACACATCGTAATGAGGTTCTGATTGTTCCCAGTATTTTTTAAATGCTTAGTTGAATGTTGTGCATCTCTTACATGCAGAATGTTGAAAGGAAAGCACACTACGTCTTCTACGATGGACTGGGGTGCTGATGATGCAGTGCACTCTTCATCACAACATGAAAGCAGCTGTTCCGGGCTCACGACCTCACTCAAAGGGTTGCATCAAAAGTGGACGCTACTCATAGGGTGCACCAAATATCTTGTACATTTTAGGAACATTCCTCCGATGGCAAGGCTTCATATCAAGCTATGTGTTCTATATACCTATTTATATTTCCAATATGAGTATCAGTTTGCCATCAGATTGACAGCAGTGCATGTAGAAAACTGTGTACAATGCATAATGTTAGAGATGTATGATAAACTGGAGACGGCCTAGATGTCTCCAGCTTAAAAGGTTGATTCACTAATGGGTCATTCCACGCCAAACATCCCAGCTATTTTAGCGACCATCTCAAATGTATTCGAAAAAATTGTAACGATGTACTGCATCGAAAACAGTGAATCAGTAAAATATTTCTGAAAGAAAAATTTTTTGGTCATGTAGTTGCCTTATGAACTTACCGGATTGTCGTTTTATTCTTGTTTGTGCAAAATTTTGTTTTAAAACTACTGCTCCTTGCTTCTATACCAAAATTTGTCTACATGTTAAGTACAAGTTCATGTGCGCAGTAATATTAGTTCAGTTTCACTGGCACATACGCCTCCAAGACTAACAAAGTGCTTGATACGGCTGGTTGGTGCTGTATGGTAGACAAAGAAAGTGCTTAACAGCGCAAACGACAAGAAGGGAAAGAAGAGATGAGCTGAGCCCTGAACAAACAACCAAAGTTTATTGCAAACCAACTATATATAGAAAACAGAAACTGCGCATAACCACGCACCATAAGCAGAATCGCACATACATGCACCATACAGCCTACCTTATCAACAACCGGTCATGTAAGTAGACCCCAGATAACTAACTTCACAGCAGTTAAAAAAAATTGGGGTACGCAAACACAGTGAGCACAAGTTGTTGAATGTGGAAGGCTTCACTAATCTCGTGATCACGCCGATTTTTATATCCCCCCATGATCAAACACTTTTCAAGAATTGGCTGACAACAAGACTTATTACAATGGTCTGCCAAGTGGCTAGGAAGAGAACATTTTAGAGAGTTAGCGTGCTCCCTCAACCGATCATTTATGCATTGCCCTGTTTGGCCAATGTAACCGTGCCCAAAAGTAAAAAATTATCTTGTAGAGAATCGCTAAAACACATTCAACATGGCACGTAGCGTGTTTCTTAGTGCATGCTTCTTTCTTAGGTATGCTTCTTTCTTAGGTCCTTCGCTGTTGACCCAGCGACATAGCCCAGCGAGTTTATCGCGTGCGCAGAACACAACCCTTACACCTATTTTGCCAGTGACCTTCTTTAGCCTTTGGGAAACTTCGTGTATGTAGGGAATAAAAGTCTTGCTAGAATGAGGCTTGTTAAGTTAACTGTTGCTTTGTCTCTTATCAGGCACTCTTAGTGACGTTAGGAGAGTCTCGGCAATGGAATTTAGCTCGGGATTAGAAAAGCCTGCTTGTTGAAGGCGGTGAACTTGGAGCGAGAAACTGCACTCTATCTGGCGGTGACAAGAGCCAGTTAGAATTGCCTTTAGGCAGAAAAAAGCGATGCTTTACTTGACTAGCTTAGAATGGGCGGACCTAAAAAGCAGGTTATTTCTTGAGCATGGCTCGTACCGCCAATACACATGATCAACAACAAAAAAAGCATTTCTAATTGTAGACATCGTAGGGTGTCGTCAGAAATAAACTCCGACGTTAATTCTAGTTTCTTCATTTCACGCCCGAAAACGTCATATATCTCATCGGTGGTTCGCCGAGGGTCAGATTGATCAATGAGGTAAAACGCTAAAAAGTCGTCAACGTAGCCGAACACTTTAACTGTACTCGTGTGATCGAAGTTAGCCATGACACTTCTTTCATACCGCGCGAGTAAAAGGTAACAAAGAACCGGTGCTAAACATGAGCCAATGCACACATCTGCACTGGTGAGATATTTGATGTTTTTCAGCGTGAAATGAAGCAACTGGAACTAAAGTCGGAGTATAATTCATGACGACAAGTTACAATGTATAGACTTGAAAATGCTTTTTTTGGTTGACCATGTATATTGGCGGTGCGAACCTTGCTCGAGAAAAAGCCTTCTTTTTACATCCACCCATTCTAAGCTAGTCAAGTGAAGAATTGCTTTTTCCTGCCTAAAGGCAATTCTAACTGGTTCTTGTCACCGCCAGATTGAGTGCAGTTTCTCGCTCTAAGTTCACTGCCTTCAACAAGCAGGCTTTTCTAATCCCCTGCTAACTTCTATTGCCGAGACTCTCCTAAGGTCACTAAGATTGCCTGATAAGACGCAAAGCAACAGCTAACTCAACAAGCCTCATTCTAGCAAGGCTGTTATTCCCTACGTACACGAGGTTTCTTATAGGCTAAAGAAGGTCGCTGGAAAAGGTGCCGGCTCCAGTGTGTGACACCACTGATCGTCTGCGCAGCGCATCGAATTGCGCACACACCGGCGGCGAGGCGCGCGCGGCGGCGGCGGAGTATCATTGCGCATGCGCAGACCAGTGTCACGCGAAATTGGCTCATCGAGGCCAGAGTAGCTAACGCTACAAAATAGTGTAAGAGTTGCGTTCTGCGCACGCGACAAGCTCGCTGGCCTATGTCGCAGGGTCAACAGTGAAGGACCTAAGAAAGAAGCAGGCACTAAGAAACACGCTATGTGCCATGTTGAATGTGTTCTAGCGATTTTCTACAAGATATTATTTACTTGCTGGCCTATGTCGCAGGGTCAACAGTGAAGGACCTAAGAAAGAAGCAGGCAATAAGAAACACGCTATGTGCCATGTTGAATGTGTTCTAGCGATTTTCTACAAGATATTATTTACTTGTGGCCATTGGCCAAACAGGGCGATGCATGAATGATCGGTTGAGGGAGCACGCTAACTCTCTAAAAGGTTTCCTTTCCAGCCACTTGGCAGACCATTGTAATAAGTCTTGTTGTCAGCCAATTCTTGACAAGTGTTTGATCACGGGGGATATAAAAATCGGCGCGAGCACGAGATTAGTGAGGCCTTCTATATTCAACAACTTGGTGCTCCCCGTGTTAGCGCACCCTCAATTTTCCTTAACTGCTGTAAAGTTAGTTATCTGGGGTCCACTTATATGACCGGTTGTTGATAAGGTAGGCCGTATGGTGCATGTATGTGCAATTCTGCTTGTGGTGCGTGGTTATGCGCAGATTCTGTTTTCTATATATTGCAGTTGGTTTGCAATAAACTTTGGTTGTATGTTCAGGGCTCTGTTCTCATGTCTTCTTTCCCTTCTTGTTGTTTGCGCTGTTAAACACTTTGTTCATCTACCACACCTTCAAGAACTTAGCCAAAATGTGTTATATTTGCATTTTTTCTATTATAATACTTCACTTTCTATGAATGTCTGAGTAATGAATACTAACTACACAAAAGGTATATTTTGAGGAAATAATATTATGAGACATCTTATGCTGCTAAACATTACGACAAAAAATTACAAATTTTGCAGAATGTAATACTGCACTTTCTATGAATGGCTGAGTAATGAACACTAACTACACAAAAGGTATATTTTGAGGAAATAATATTATGAGACATCTTAAGCTGCTAAACATTACGACAAAAAATTACAAATTTCGCAGAATCGTCATTTTCGTCTGTATTGAGACGCGACTTGCACTGTCCAGTGGTCCAAATAAATATGACCTTCAAACCTAAATCGAAAGGAAAAAAAAGGTATTTTCATATGCCAATTGTTTTCATTACATATTTTTGTTTCAAGGAAGAAAATAAGTTTTGAACGTTCCCATTGATGAAAATAACGAACTTCAAGGCAGCAGCTGTCGTATGACCAAATGAAAAGATAGACGCCAATGGGAATGCTAAAAAAAAATTTCTTCCTTAAAACAAAAAATGTAATGATAGTATATGAAAAGAACTGTTTATTTGCTTTCAATTTATGTTTAAAGGTAATTTTTAGTTGAGCCACCACATGGCGTAATCGCATCTCAATATGGACAAAAATTACGACTTTGTAAATTTTTTTTTCACAAAGTTTACCAGCTTGAGAGTTCTCAAATATTTTTTTCTCAAAATATACCTTGCATGGAGTAAGTATTCACTAGTCAGATATTCATACAAACTGCAGTATTACAATAAAAAAATTGCAAACATAACACATTGTGGTATAATTCTTGGAAGCATAAGTGCCAGTATAATTGCAATAATATTACTGAGCTTCAAACACCTTACACAAGAACCTTAACTCAACATATAGGCCAAGTTTGCTATAGAACTTACTTTTAAAATAAATTTTTTCACAAACACCCAAACGACATTCCGGAAAGTCCCGAAGGCAACCACGTGACCGAACATTTTTTCTCTCCGAAATATCCTATTGTTTCACTGCTTTCAATACAGTTAATCAGCACAATATTTTTCTAATGCATTTGAGATGGTCGCCAAAATGGCTGTGCGTTTGGCATGAAATCACCCAAACAGCATGTCATGAGCACAAAAAAAGGTCCTATGCTTATTAAGCCCTTTATTTACCGAGAAATATATTGAAAGTGCCTCCTCTGAGGCACTGTATAATGCTGCTTTTTTTCACAGTTCTAAGGCGGCTGCACGTGCTGTTGTTTACATGTGCAGCAGTGCCGTTCATATCTAGTAGAAGTCGCTGTTGGGATAGTTGGTGCATGTTTGCATTAAACATTACTCAATTTTGCGCCAAAATGACGACCACACAAACAAAGAAAACACATAAACGGGATGGGCACTCATTTGCAATTGTTTGTTTCTTCAGGAAACAGGCTGATATAAACCCACTTTTCGTCAACGCATGTGCAGCCTACTTGGGCCGTCCCTTACCTAATCACGCTATAGGACACATGATCGCTAGATACCGTGCTTCCAGCTCATACATGATGAGTGAAGTTTTGCTAACGCAATTGATACCCCGTTTCTTTTGTGAAAGCCCTTTGAAATTGCTCTTGGTGTGAATCCACATGAAGTGACATGCGCTCTTGAACGGGCACCTTCGTTATTCTTTGCCGTAAGGGCATGTTCCCTCGCTCGATCATTGACGCAGCGCCTCGTCGTCTGGCTAACATGTCTCTTTCTGCACGATAGGGGTATTTTGTAAACCACTTCTGTGGCAGACTTCGTGAATGGCCATGCGTGCTTCTTTTTACAGCCTTTCAGCTGCTCAGGATGATTTCCAGCGATGCACCGGCGCAACTTTGCTAGTTTGTTAGGGGCATGAACTCCATCAGTACTTCATGCCGACTCGCCACCTATTTAAGGTTGTGTGTATGAATATATGCTATATTATGAATATATGCTACAAACAGCTGCTAGTGAGCACCTGTCCTGCCCTTGTGTTTTGTGTGGTCGTTGTTTCCTCGCGAAATTGACTATTCAATTCAGGCATTCCTGTCTATATACAGCACATGTTTAATGTCTGTAGCACAATATTACATGCTATTTTCGTATTCTATTTGCATGTTCAAGAGAACAGCAGCCGCGCCAATTGTGTCAATTGGATACAATTTCCTAATTTTGCACAAAACCATTATGAAATGCCCAACCAGCTTCAATTATTTCTCAGTATTGTTAATTTTATCAAGAAACATAAAATCTATTATTCAACGTAAGTTTGTGCATCACCATCTAATTGATTTATGTGTGCAGTTTAATGTCCTAAAGCCACCATTTGATTATGAGATGCCTTAGGGGAGGGCTCCAGAAATTTCGGCCGCCTGGGGTTCTTGTGCACCCAAATCTAAGCAAATGGGCCTACAGCATTTTCGCCCGCATGAAAACTGCAGCTGAGTACCTTGGCGACTAAACCATCGAGGCGGGTTCATCATCATCCAATCTAATACAGATGGCCAACCGCAATTATAACTTTTAATTGACTATATTCTAACCTCACAGCAAAAGAAAAGAGTAGAACGGTTTTAAAGAAAGTTCTCCCCCTTTTTCTATGACGTCCGTAACGCTTTTTAAGTCGCTTTTGCCAGAGTACGCTTTTGCTCTGCGGAAAAGTGTTTTATGATTTGGAAGTGGCTACTAATACTCGCTGTCACAGGGCACAAAATATTTTTTCCTCTATATTACTCTGCCATGCAGATGCCATTCAATAACGAGTACTAGTATGAGTGCTGGCCGTCTTTCAGAGTGACTTATGAGGTATTTGCAGCCTTAAGCGACAATAAGGAAAATCGTATGCTACTTTTTTCTTTTCGCCACCCCCTTGAGCTCCTCTTTTATGAATATCTGGAGTTTGTGGGTCACCTGTCAAACAGTTTGACAAGCTCGGCAAATACTACTGTGAGTTTTACCCCCGTATTTTAGAACCTACTTTCACTAAATGCTTCGCCTTGACTTGAAAAAATTGATTCCAGCGCAGTCTCTTGGCAGAGTAAGTCACCCAATATCAGTGACAATCTGCAGCGATTCTCGAGAAACGCAGCATCATTTTTAGACAAGTGGTGGCGCTGTGCTCAGCCCTTTCAAATAAGGACGAGATTCGAGTCGAGGAGCGTTCGTAAATAGGGAGGTTAGCATTGTTTGCACTGTGGGATAGTTCAAGAGTGCTTTTATTGAAATAGCTGCGCTCTCGTATATTTTGAATGAATTAGCGGATGTCAAATAAGTTCTACATATATTTTTCCTTTTGTGCGATTCAGTCTAATTTGTTGTACTACTGTAAATTTGGAGCCCCACCGGGGTGGTCTAGGGGCTATGGTACTAGGCTGCTGACCCCCAGGTCGCGGGATCGATTCACGGCTGCGGTGGCTGCACTTCCGATGAAGGCAGAAACGCTGTAGGCCCATGTGCTCAGATTTGGGTGCATGTTAAAGAACCCCAGGTGGTCGAAATTTCAGGAGCCCTCCACTACGACGTTTCTCATAAACATATGGTGGTTTTGGGACGCTAAACTGCACATATCAATCAATGCTGTAAATATTGAATATCAGGCTCAAAAATGCTGTGTTTGTTTTTCCTGAAACCTGCTCCAAATTTAAATTTTCTCCTTGGAAAAGCAAGATATGATGCTCCAAAATATTGCTCGAGATGACAGCTTGGCTGTTCCACCTCTGCTAGCTGTAAGTGGTTACTCTTTCACCCTGCTTTTGTGTGTTCATTTTATATTCTTTGATGTTGCATTGTTTCAGGGAGACATATGTGATGCGCTTGATATTTTATATCTTTAAATCAGTTATTCTGCATGGTTAATATCTAGTGACACTGTTAAGCTATTGTAACTCTGCCTATTGTTTTCACTCCTGTATTATTGTTTCTGCAGTATTATGAATGTCTTAAAACACAAGGGTTATTGTGAAATGAAAATGCTATTTTAAGACTGTTTTGTCATTACATTCATTAGAATATCACTAGCCTTGCATAATATGCATAAGGCATGCCACAACACATGCAAACTGTGGCGTATCTAATGAGGCAATCGTAGTGTGCATTGATGAATTATTTCAGTATATTGGAGGAATAAGGCATGCTGCATTGCACTACTCTTCTTGCTGTTTGTATGCTTCACTGCACTGTGTTTTGTGTTGCATTGAAGCGTGTTAAAATTAGTTCTTCTTTTTTAAGTGCAAATAAAGGCTCTTCTGTTGTACTTTGATATGCATGCATCGGTAATTAGAGCTCCATGTCGTACCATTGATGTCTTATTTTCGGTCTCTTGTAGCAAATGGCATTCTGTTCTGCACAATTGAAAAAGGCTTTTGATTAAGGTACAATTTGTCTCTAAAGCCTGTATGTGCTCTGTGTCTAATAAAATAAAGCTCGATTTCTTTTTGCACTATGGCATGACTTTGTGAACGTTCTGTTATGTGTGACAGCTCATTTTGAGTGGTGCCTTCGCATTCAGCTAGGATTACATGTTATATGTGAGAGCCTTATATGCCGTGCTTCATATATGCACCTTAAAAGCTGTGCTAGGGCCAGGATTACCACACTGTGGCAGGAGCCACTACAATAGGACATCTGCACAAGAATGGTAAAGGGTAAGCTTTCTCGTGCTTCCACAGGGGCCCTACTGGAAAGGGGTAACACTCGAATCATGGTATTTTTCGCATGGGTGTTGGGGCATTATTCAGCATGAACACCCCCACACCCTTTTTGCTATTTGGGAGAATGACACCCTTACACTACTTTTGTTTTTAAGGGTGTTAGGGTGTCAGCAATATTACACCCTTACGCCCTTAAGATTATTTGGGTGTACATTCGCTTTTACACCCTCACTCCCTTAAGGACACTTGGGTGTACATTTGCTTTTACACCCCAAAAGTGTTTGTGCCATAGGGTGTAAATTCAGAAATCCGCCCACGGTAATAGGTGTAGTCCTGCTTGATACACCCATTTCGTGGGGTGTAGGGGCGTGAGTTATAGACACTATAAAACACCTATATAGGTGTAATTTGGTTTACAGTGTATGCGGGATCTACTGATTTTCTTTTTGTTATGCACGTTTTTACGCTCTGTCAACATTAGAATACTGGAGGCATAACTACGAACCGAATAGAGGATAAGTGTTTTGTGACACAGCCACTGAACTAACTACCGCCATGGATTGCAGCCTGCGTTAAAAGCTTTGCGAGGTTGCAAATTTTGGCAGTCCGTTCAACGAAATCGGAAATGTGACTCACAGACAAACAAAAATATTTAGCTAAGCCTTGAGGGACTTGCCGGGAATAGCCCGCTAAAGCCCTCGGCTCGCCGCTGGCTTGTTCGCTGGTGTGTGACGTATTTCGTAACGAAGGACACTGCCAGAGCATATGTGGAAGAATGATAAACGTCTCCATGACATCCTGGCATTGTGAAAATTAATCTCTACAATTAGTTGGATTGCTTATACCATCAAAAAAGATAGCTCTGAAATAGCGCGTGAAAACTTTATTTCATGCGCACAATGCAAGAAAAAGCGACCAGACATACTGGATTGTCTACCCAGTATTCCTCCCCGGCTGCAAACCTGAGAAGTGAATAAAAAAATAGAAAGAAACATGATTGACCGAGGAAAATGTTTATCTATTATTATTGTTTAAAATCTGATTTTGCTCTTTCAGTTGTGTGCATAAAACAGGAGAACCTGGAGCTGGTTATACATTAGTCAATTTTCTCATTCACCCTTCCAATGAAAAAAAAATATGAGAAGCAGTGCTGGCGGATGAATGGTCTTCCTCCGTCGAGAAATCATGAAAACCTTTCGCTATGACTTTCACGTCCGCGCAGATTCAAGAAAGATAGATGACGCGAGTGAATGGATACGTTTGGCCTTTTATTCGCACAACACATTGTGAAAATGCACGTCGGGTAAGCGAGAAAAGTTTATGGCCAAGCGAGCCAACGTTTTTCGTCCCTGAGAGTTCATCGCAGAAGGTGTGGGTAGTTGCTTGCTGATAGACAGTACACTATTTTCTTACGGCGTCTCCAAACTCGGAGGAGCCGAAGTGAAGAAGAACACTATTTTCTTACGGCGTCTCCAAACTCGGAGGAGCCGAAGTGAAGAAGAAACTTGTTTGGGGGATAGGAATAGTTAAATATTGTAAACAATTAGTAAAAGTAGGTGGTGGTGTTTGAACCCATAACAATTACTTCACAGCTGCAATGCACCAAACTAGTGTGAAAGCTTCAGAGTAATATTGAAGAAGGCAGAGAGGCAAGAAACTGAATGATAGAGAAAGTTAAAAAATAGAATAATGATGAAAAACAGAGACGTAAAAAGTATAAGAAACTGCATTCACTTTATAAAACATTTACAAAGTGGATAAGTGAAGGCGAGAGAGAGAGAACTGGATACTTTTGGCTATTAACGAACAATGAATGATTCAGGTCTTTAGAGTCTATTATTCCCGAGCGGCGGAAAAGACGAAGAAAGCGCAAGTAACGACCGACACGTACGTGAAGGTAAATGTGTTTTATTGCAACACACTGTTTATGTTTGACCATGTACCAATACTGTTGTGCGCATAAGAAAGCATTCATCAATCCTTAATTATGCAACTAATGAAAAACATTTGCAATCTGCCCTTGTGAAAGTACATGCAAGGATTACTTTCAGTTTTCTAGATGTTATATTTCTTTCAAAGTGAACCAACAAAAACTACAGCTTAGAGTATTACCAGGTTTCTGTTAAAATATTATGTACAGAGCCAACACAAGCATGACATCCTACTCTCTCTCTCACTAACGTGCACGAATGACAGCAACCTCCTGCGCGTGAAGCGTTCTGTGGAATATAAACGGGAATGTACTCTTGCGTAAGTTATAGAGGAGAGCTGCCAATACTCTCGTCTTCTTGCCAAGCCGTCGAACATTACAGTTCATATTTACCGGGAACGGCTCATTTCACCGCCCATAATAATGGTACCACATTGTCTTGTGCAGATTAATCTAAAACGCTACTCTCCCACTTGTCGGCCAAGGTACACAGTGATTCGTCAGAAGTCAACACAATTATAATAGAATACGGCAATGTCACCATAAAACCTTAGAATTTTGTGATCTTGATCTCTATTTATCGTGGTTCTAATAATAAAGGCTCTAATATTTAATGATGGAAAAATAGCGCTGAAGTGTCTGCTGGCTAGTGCCTCTTTTGTCGTTTTTTTAAGCTTTCTTGCGCTAAGTGAAAGCGACACCGAAATCTATCAAGATAGTTGCGAAAACAAAAGGAAGAAGAAAGAAATAAAGAAAAAAGAAAGAAAGAAAAAAAAGAAAGAAGAAAGAAAGAAAGAAAGAAAAAAAGAAAGAAAAAAGAAAGAAGAAGAAAGAAAGAAAAGAAAGAAATTCACAAGTGGTTCATTTACTCCTCAGCTACGCGGAACCTTTATGACGGCAGACCACGCTGCTAAATGAAATAAATTTCATTAATAAATAAATGACGTATAAGGAGGTTCATTCAATCGTTGTTAGCTACTTGATCAACAGAGCGAATGTGACTAATTTTAGAATACACCTTTATGAAATAATTTTGTTGTCTGGGTCAACTAAACATTTGCGAACATTTCGCTGAATGCTTTGCACCTTGAATACCTTGCGAAAGCGCATCTAAGCACACCATTAGGTGGAAGGCAGTTCTGTATGTGGCTGCGGGATTATGCTCTCTTTAGACTTTAAACAAGCTGAGCCACTGGCGTTTTCTGAAATAATAGGTGCCCCATATTTATCATCACCATCATCGCCAGCGCCATCGTTGACAGATAAGTTTTGCTTATTGACCCCCAATTCCCCTTGTCTTGTAAAATTAATGCGAGCCACTTTTTTTATCACCTCACTTTCGTTTACCCTGCCCTCAGCTGTTTCCGATCTCTTGGTGCCAGTTCTGCCCCACTGACTGCCGGTTACCTGTCCTTTGCAGTATGGAATCTTTATGGGTCTACCTTCTTTTCTAAATGTCGGCTAGAAGGCAAATTAATGCTGTGTTTTCTTTGGTCCACTCTGCTGCCTTCACATAATTTGATGTGAGGTCTATCATTTTCCGTTCCGTCACACTCAGCGTCGTTGTAAACTTCTCAAGTTTCTCCAGACTTTACTGCCTACGATACCGTTGAACGTAAGTAGATGCTAATATTTTTCTATCATCAAGAATCAAGATAAGCTGGGGCTTTTTGTTTAAATTATATGCTATGAAGACGTTTGTGCCGAGAAGAGTTCCAGCGATGTTTTTTGTTGTAGTGGGCAACGACAGGTGAAATACATAGTAAGTGACTATTCAGGACAGCAAGGTTGAAAGCTGTTTCGAGAAATCAGCGTGCCCAAAACCAAATATTGCTCCTAACTCCGCACTCTCAACCCTTTAAGGTGCCAGTGAAAAAAGGATCAAGCGCGAAAAATAAACAGAATCAGAAAACTAGACCGATAAAAAAGGAAACCGTATCTAAACAAATAAACCTGCAGAGATCAGTTTTCTCGCTGGAATCAGACAATGAAAACGAGAAAGTGGAAGCCTTTCTAGTACCTCAGCATCAGTTAGATTTATCATTAGCCCATCCTTTTTTTTTCTTTTTCTATTTTTTGAAGCATAAGACAGAATGCAAAATACTTACGCGCGCTCATGCGGCAATACGTCCAACCTAGACAACCTCGCCCCCCACCCACCCACTCGCGGAAAAGACGGGGCAATCAAGCCGAAGTAAAAAGGATCGGCACAGATCCCACCGAGGGGGAATTAGGAATCGACACGTATACCCAGCGAACGCAAGAGCAAGAAAATTAGTGGCACCAGAGCTGCAGTTAAGAAAGAGAAATAAAAAAAGAAAACAAAAATGTAAACCTCGCCGCAGAAACTCGGTCGTACGTGGTTACCGGAGCAACACACACGCACGAAAAAAAAAGGGGGGGGGGAATAGAAGAGAGGCAGAATAAAACAGGAGCAAGCTGCCGAAACCGAGCAAGGAGGCCGCAAATGTCTGCCAAGTCCCGTCCGGGGGCTCCCATAACGAGCGGCAATTAGGAGGCTCGGCTTAACAAAGCGAGGGTGGAGGGCCGATGCTCGACTCTCGAAAGAGACTCGCGGCTTTTTCCCAGCCCCACGGTGCATGTATGCTGTGTGTCACACTGTCTTGCCTTTTGTTCTGAGATGTCAGTCACTTTGTTTCAAGCGATTGTTAACTGCTTGCCACGTCTCTGAATAGAAGGCAAAGTCCTAATACAGTTGTATGAGTGTGCACATTCATCTGTGTGATGAAATCAGGCTACCGGAATAACGGCTCACTCGCCAAGCTCTCGACCACACGTTACAGGCACAACTGTGGTGCTCTACCACTGAGCTAGCCGTGATAGCGCCGTAGTTGAGCATCGAACGCGTTATTCGAAGGTCATAGGTTCGATTCCTGCTCACGGCAAGTAATTTTTTCACCCACATTTCTAAATTCTTATTGACATTGAATTGGTTCTAATAACTTGCCCTATACATTCCTTGACATTATTGTCCGTTAGATTTCATATAAATAAATAAATAAATAAATAAATAAATTTATGTTCTTTCTATGAAATGGCGAGTGAACAAACCATATAATTGTTGGGATTTTCACTGTTGTAGCAATAAGATTATACGAAACAAAAGTAGAGCTAAAAAAAGCCGCAAACGTTGATTCCTCAGTACAGTCGGCTCATTTAAATGTTCCTCTCCACTTTAAAGCGATGAATAAGGAACCATCAACAATTTTTAAAGACGATAGTCTTTCTTGGGGACCTTCCACAAAACCTTTGGTCTGTCTGTCTGTCTGTCTGTCTGTCTGTCTGTCTCTGCATTTGTCCGTTTGTCCACCGTTACCGTGAACCAGGTACTTTAAACAGCACCAGCCAATACCTCGAATGGCCGACCCCATCCGCAGCGTCCACAACTGTTGCTCAAGGATCAGCGTTCATACGCATGTAATTTTCAATTAAAAAGCAATTATTGCACATATATGAGGCACCATAACAACACGCACATATTCTGCATGTTCGTCTTTTACTAGAAAAGGCATACATAAGTAATTCCAAGGACCATAGCGCTTATCACGTTGCACTGACTATGCAACCGCTTGCACGAAGAAGCGAGTGTTTCCAACGCTTTGCTAAGACGACACGGTGGTGGCACCTACCCGTCGCCTTGCGTTCTACACCTTATCACCTGTGAAACGGGCGCGCACGCCCATCTCAGGGTCACACGCTTTGTTTTTCAAGAAGAGCTGCCAGATGGTACTCATCTCTCACGTGTGACGTGACTTGATGCGCTCTTTCACCTCCGCTGCACGCTCGAGGCACTCTAACGCAGCGCCTCCGGAATACCATTCACCGATTTTCTTGCGCAGAACATCAAATAAATGTTTTGTTCACTCTCTTCACACGCAAGACTATCGTCTTTCGACATTTGCAGATTACATGCAGATACGGAGCATATTTTTTTCTGTAATTTTGTAAGTATTTCTTCTAGAGTGTTTTTGTCTCATTGTTTTTATCAACTTTTTCTACCTCTTGCTCTTTCAGCTGTCAGATAATTTGGAACTGGCATAAAAACAAATAAACAATAATACCTTCTTTTTGAGGAGGAAAACGACCGGACAGCCCCGCCACGGTGGTGTAGTGGCTAAGGTACTCGGCTGCTGACCCGCACGTCACGGGATGAAACCCCGGCTGTGGCGGCTGCATTTCCGATGGAGGCGGAAATGTTGTAGGCCCGTGTACTCAGATTTGGGTGCACGTTAAAAACCCCGGGTGATCTCAATCTCCGGAGCCCTAAACTACGGCGTCTCTCATGATCATATGGTGGTTTTGGGACGTTAAACCCCACATATATATTGAAAACGACCGGAGAAAGCAGCAAAACTGCATCAGGAAGGCATACAAATTCCTACAACCCTGACAAGGCCGCGTGTAGGCTATATACATCTTCCAATCAAGTATTTGATCTCAACGATTATTTTTGAAAGCCACTGATTTTGTTGATGTACTTCCTTTTCGAGGGTGCTTCAGAGTGATGGATCCATCAACTTCAGTTCCTCATGAGAGGTATAAGGTTCATTGGGAGATAAAATACCCGTGCCACAGAGAAACTCTCTCTTCCACTCCACCTTCAGATGCCCGTGCTGCAGCAACTTGAACGGAAGGTAATCTCTGAAAATAAAGGGGCGTGATAAAGCCCCGACATTGCATACGATGACGGAGAAGCACAAACGTTACTATATCAAAAGTACGCGACTTTGCAGTCTGCCGCTATAGCGACCTAGTCAGAAAATAATTTACATACACCGAGGTACCCCAAAAGGCTGAATTACCCCTCAATTCTGTATGCAACAGAACTTCAGCTAACGATCAGTCTTCATTTTTTTTGTTTTCCTCCTACTGCTCGAAGTACTGTTACTCTTTGCCTGCTATCGTAGGTAGCATTTTGCATGCCATTTGATTGAGTCCTTGTCCCTTCTTACTGCTGCTAGCCTCCACCTGAGAAAGCTGCATCTACTGCTACTTTCTGTAGTTGCCAGTCTTTAAAATAACTACCTAACGATGAATACGTTCTCTATCCTTTGTCTTTTATGTTGGACTTCCTCTACCAGTCCTTCGTGTGCAATGAATATTGATCCTGTTTCATGTTTTCCTGCAGCGTGGAAGCCTCGAAAAATCCTCGAGTCTGTATTACTGTGCACCCTTGGAAACCCAAGTCGTAATAAGGTGCGTTTATTATGCATTTTTCATTCTCCTCGTTTCTTTCTATCGCGTCCGCACCTGCCTCGAAGTCATCTTCCCCTTTTTCCTCAGTGTCCTTCATCTGTCCTGGCAGTTTTTTTTTATGAAAACACCAATAAAAGTTAGAATGGTTCTACTTCTTATTTTCCCGTTTTATTTTCTTCTTTTTCCGGCAGCCCACTACTTTTGTTAAACTACGCTCCCGTCATGTGTTACAGATATCCCCGAGTGCAGTGCTTCCCTCGAAGTTTGTGAGAGCATTACGCTCTCAAGCTGCCTTCACAGAACTAGCGACGAAGGAAAAGAAAAAAAAAGATGGGAGCATAAGATCTGCCAACATAGTCATAGTATCGGAGAGTGCGCCCGAACAAAAGGGAAGCAACTGAATCGCACACGAGCCGGACATTGGTCGGGTGCGCACTTCGATGGACCACGGAGGACATGCGGGGACATTTGATGGATGACCCGTAGCCACCGTCACCACCGATGCTCCGCCGTTGCAAAGGGACCCACTCCTAAGAGCAAAGACGTGTTTCCGGCTCGACGCATCACCGGCAGTACGGCATTTCTGTCCCGTCGTCTACGGAGACAGGCCATTCGAAATGTATGAGCAACAACCGTCGTCGCCGCACGAGGTACAATAGTTCTCTTGTATGGCGCTGGTTGTGGAAATCTCGGGGAAAAAAAAAGGCGCCGACGGAGAATTCGCACCCTTGTGTTCTTGCCTGAGCCCACCAAATATGTGCTCTGCTCACTCGGCCAGGACGAAAGGGTGCAAGGAAGAAATCCGGCGGAGCCTTGAAAAGGCGATAGCCCAATGGGAACGCAGCTTTCGGAGGCTTTCTGTTCACACAGAAAAGATCGCATGTCTTGTTGTGCCCAAGAAAACGTGCACAGCGGCTTTGGTTCAATAGAAAGCGTTATCGCAAAGTTATGCTTCTCGCTGGCTCTTGAGACTACACTACTCGTCGAATGCATACCTGCTGTTTGTGTTCGTCGTTCTGTTGTCCGTATCTGTCTTCAACAAAAGGGGCTTTTCGCCACCCACCTCTCCAAAAATTATGATTCAATGTGATCGTCAATAGCAGGCAAAATAAAGAAGCGAACCAACCACATAAAGGCAAGTGACCATGTGTTTTTGCACGACATGCATTCTCTCTCTCTACTACACGCGCTGCTGCCGTTTCGGCTTGTGAAATGCAAACTATAGCATTTTCTTCGACCTCAGATACTTGAGAATTGGAGAGAGGAGAGCTTTACAGAACCACGGCTTTTCCGTGAAGGTTGGAATTCAGGGGTCATCAAACAAAAAATAATAATAACCACTACACAAATGTATTAATACATCCGCAAATCAGAAACCAACCATCTGCGACGTGATTGCGCGTGCATTGGGGCGTTATCGATTGGATGAATGCGCATGCCGGACAGCAAGATGAGTGTGAGACCGATTCAGCAAATATTATTTCTTGTTACCTTTGGTTCTATGTTATCGTTTTCGCCTTATTGCATAAGTGCACCTTCTGGTATGCTTTGTTTCCTTCTGGCGTCACGCTGGCGATCGCGGATCAGCCTGCGCAAAGACTTCGCCCTATGCTTAATTGTGCGTGAAAGGCGACTTCCTCCAACACCTTAAATATAGAAGTCGTCACGTGAAGTGAGACTTCAATCCTTCGATGATTGCAACATCCCTCTCGAATGCGCTAAATTGCTCGCATACAAACTATTGGAACTGACACCTAGTGCACTTCCCAGAGAATGCTGTAAATCGCTCACGTGTATTGTGCACATGTTTGCTCTAAAATTAGGACTGCTCACGAATACTTGAGTTGGGCTCACTTTAGTATCTTAATAAAGTTTAGTTGGTACCACAGATGCATGGACATCAGAGCACTGATGCAGCACCTTGAAGCCTCCTGCAAATATTCTTTTTGTCCATGTTGGTAAACTTTCATAAGTAGAAACTTTTCGGGGAGTGGCATAACATGTTGCATGAACATTTAGCTTGCTCAATGTGCACAGAAAAAATTAAAACGAGCTTAATTCAGAATGATTCCGTCTCTTTTTGACACAAAATTAAAAGCACCAGTTAGGAATCAATTTAACGCCTAGTGACACAAGAAATACAACATCCAGCAAGTGAAACTCGCCTCTATAAATCACGCAGAAGTACAAGAATTGGTAGTTATAGTTTATGCCGCATAAATTATATGACCTAAGATGGTAATTATCGAGGTTTGACAATTACCGTGTTTTTTGTGCGAAGTTCGGTACATCAACTTTCTCCATGGCACTGGTTCACAGTAGTGCAAGGAAAGTGCACGGGGGTGTGACAACAAGCGTTTTTTTTAGTATTCAAGTTTATGTTGTTGTATAGTTGTGGGTTCAGATTATAAGCAAAGGCTGATGAAACTCGAGAAAATACAGCATCGAGATAAACAACAGCTCAATATAGTCATAAGCAGATGCGATGACTTGACGGGAACGAGAAGCCTGTAGTACGCCTTGGCACTTAAGTAGGCCATGTTCTTCAATAGTACTTTGCGTGTTTTTGTGATGCTGCACGCAGCACTGGTGTCATAGTTGTGTTCTCCACGATATATTGTGTTGTTCGTCGCTATGGAACTCTGTGGAGAATAGCCAGTTCTTCCGTTTCGCGGTTAATCATTCGCGGATTATGAGAGGGAGCGGAGAATCGTGCAGAAGCCACCAGTGACAGCGTACGCAAGGTCGACAGACTCGAGGGCAAGAAATCATGCGAGCAAGCACGTGATGGAAGCAGTAGTTTGTCCCGCTCAGCGTGGTGCCTTCCTAATCACGTTCACTCGCCCGAATTGCGGCAGAAATTTCCCCTCTTTGGCGAAGAGTGAACGGTCACGGATATTTTTGTTTGGTGTAGAGGAGGAAGGAGGAAGAAAGTTCAAGCGGAAAGACAGGGAGGTTAGCCAGTTCTTAGACCGGCTGGCTACCCTGTGCTGGGGAAAGGGGTGAGGGGAATGATAGATGTTAAAAATAAATGTTGCGAAGAGAGGGAGAAATTACAAAAAAAATTGCGACAGAGGAAAGGCAACATCAAAGAGTATAAGACACTAAAGTCTGTCTCTGAGGCCAGTTGTCTGCAAAAAGCGCAGCAAAGCTTTCAAAGCCCTCTGGGCTGAGGATGGGCTTGGCCATTGACCCAGAATCCTTTGTTCCGACAAAGGCCGATTGTCTTGTCTATCCAGAGATGCAGTGAGTTGTTGTCTTTGCACGTTGAAATGGGTGCACTCACACAGAAGGTGCGCGATGGTTTCTTCGCAACTGCAGTAAGTGCATGTAGGAGAGCTGGCCATCCCGATGAGATAAGAGTATGCGTTCGTGAAGGCCACTCCAAGCCACAGGCGGCATAGAAGAGTCTCCTCAGCTCGAGATATCCTTGGGGGAAGACGAAGCTGCAGATCGGGATCCAAGCTATGCAGGCGCGCGTTTGTGAAGTCTGTCGAGTTCCACTGTGCCAGTGTGAGGTCACGTGCAAGCGAACGAAGTCTTGTAGCTGCGTCGGTTCTTGAGAACGGGATGGCTGTGTATTGGGTACCATCGTGTGCAGATCTAGCGGCCTCATCTGCGCGGTCATTGCCATATATACCGCAATGGCCTGGTATCCACTGATACACTATGCTGTGCTGTTTTTCGGTTGCTTGGTGATGAAGAAGCCTTATTTCAGCTACTAACTGTTCATTGGGTCCATGGCGAAAGGGTGATGTAGCTGCAAGTATTGCCATGCATAGTGGTGAAAGCATTGTCATGTTCGAAAACGTTTTGATATAATGGATAACTTGATGTACCCAAATATTATATTGTCAGGTTTGACTGTACAAAGAACCACGTCGCACTTCACGTCGATTCGGGTAGCACCTTTCTTTCGAAGCAACGTTGTTTTTCAGCCCACATAGAACTACTGGGGAAGTTGATTTTGTTAGCAGAGAGTTCGACACGTTGAGCTCCGCATTCGTATCTCTTTTCTTTTTTTTCCTTTATCACCATTGAAAAATGCCCAAATTAGTTACTTGTGCATACACTGACAGTGCGACAGGAATAGATAAAGTGATACCAGAAGGGGGATAATTACGGAAAGCACTGACAAATCATAGCATGCCGTGTAGGAACTTGTGAAATTTAAGAGCATAATTGTGTTAGCGTGGAGTGCTTGTTAAATCAGTAAGTTTTTCTAAAGAATGGGACGTAGACGCTCCACATTGCGAACCATATTCGCTTTCTATATGGTAACAGTCGAAAGCACGAAAGTCCTGAACCATATAGATCCTTGTACTTTGATACCCTCATTTAAACGTTATACAAATTATGAATTCTGATGAACAATTGAAATATTTCTTTGTGATTTATTTATCTTGTGCTGTTCGATGCATATCCGTCACCATCACTTTCCCCATCGTGCACCTTTTCTATAACCCTAATTTATTCACAGCTTTAATTTTAACATATTTTGCTCAGTTGCTGCTCTCTATAGCGCATTTCCGTATACCACCTATATGGTCTTTTGAAATTTTTATAGACGTTTAACTAGTATGTTGGCACACGGATAGGAGCTCCTTCTTAACTTGTAGAGAAGTGTTGCACACACCCACACAATTTATCACGTATACACCCTGACTTAAACAATCAGCAAGAAAACGCGCTTGCCCAGACGGCAGTACACCGACGAGAGCATAGCGGCAAGACAAATAAAACAGCAAAGCTGCCGTTAAAAAAAATCACACCATATTCACAGAGTGAACTATGATAAGTGGGGCGAAGCGTCCGTCAGCCCGTGCTTCCGTTCGTCCGTTCGTCCTTGCTTCCGTCCGTCCGTGCGACCATACGTGCGTAAATTCATGCGACCGTCCGTCTGTCCACGCGTCCATCCCTCCGTGCGTCCGTCTGCTAGTCTGTCTGTCCGTCTGTTGTGCTGTCCATCCGCGCGTCCACCTATAGCAAATACTCTAAGTACCACCATCTCCCATCTCGCAACCCTTGTGGCACATACCAACTCTAGAGCGGGTATGTGCCACCGGTGGCTACTTACATACATACATACGGAGGAGCGACACACGCACGCCATGGGAAGCTTCGCCCCTAAAAAAAAAAACTCTCAAACTATGTAATGATGTCAGCGCATCAGTGCAACAATGGGAAGCAAAATGTGATCACATATACAACCAAGCAGCACAAATAAGCAAAACTAGTGACATTTTTAGAGGTTTTACGTCTGAAAACTATGATATAATAAATGATAGATGCTATCGGGGTGCCGGAACTTTTGACCGCACAGTGTTCTTCAACGTGCACTCAAATCAAAGTAAACAGGCCTAAAGCATTTTCTCTTGCTTCCGCTGAAAATGCAGCCGCGGCGACCCGGACTCGATACCACAAGCATCGGGTCAGCAGTGCAGTACCATAACCGCTACACCACCATGGCGGGTAGCCTAACTAAAATAAGATATTCTTCGGCCTCATTTTAGTGGAAAAACGCATATCGCATACTCGCATCTAATGCCAAACAATGTCCATCTTTTTCAAGCTTTCTTGTTTGTTTGTTTGTTTGTTTGTTTGTTTGTTTGTTTGTTTGTAGGTATTTGGTGTGGGTACAAAAGTGGCCACTGACTGCGCGCCTGCTTTAAGTGTAGACATAATACCAGTACTCCGAGCTGCTGATGGGGAGCGGGGCAATGAAGCAACGCATGTTTCACACGAGAAAGCCCGCGATAATGACACCTTCGGCCGAAAGGGATCGCTTCTTCCACAGCCAGTTTGATTACAGGCCATCGCGGTCACATTTCGACGGGGGTGAAATGATGAACCCCATTCTGCTCCGACTCGGGTGCATGGTAAAGAACCCCACGTTATCCCGGTAAATGCAGAGTCAACCATTAAAGCGTGCATCCAAATTCTACTTGGTTTCAGCAAATAACTCAAGAGAATTTAACTTATTTTTTTCTAATTTTTGGGTTAAGAGACATTACTTAGCTTTTATATAGCACAGAGTACGCCTTCTCAACGATAATAATTTTTTTTCCCAGGCGCTCATCGTCTTTCTACCTTTAAAGCACGTGATCGCACAAATTTAGTACTAAGAGCTAGCGAGTAAGAAAAAAAGAAACGTAGCAAAGACTCCCGGAATAAAGGTGGTGAGTGGAGACGAGAGTATTGGTTAAAGCAAAAGGCAGGAAGCGTTATTCAGAGGATTTAATGGAATCGCGAAATACAGCTTTGTTTGTTTTTTCTAAAGCACCTCTATACCTTTCGCAGATGTATTAGCCTCGGAAATGTACGAATATCATTCATGCAATACTTGTACAACCTTCCTTTTTACCTACTTTACGTTTATTTATTTATTGCATGAAGTTAACATCAAAAGTCACTTTTCCTCGCTTCCGTGTCCTGTACACGAGCGGCTTTTTAAAGAACCGGCCTGCATATGCATACTGTCTGTTCCCGGTTCGTTCTAAAAAAAAGTATATATATCTGCGTGAACTGGAGGACCGCAGCTAAGCCAAGGACCTCTCATGTAGCGACTTAGTGGCCACAAAGGCCCGGCACTAAAGAGCGCTCGAAATTTCTGAAGCAGGCCTCCTTTTCTCAATTCTTCGCTTTTATCCCGCGTGTCTCCTGAAAGTCGATACGCACGACACTGCTTTTTTTCGTTTCCAGGCCTTTCAGTGCGCAATGCGTGACGACTAGTGTCATTAGGCCGTAGGGTGCGCTTGAGCAGACAATGAAGGCAGAGCGGTGCTCGGAGAACGGCAAAACTACAGTATAATAAGGAAGCCATGAAAAGGGGCTCGAGTCAGCGTCGAATTTCAAAGGCATCTAATTGTGCCGGCGGCGATATGCGCAGAGCAAGATTGTCGGAAGCACTAAAGTCTGGCGTACACAACTCTACTCTGAACGAGTCGAAAGGTAAGAATGGCAGTCAGAGCGTCTTGGGCTCGCCAATCCTAAAACCTAAAAAAAATCACAGCATATCCACGGAGTGAATGATGATTGGTGGGGCGCAGCGTTTGTCAGTCTCTCTGTCCATTCGTTCTTGCGTCCGCCTATCTGTGTGATCCTTGGTGAATCCGTCCGTTTGTTCATTCGTCTGTCTGTCCGTCCATCTCTTTTTGCGGCCATCCCTCTGTCTGTCCATCCGTCCGTGCGCCCCTCTGTCTGTCCGTCTGTGCGTGTGTCAGTCCGTTCGTCCGTCCATATGTCTAGAGAAAACTCCAAGCACAGCCATCTCACATCTTTTCATCACGCATTCATCATATACAAGTGCCCCCATCCAGCCGACATTGTAAGGACCCCTATTTCGGGTATGCGCCACTGGTGGTTACGCACTACGAGGGACGCACAAGCCACGCCATAAGGAGCTTCGCCCCTAAAAAAGTGCGACCAAAAATCTTGTGCTTTCATTGTTATGAAGAAATGTCTATGGGCGCAGCCGGGAGCAGGAAAGTTTAAACATCTTTTTTCAATAAAGTCTTTGTGGGCTAATTTTTGTAATCAGCGTGCATTACAGTGACAAAATTGTTTGCTTTTGCTAGCAATAATCGTTTACATGTATAAGCACTGCATTTTATAGCGTCATCATACACAGACACGCTACCAAAAGGGGCACACTTGAAACTCTTCCATCCAACTTTGTGATCAAGGTGCCGATTTCACAAGCATATATTGCGATATAGTTGGAGACCAGAACGAAGATTTTGGCCTGTTTTGGCGTTTGACATGTTAACAGTGGTGCTCGCCCAATGGTAATTTCGCTTACGCATAATAGAAGTTGGGAATCTCTTTATTATGAACGCTTCAGCGGCCTCCGAAGTCACTTGACCCGTGCCTTACATTCCATATCAAGTTCACCTTGCCAAACAAACGCCTGCGGGTACACCGTCGGGGCGTATTCACACAAAAGCACCCATGATCCGTAGAAAACTGGTAAATGATTTCCAGTTAAAAAAAAGCAGCGGTGGAGGGGAGAGAGAGTATCCGTCGCTTATAAAAATACTGGCATGTGTGAACTCTATAGCAAAGAAGCCCCATGACTAATGAAACGCACTGTGATAGGTCTGTACCATGCATTAAAGGAGTCGTTTACTGTATTTATTTGCCTTACGGCAAAGAATATTTGGGGCGTGATTCTTCAATAATCGACTACACTAACACACCAACAATGTCAACGAACTGGCAACAACTGTTCAGTTAGCCACTCATGGGTCACCGTAGACTGTAGAGTTCTTTTATCGAGAGAAAAGGCATAAAAAGCACGGTGTAAATAGAATACGGACACATGAATGTAAGAAAAATGCTAATGTGTTTGACTTGAATAGAAGTAATAATTTGCGCGTCTTGTTAATTTATTGCAGTTTGTAAAAGCCACAAGGAATGATGTGCTACTACAATGTCGGATGGGGGCGGTGGCTAGTGGGCACCGGCTGTGTGCTTGTGTAAGCTGTTTTTCTTTTTTACAGCAAAAGGTTTTATGGTTAGGCGAAACTAAAAAAAATGTTCGTCAACAAAAACAATAAAGGTCTCCATTGGCTTCATCGTCAGTTACGTCGTTCCTTACGTCACACCCAAATGCACGCGTCATTTGGAGCGCCGTTAGTGATGCTATTTTCTGCGTCGTACCCACAAACTTGCCATTGGCTGTGACGTCAGTGACACCATTGATCCTTTCACAGCTGTGCCACTGAGCCCACGCGCAGCAGTTTCAATCCTTCTGCATAAACTCTCATATGGAGAGGCCACGGATCTTACTAACCCCCGAGCATCAGACAACTTTCGAAGAACAGCGCCGACAGCTGATCCATGAACGAATTCGCGTACGCCGGACTGATGCAGCAGTCCAGGCACAATAGGCGCGGGTGTTGAAGCGCAAGCAGCAAGTGCGCACCGATGATCCGGCAGCCTTCAGGACCAAATCCAAGCGACAACGATGAGCCGAGAAAACAGCGTTGCAGGCAGAGCAGCGGCAACGTGGCAATGGCGGCAACGCGTTCACCGGGCCGACGCCCACTTTCGGCGGAAGTTCCTCGAGCGGCACCTTGGCTTCGGCTGCGATGTCTGCAACCACCTGTGGCTACACGTTTCTGCTTCGCTGGTTGACTATATGTATGAAGTGCTTTTTGGTGATTTCTTTTATGTGTCGTATCATTTTTCTGAAAAAAAAATCATGTTCCGATCGCTAGCTGTGGAAGCCTGTAACGCACAATTATGCGTAAAAGTAATCAGCGTTGTCATGGAGCTTTTCGTTGCGATTACGCTTTTGTACAGACTACAGTAATTCTATTCACACCAACGTCTAAAGTAAGGGCGCTTAAGCGTGCAGTGGACAAGGTCACATCTACACACACGTTGCCCTTCACTTCTCTGTCTCTCTTCTCCTTTATTCCCCTCACCCCTTCCCCCAGTGCAGGGTAGCAAACCGCACGTGCGTCTGGTTGACCTCCCTGCCTTTCATTTCTTCCCTTACTCCTCCTCCTCCTGTCGTAATGTGCAGTAAGTTTTGAGAATGAATGAATTATCTTCTTATAAAACATTTTTCATAAAACAATGATCAGCGATGCATAGAAGCCATCATTTATTGTTCTTATGGATTGCATTCAGACAATAATAAAAAACATTAACTAGCTAACCTAAACTGCTTTTTTTCTTTCCTATGGTTATCTACACATCGCAAGAACACAGGAAAGAAAAGTTCCTGTGTTCTTGCGATGTGTAGACGATTTCCTCACTAAACGCAAAACTCGTCATGAAAACTCAGCAAGCACCATTTCAGTTTTCATTGATTGACATGTAATGTCTAACGTCCTAAAACCACGATATGATTATAATAGACGCCGTAGTGGAGGGCTCCGGAAGTTTTGACCACCTGGGGTTCTTTAATGTGCACCCAAATCTGAGCCCACAGGCCTACAGCGTTTTCGCCTCCGTCGAAAATGCAGCCGCCGCAGCCGGGATGTGATCCCGTGGCTTGCTGGTCAGCAGCCGAACACCTTAGCCACTAAACCATCGCGGAAACAACCATTTCGATTTGGCATTGTATTATGTGTTCTGGAGAAAAAAGAAATGTGCAGTAAAAAAAAGCAAGCCAGTTTTCAGTAAAACATTCAATATTAGAAAGCTGTATCCGTAATTCACTTCTTAGTTTGATATCCTTTTTAGGAAGACTCTTCTGACGAAGCAGCAAGAATTATTGGTCCACCTGTTTTTTTTTCTTTTTTTGCAATATGGTGTACGACAGCGACATTTTCCAGTGCCTCATGCTACACTTCATTCAGGATAATATACATCTTCCTGAATTTGAGCAACCACAGTGACTAGCACAGTTCTAGTCACTATTTTCAGTCCAATAAACGACTAAGAACAACATTCCTTTCATCGGCTGTCAAGGTACGACCTTTGTGATCTATTACAAAAAGAGTACTTGCGCATGCACAACAGCTAACTGATACTCTGGCTTGTAAATGTCAAGGCTTGCGTTCTAAGAAAAAAAGTTGAACAGATGGTTTTTGGAAAGCATTGCTCTGAGGAAATAAACGGAAGGCAGTGAGGCAGAAAGTGACAAACATTGAAAATTGGTAGGCTGATTTTTGAATAATGGTTGCGGATTTGCATGACAAACTTGAAAAACAAGTACCGGTGCGGAAGTCGGCGGGAGAGCGAGGCGACCGCCATTTTCTCACTCTTGAAGAGACGACGACGAAGTGTATTTCTGCCGAACGCTGCCTATTTCGTTTGGTGTTTTTGTGTGAATTTACGTTCTATCTGAGGATCATCGCTCTCCTGCGGGCAGCGATGAATCCAGGCCCCACCGTACGCAATCCGGACTTGGCGCCACCTTCGACGTCAACCTCAAGGAAGCGCAACAGCCAGGAGGACGACAGTACCAGTGGCAGCACTGAACTGTACACGGCGAGTAGTGAAGACAGCGACGATGATTTCATCCCTGCAGTGAAGCGTAAAGCTAAAAGAAGAACGGTCGGTGCGTCTTCGCCAGCTAGCGTCTCTACCGTGAAGGCGGCGTGCAGTTCTGAACGCCATACCATACTTTTTGTTCCTGTCGACTCTTCGATCAACCTGAAGAACATGAACAGGCAAGTGATATCAGCGCGTCTCGAAGCTATCGTGCCTAATGAGATAAAGGATATTAGACTCAACCCATGGAAGAATATCCTGGCCATAGACGTTGAGCACCCGGCTGCGCTACATACCCTGCGAACTGTCACTTAGCTTGGAGGCATCTATCTCAAAACTTACATTCCACAGGATAGTCACACGACGACAGGCGTCATTTATGACGTTGATGTTTCCATACCGAACGCAGACCTTCCTGTTCTGATAAAGCCAGCTACAGGGGCAACGGACATATTGCAAGTATGCCGGCTCGGCAAATCCCGTTGCATCAAGGTGACCTTCAGAGGTGATTGCATCTCATCACATGTAAAGGTTGGTCATTTTCGTCACGTTGTCCAACCATACATCCGAAGACCACTACAGTGCCACAACTGTCTAAACCTGGGTCATGTTAGTGCTGTGTGCAACAACAAGCAAGCATGCCCACGTTGTGCCGGACCCCACAAAGCAGAGGCTTGCCATGCAACTCTCCTAAAATGCAGCAACTGCAACGGGAACCATGAGACCTCGTCCAAAGACTGCCCAGTACTGAAGAAAGAGAGAAGCACTCTGAGACAAATGGTTAAAGACGGATCCTCACGAAAGGAAGCGGTAACGGTTGTTCAACGACGGCGTTCCCGTTGACGGCGGTGCTCGAAGAAAAGAAAAAGCAGTCCTGTGCCGAAGGTGCCTTCAATAACGCCGCCACCGCCACCACCACCGCCGCCACGACCACAGAGACCTCCCCGCCCCCGCCACCAGGTGTGGTACGTCCAGAGGTGCCGGAAGACACTGTGGCGCTACAGAGAACATCCGGCTCTGACTGGCCCACTTTACCGCGGGTACACGTGTCTACGGAACCGCAATATCGACAGTAAACAACGAATATGCCCCCAACAGGCAGTCTGTCCGCCCAAGAGGTACAAGTCTTTTCTGTATAGAAGTCGTTCATGAATGTTATTCGCACTCTATTGGATAGTCTACAGATCCCTGCCGCTAAATGCGCGCTGCAAATCTTCGACACACTAGAACCAGTTCTTGCCGGACTTCAGTAACAAAATGGCGCACCATAGACCGCATCAGCCTTTCCGAGAAAAAGTCAAGCGTGCTTCCATAATTCAGTGGAACGCAAGAGGTCTACAGTCAAGCATGCTTGAGTTCAGACAATTCATTTTCGAAAATAAGTTTCCCTTTATCATCATTTGTGAACCGCATTTTTCAAAAATACCTCGTCTGTCGGGCTATGAATCGTTCGTTTCTTCATCGTGCATTGAGCGAAGTCAAGTTGCTGTGTACATCCGTCAAGAACTCACTTACGTTCTCCAAATAGTAGAGTCTCACAATGGAAATCACTACGTGTGTCTATATGTTAAAAAGAAGAAGTTGTCGTTTACGCTGATAGGCGCATATATAGCGCCGTCAGGTCGACTAGATCAACAGATATTGAATGGTATATTTGCAACGACTCCAGCACCTTGGATATTGATGGGTGACTTCAACGCCCTTCATCCACTGTGGGCAAGCATCAGGACAAATCGAAAAGGCACGGACCTAGTTGATCTCGCATCAGAGCACGGGCTTTAGGTGCTGAACGACGCTAGCCCTACTTATCTCCGAGGAGTAACTTACAGCAGTTGCCTGGACTTGACATTAGTGTCGCATAGCATTGTCACGAAAGTCCAATGGTTCACAGATATTGAAACACATGGCAGCGACCATATCCCCACGTACGTGACAGTCAGAGGTTTGGACGATTCTCTTTCCCCTGGACATTCAAGACTTATTGACTGGGAAGAGTTTCAGATGTCAGTGGAGAGCAAGTGCATGCACGAACCACCGGAATCCATTGAAGAAGTGATTAGTTGTGCAATGGAGACTTCCATGAAGATATGTTCGAAAGAATCGAGACGCACGGCACTCGACCAAGAGTTGGAACAAATTCGAGCGGTCCGCCGACGTGCCGAAAGACGATACAGACGCACGAAATATATCTCTGACCTCAGAGAATCCAGACGCATTCAGAAAAAAATCCAGCGTCGAATGCACAAACTTCAAGAATAACGGTGAAAGAATTTTTGTGACTCGCTAGACCCTCGAAAGCCCTTGTCTCCCGTATGGAGGACTCTTCGAGGTATTCACTCGCATCCGCAACAGCGTCACCCCTTCGCCGCTCTGGCGCTACATCAACGTCGCTCACAGCTTGATGTTTCTGGGAAATTTTGTGCAAAGATCGCCGGCGACATCACTATACCGATCGATCTAATGCCACAGGATGTTCCAGTCGCACGAGATCAGCAAATGGAGGTTGCATTCACCATGGAAGAACTTCATGTGGCATTGTACACATGCAGACGCTCATCGTCCCCAGGTCCGGATGGAGTGACCTATACTGCCCTACGTCACCTAGGCCCGAAGGCACAGCGCTCTCTCCTGGACATTTTCAATAAGTCTTGGCATGATGGAATGGTGCCTGATGAGTGGAAGTGTAGTCGCCTGGTGCCTTTGCTGAAGCCCGGAAAGTCTCCATTCGATTTGTCATCATACCGGCCTATAGCGCTAGCAAGCTGCGTTGACAAGGTCATGGAGAGGATGCTGCTTACACGCATGGAATGGTACCTGGAACATTATAACATCTATCCTGATGATATGGCTGGTTTTCGACGAGGTCGGTCCTCAGTTGATAGCGTTATTGACTTAGTGACCTCTGTTCAGCATCAGAAAGCTCAGAAGCGGCTGTCGGTAGCTCTGTTCTTAGACGTGAAGGGTGCCTATGACAACGTGACCCACGAGGCTGTTCTCAATGCTCTTGAAGCAGCTGAACTTGGAGGTCGTGTCTTTCGATGGGTAAGAAGCTACCTCACAAAGAGATCCATGTTCGTTTTAACTGAAGATGGGTCTACGAATAAGTATTTCACAAGTCGTGGGTGCCACAAGGCGGTGTTTTGAGTCCAACACTTTTCAACCTGGTTCTCGTGGGGCTCACTGAAATGCTGCCACAGACGGCTTATGTATCTCTCTACGCTGACGATATCTGCATTTGGGCGTCCGGCGTGACACGACCTCAAGTGCGCGCACGAATACAGAAAGCGGCAACAATGACATCGACATACCTTCGCCAGCAAGGTTTGACTATCTCCACAGAAAAATGCGCAGCGGTGGCGTTTACACGCAAACCGATGTCTTTCTACTCATTGTGCATCGATGGCAGATCAATCCCATATAAGAGCACTCACAGATTCTTAGGCGTCATCGTAGATCGTGACCTAACCTGGAGCCCGCATGTCACATACCTGATGAAAAAGCTCATTGGCATTGAGAATGTACTCAAGTTCGTCGCTGGAAAATCATGGGGCCCATTCGTGCACTCCATGTTGCAGCTTTACACAGCCCTCTTTCTCGGAACTCTCCGGTACAGCCTTCCTGTCCTGTCTAACACGTGCAAGACTAACATCCGTGCACTGCAAAGCGTACAAGCCCAAGCACTTCGGACATGCCTTGGCCTTCCAAGATCCTCATCGACAGTGTCAACTATTGTTATTGCACAAGAACAACCGGTCACAACGCACATCGTTGTCGAGACGATGAGAGCGCACATTCGGCATTTGTCACGGCTACTGTCACATCATTTAGCGTGTTTGACAGCTCGGAGGCCCCATTCTTCGTACTGCGGTATCGTGACAAAACATCAGGACATACTACCACCTGGCTTCAAACTTGCGATGCATCCAGCAGCTGCGCTATGGAGTCTTCGTCAACCTGACGTACGCTTATCAGTTCCTGGAATCTTTAAGACGGCACGCATGTCAACGCTAGTCCTGAAGCAATTGACTTTGCGTCTGTTGGACGAAAGGTACTTGGACCGCATACATGTTTACACCGATGGCTCCCCTAATTCCAACAGCTCCACAGGAGCAGTGGTTGTTCCATCTGAAAATGTGTTGCTTCAGTACAAGTTTTCTCACACCACGACGTCGACAGCAGCAGAGCTCGCAGCACTTCAAGGTGCAGTAAAGTACATTCTTCGCCAGCAACCTAACCAATGGGCCATCTTTTGCGACTCCAGGTCAGCCTTACAGTCACTACGGTTTGTTATGCAGCACAGGCTACATGAACAATCAGTGTAGCAGATAAGGCACGACTACCACGAAGCCCTCGCGGAAGGTCACGATATTGTATTTCAGTGGTTGCTGAGTCATTGCGGAATCGTCGGCAATGACCGCGCGGATGAAGCTGCTCGATCGGCTCATGACCAAGACCAGCGCACGCGCATACCACTCTTGAGAATGGTCGCTGCAAGGCTACTACAATCACTTGCTTGCCGTATATCTCTCCTACAATGGAATACGCAGGGTTTCTCCAACACGCACCTGTATTCGATCGACCCAAACTTGCAACTTTGTTTGCCATCCGGGTTCCCACGATGCGCTGAAACTTTACTGTGTCGCATGAGGTTGGGCGTGGCGTTTACGAATTCGTACTCTCGTCTCCTTGGAATGGCGAGCACTTCGGCATGCAACATCTGCGCCTGCGAGGAAACGCTTGAGCACATTCTATGTCATTGCCCAGCATACCAGACTGAACGACGTATTATGGAAGCCAAGCTCTGTCAGCTGGATTCACGGCCGCTTACAGAAGAGAAGATCCTGGGACCTTGGCCGACGGCTTCCTATACGCGCAAAGCCACGAAAGCCCTCTTGTACTTTTTAAGGACCACCAAACTTCACGACCGCTTGTGAAAGAGCTGTGCGAGGCTGTGCTGTGTAGTCTCGAGCTGACTATTTATGCTTCTCTTTCTTACTCCTCTTCTTTTCTGTCTCTTTCCGTTCTATTATTTCCCTTTTCCCCCACCCCAAGTGTAGGGTAGCCAACCGAGCCAAGCTTGGTTAACCTCCCTGCCTTTCCTCTCTATTTATCTCTCTCTCTTTCACTCTTGAATATCTGCTACAGCTCTCGTATTCGAGCATGGCATTTGTAACATTGAATTTCGATCAAGCCAACGTGTTACCTGTGTACTGTTGTGGAAATAATCTACTAGCTATGAAAAAAATCCTCGATTTCTGAAGAGCAGCTGTTTTTATTGAGGCATGCATTGAAGGGGCCCTGCAACACTTTTTGGGCATGGCCAGAAAACGCTGCTGATTGGTAGTAGAGGCTCCCGACAACATGCGAGCCAAATGTTATAGCGCTGCACGCAGCCTGGAATTCACAATAAATTATCGAAGTCAGCTAAAAATTGCTTTCTCTTCTCTCGACTAATCACGAAAGACGCTAGAAAAACTACCACGCGACACGTTTCGCGAACGACCTGTTTCGTCGCTCATAGCATCACTCGTGGATCGCGTGCATTTTCGCGTTTCTGGGGTTTGGCCTTTCGCCAAACCCCAGAAACGCGATAGCGAAATTCGGCCCTTAGTGGGCCCTTCAACCGCTAAGTGCATACTTATTATGTTTCGTTACACACACATGCGCGCACACACACACACGCACACAGTAGATTGTACCAGCACGCGTGCGCGAATGGTACATGTTTATTATCTAAAGCAAGAGTCGCAGGGCCTCCAAGATACACGCCACGCGCTCACCGTCTCAGCGCCATAAAGAGTCTCACAATGCCTCAGAAATGGCATCACATTATCTAGTGTTTGCTAATTGTTTGATCAATGCCTCTGGAGAGGCATGATAAGTTCTCCGCGGTGGACATAGTTGTACACTTTTGGAGCTGTTTGAAAGTTCCTGTGTTTTTTAGTGGCGATCGCTGCCCTATCCCGGCCTTTTTTGACGTAGTTTGACAGCCTCCCAAATGCGCCTACATATTGCCGAATGGTCTCGTTTTCGTCGTGACACCTGTAGAACAAATTTCATTAAGGAGACTCCTTTCACTACATGGCATTTATGTGGTGCTTTTTCCCGACGCACCTGCAAGTACCCTCATGGCTTTGTGGTAGGACACCTCCTTGCACCTTCTGTGTGACCCATTTCAACGCGCAAATACAAGAACTCACTGCAGCTCTGGATAGACTAGACGATCGGCCTTTGTCGGAACAAAGGATTCTGGGTCATTGGCCGAGCCCATTCTCAGCCCAGAAGGCGTTGAAAGCTTTGCTTCGCTTTTTGCGGACAACTGGCCTCAGAGACAGACTTTAGTGTCTTATACTCTTTGATGTTGCCTTTCCTCTGTCGCAATTTTTTTAGTAATTTCTCTTTCTCTTCGCAACATTTCTTTTTAACATCTTTCAATCCCCTCACCCCTTTCCCCAGCACAGGGTAGCCAGCCGGTCTAAGAACTGGCTAACCTCCCTGTCTTTCCGCTTAAACTTTCTTCCTCCTCCTCCACCTTCTTGCCGCGCGAGAGGCCGGGGTTTCGTCCTCAATGGAATGTAAAATTTAATTCATTATTTTATTCACTTCTTTCTCAACTTTTCACTCATGGACAATTTTTCGCTCCCCACTAACGGGGCTGACCCCGACGGCAGATTTTCTGCAACACGAGCTCTCTAACACTATCGCGTTAAAATCTCTCCTAAAAGGCCGACCTAGCAGCTATTGGCTGATTTGAACATAGCGCACTTGGTCGTTACAGAGATCGCCGCGGGAAGCCGCAACTTGTCCACGCGTGCGCGCGCGATACTGAAAAAGCCGCGCATTTCAGGAAAAGAGTGCTCAAGGTCACGAGGCGTGCACGACGTATTTTTTTTTCGCCTCTGCCATTCCTCTCTGCTTAGATTCCAGCGCTTTTGTCGGGACGAGAGAAGAGATAATGCGATTGCAGCATGCGACAAATCTCAGTACCTCCTCTCGCAATGAACGGATTCTTAAAATCTTTGTGGCGTTGAATTCGCGAGGCAATAAGCTCTTCCAGTGAATTAATTTCTTGATTACTTGAAAAAGTTTTTCAGGGTTTCTTTAGCGATAAAGATACTCAGATTCGTTCTGCGCCATCTCTTGACCCCATGACAACTGCACGCGGATGTTCGCGAAAGAGATGTGCAAAAGCATTAGCTACTTATGTGGAGGGATACCTGTCCATCGCTAATTTGTCGACGTCATACTTGACCTTAGCGCGCATTTCGACATTCACTTAACAGCGGTGTGATGCTGAATAAAGGTAAACGTAACCACTCCCAATATATAGGAGAAATCAAAGAATGAAAAAACCACTGATACCGCGAAATAGCGCGCATAAATGCTGCTGCTGAGAAAAATAATCGTCAAAATACTAAATTGGTGCTGCAGACCAAGCGTGAAGCTCGCGATAGTTCATGCGCGCGAAATGCAATCGTATGTAGGCACGCTGCGATGTCTTGTCTCTGTGTCGTCGTTTTGTTCTCGCGCAATAACTATCGTCCTGCCATACCAACTAGCCCAAGCTGCCACACTTCTAAGCCCATCTAACGTTAACGTGTGACAGAAGATGGTCTTCGAACAGCTGAGAAAGGGCTGCTGTCACTAACACGTGAGTACCTCGCGAAACGAGTAGCTCGCAGTAGACGCACATGAGATAAATATATGTGGGCTTCTAGAGCTGAAGATTTTGCCGTCACACTGGTGTCGCGAGAGCAAGGTTTCGTGGAGAACCCTGTTCTTTTACGGCTCACAAGCTGAGCAGTCAAGGTCGCCCCCGTTCGGGATTAGAAGGGGAAAGCTTACTCGGAAAATCGTCTAGCAAGAGGCAGGTCCGGCGCCACCGTCTGAGTTTAAGCCATTGTTAACAGGCACGCGTGTCATTGAGAATGACATGGGGACGTGACCACTTAGCCTGACCGAGACATAGTGGCGGCAGGTAAACGACCATATTCTCCCGCGCTATTGTTAGGATGTCCAGGCGCCTCGCTGTCGCATGTACACCTGGTAAGCGCACGGAGCCCAATGGTGTATCCATCGCTCTTAAAGACGCTTCTAGGAAGCAACAGTTAATGAAAAAACTGACGGGGCCCGAGCGTGGGAACGGCCGCTGACGGTAGTCGGCCGAAGGAGGCGGCACGAGTAATGTTAGGCAGCACGGCTTGGCATGGGAGAGAGTGTCACGTGCGGAGGACCTATCCCTTTGCGTGTTTCATTTTGGGGACGAGGTTTTTTTAAATGTAGTGCCTTTTATGAAAGTGTTTCTGTGATTGGTAGTGATGCTGCGAGTCCCAACATGTGATTGGTTTTTGTGAAGACTTTTTGTTCGACCGAGGGTTAAAAAGAGGATGTTTGAATTTGAAAAGTGAGCGGAGTCGGGGTCAACGGCGGATCTCACCACCGGGAGACCAGCTATGCAGGCCGAGGGGTATGCCACCATTTTCTATGTTTTGTCTTTGTGACCCAGTGCATTTTGTAAATTGAAGTTGTGTTAACTAAATAAACCCCCAATGAGTGCTCCCCGAATTCATCGTGTTGACTTCTCATCGACTGCCTCCGCGGAGTTTCACCCACACTTATTCGTGTCCCTGGTCGTCCGATGCGCCTAACTTTGAACAACCCCGACGTTTTCGCTACAAAGTGGTGGAGGTGCGGGGTAACGATAGTCCCGCTCTGAAATTATGCCCCGAGTCAACAACGAATATAAGGAACCTACCTCTGACAGCTCCACTATGACGGAACCCCATACCTTCTTCTCTGCTATGTCTACCCCCCAAGCTAAACCATTCATCGGACCACCAGTCTTTAGAGGTGCGTCGGAGGAATCTATTTCCGAGTGGCTACTTTGCTACGAACATGTAGCATCGCTTAATAATTGAGACCAAGCCACGAAGGTGAAATTTCTATATCTGGCCTTAGACGGAGATGCGAAAAAGTGGCACAATACTCAAATTCTAACCGGTGCCCCTAATACATGGGAAGAATGGGCGACGCTACTAAAAACGTCCTTTACGAGTCGCCACTCAGTCGAGATCGCCTATTTGCGGCCACAAAACCGCACTCAATTGCCGCCCGAAACCCCCGAGCAGTACTACTATGACGTCGTACAACTGTGTGCAAGAGTGAACCCGTCTATGACGGAAGATGATCGGTTGCGACACCTTATACGCGGTTTACGTCCGGATGTTCTGGAGAAAATGTTAATCGCAAACCCGGAGAGCTGCACTGCATTCCTTCTAATTTTGCAACGCATAAATCTGGCAGCTTTGATGAGCCGTGTGTCGGGGCTACAACCGATTGGCATCCAGTATTCCACCGGATCGCAGTCGTGGATGCAAAACATCGCGCATCCCGTAGGGTTCGCACCCGCCGCAGCGACAGGGCACCCTCCTCCTACGTGTGTGACCACTTGCGCCGCGGCCGAATTGCGTTGCCCGCGGGAGGTTGCCGACCGCGAGAGAGACCTGAAAACAATTGCGGACTCGGTTGCCTTGCTGTCTGACCGGCTAAAAGGCATCGAAGACGAGGTGCGTCGCCCCCCAATGCCTTGGCCTCGGAAAACTTCCCGTGCCAACGACGGGCGTCCCCGATGCCAGATTTGCCGCCGCATAGGTCACATGCAGGGGTGCCTGCGCACGTAGGCGTTTGGTGTGTAGCGACACCACGAACCCGAGCTAACGGGGGAGTTTCGACTCTCTCCCACGCCTAGCCGTGCGTGGCTTTGCCATGTCCGAGGAAAAGGGGATCCTGGGGGTTGAGCCGACGCTGGGTGATTGGACCGTTAAGGCCCCCCCCGGCAGAGGCAACACACCCCTTTGGCCCCGGCTTCACGTAGACGGCACCCCTGAGCTGACCCACCCAGGGGAATCGGCAGTCGCCTTTTCCTATCTCTCTCTCCCTACATCTTCGTCTTTATCTTTTACTATTTATCTGTCCTGTCTTCTACTCTCTTCCGTTTACTTCCAAACTTCCTGGCGGCTAGGGTTAACCCTGTGCAAATAGCCTACCTTGGTCTAGGCGCATTGGGTTATAGTGGCGTTGTGCGGCTGGCGTCTGCAGGTTTCAGCATTTGTAAACTTGTAGCGTCCCCTCGTTGGGCTCCGTGGTGGGTGGCCGCCAACGCTGCTGAACAACAATAAGGAAGACATGCATGGAGCATTCCCACTACTGTCTGATCGTACCGGCTTAAAGCCGGTACGCACCGATGATCTCACCAGAGAAAGATTAGCCACCCTGGTGCAGTATCTGGCCACCCCCTCCCGTAGGCCTTCGTCAATTAACTCACGGCCCTCAGTCCCCACCAGCTGCGGAGCAACTGACCACGGCGGCGGTCAGATCTGCAAAGCAGCAGAGGGTGCTAGGAATCTCTGGATACGGACAGGCCACCATTGGAACTTGAACTTAGCAACGTTTAACGTTAGAACGTTATCTAGTGAGGGAAGTCTAGCTGTATTATTCGAGGAGCTAGAAGGCATTAAATGGGATATATAGGGCTGAGTGAGGTTAGGAGGACAGATGAGGCCTATACTGTGCTACAGAATGGGCACGTCATTTGCTATCGGGGCTTGGCAGACAGAAGAGAACTGGGAGTAGGGTTCCTAATTCACAGAAACATAGCTGGCAACATAGAGGATTACTATAGCATTAATGAAAGGGTGGTAGGCATTGTAATTAAACTGAAGAAAAGATACAAAATGAAGGTAGTACAGGCTTACGCGCCTACATCCAGCATTGATGACGCTTCAGTTGAAAGCTTCTATGAAGACGTGGAATCGGCAATGAGTAAGGTGAAAACACAGTATACTATAGTAATGGGCGACTTTAATGCAAAGGTAGGGAAGAAGCAGGCTGGAGACCAGGCAGTAGGAGATTATGGCATCGGCACTAGAAACGCCAGAGGAGAGCTACTAGTAGAATTCGCAGAACGCAATAATCTGCGTATTTTGAATACCTTCTACCGAAAACGAGAAAACCGCAAGTGGACATGGAGGAGCCCTGATGGCGTAAATAAGAACGAAATAGACTTTATAATGACTGCACACCCAGGAGTCGTGCAGGATGTGGAAGTGGTTGGCAAGGTAAGATGCAGTGACCATAGAATGGTACGGGCTCGAATCCGCCTAGACTTGAAGAAGGAACGACAGAAACTGATACGCAAGAAGCCAATCAATGAGCTAGCACTGAGAGGGAAAGTACAGGAATTCAGAGTGTCACTGCAGAACAGGTACTCTGCTCTTAGCGAGGAAACCAACCTTAGCGTAGATACAATGAATGATAATCTGACGAGTATCATCACGGAGTGTGCAGTGGAGGTTGGAGGCAGGGTAGCTAGACAGGACACCGGCAAGCTTTCCCAGGAAACGAAGAACCTAATTAAGAAGCGTCAAATCATGAAAGTGTCAAGTACAACAGACAAATTAGAACTGGCAGAGCTTTCGAAGTTGATTAATAGACGTAAAGTATGCGATGTAAGAAGGTATAACATGGAGAGAATTGAGCACGCTCTGAAAAACGGAGGAAGCGTCAAAGCAGTGAAGAGGAAACTTGGGATAGGCAAAAGGCGGATGTATGCACTAAGGGACAAAGAAGGCAAAATAACTACCAATATGGATAGGATAGTTCATATAGCGGAAGAGTTTTACAGAGATCTGTACAGTAGCCGAGACAACCACGACCTTAATACTATAAGAACTAGCAGTAACCCAGACGACACCCCACCGGTAATGATAGAAGAAGTCAGAAAAGCTTTGGAGAGCATGCACAGAGGCAAAGCTGCTGGTGAGGATCGGGTAACATCAGATCTGCTGAAAGATGGAGGACAGATTGTGTTAGAAAACCTAGCCACTCTATTTACGAGGTGTCTCCTGACGGGAAAAGTACCAGAGTCTTGGAAGAACGCTAACATCATCTTAATACATAAGAAAGGAGATGACAAGGACTTGAAGAATTACATGCCGATCAGCCTGCTCTCTTTAGTATACAAGCTATTTACAAAGGTAATTGCTAGCAGAGTAAAGAAAACATTAGAATTCAATCAACCAAAGGAACAAGAAGGATTTAGAACAGGCTACTCAACAATTGACCACATTCATACTATCAATCAGGTAATAGAGAAATGCTCAGAGTATAACCAACCAGTATACATAGCCTTCATAGATTACGAGAAGGCGTTTGATTCAGTAGAAATATCAGCCGTCATGCAGACACTGCGGAATCAGGGCGTAGATGAAATATATACAAACATTCTGGAAGAAATCTAGAGGGGATCAACTGCTACCATAGTGCTTCATAAAGAAAGCAACAGAATATTAATAAAGAAGGGTGTAAGGCAGGGGGACACAATCTCCCCAATGCTATTCACTGTGTGCTTACAGGACGTTTTCAGAAGCCTAGAATGGGAACAGTTAGCGATAAGAGTTAATGGAGAGTACCTCAGTAACCTGCGCTTCGCCGATGACATTGCATTGCTAAGTAACTCAGGGGACGAATTTGAACTCATGATTACGGAGTTAGACAAGGAGAGCAGAAAGGTGGGTCTTAAAATTAATCTGCAGAAAACGAAAGTAATGTACAACGACCTCGGAAAGGAGCAGCGCTTTGCGATAGGTAATAGTGCACTTGAAGTTGTAAAAGACTATGTCTACTTAGGGCAGGTAATAACCGCAGAGCCTAACCACGAGATTGAAGTAACTAGAAGAATAAGAATGGGGTGGAGCACATTCGGCAGGCACTCTCAAATTATGACAAGTAGATTGCCACTGTCCCTCAAGAGGAAGGTATATAACAGCTGTATCTTGCCGGTACTTAGCTACGGAGCAGAAACCTGGAAACTCACAAAGAGGGTTCAACTTAAATTGAGGACGACGCAGCGAGCAATGGAAAGAAAAATGGTAGGTGTAACCTTAAGAGACAAGAAGAGAGCAGAGTGGATTAGTGGACAAACGGGATTTAAGGCTATCATAGCTGCAATAAAGAAGAGGAAATGGACATGGGCCGGGCATGTAGCACGTAGACAGGATAACCGCTGGTCATTAAGGGTCACCAACTGGATTCCCAGAGAAGGGAAGCGGGGTAGGGGGAGACAGAAGGTTAGGTGGGCAGATGAGATTAAGAAGTTTGCGGGTATAAATTGGCAACAGCAAGCACAGGACCGGGTTAACTGGCGGAACATGGGAGAGGCCTTTGTCCTGCAGTGGACGTAGACAGGATGATGATGATGATGATGATTATGATGAGGTCACATAGCCCAGCAGTGCTGGCAGTGGTTCCGAGATGACAGGAACGATGAGGCTGAGCTCTAAGGCAATCAGAATGTGCAGCCTAATCCTTCGGGAAACGAGAACGGCCGGGCCTAGGGGGCCAGCCCGGCCGCCCCATCGGCCCATTGTCGGAAGGTCAGCTTCTCACAGTCCCCACACGAGCCAACGGTACAGAAACGTTGCGACACCGCCCTGTCCTCAAGAATAGAAATGCCGACACGCTTTCCCGCCTTCCTCATGATCCCGTGCCTGTAAGCGAAGAAAACCCCTTACCGTTGCTGGTTGTGGATCAGGTGGATGTTGGAAAAAAGCAGAGGGCAGACCCATGGATGAAAGAAATTATGCAGCACCTCGAGCACCCGGATGCGCCCGTTGTCAGGAAAACTAAAAGAACGGCATGGAGTTTTCGGTTGATCGACGGTGTACTGTATCGAAGGGCGAAAGGGTTTCAGGAGGATCGTGCGGCGCTCGTTGTCCCCAAGTGCTTGAGATCTGAGATTTTAAGGTACTGCCATGACGCCACCACGGCAGGCCACTTAGGTGTCAAGCGCACATGGGAGAAAGTTCGTTGCCGATATTTCTGGCCGAAGATGTTCTCGTACGTAAGCAAGTACGTTCTCTCCTGCCCCGACTGCCAGACACGAAAGCAACCACCGGGGAGGCCGGTCGGTTTCCTCCAACCGATCCCACCTGCAGGTCGACCTTTTCAGCAGGTGGGCATGGACTTCATTGGGCCTTTCACTAAATCCAAAGCAGGGAACCGCTACATCGTCGTGATTACCGACTACCATACGAAATGGGTCGAGGCTGTCGCGTGTCCAGCGGCCACTGCCGCAGAAGCAGCAAGAGCTTTCGTCGAACAAATCGTCCTACGTCATGGTGCCCCGGAGAAAGTAATAAGCGATCGTGGGCAGCACTTTGTCGCCAACTTGACCGAAGAAATATTCCGGCTCGTGGGTAGCGAGCATGCCACCACAACAACATACCACCCACAGGCCAACGGCTTGTGCGAACGTTTTAACCGCACGTTGGCTGACATGCTCAGCATGTACGTTTCCTCACACCACCGCGACTGGGATGAATTCCTACCGTACGTTCTTTTTGCATACAATTCTTCCACCCACGAGACGACTGGATTCACTCCCTTCTTTCTTCTTCACGGACATGAACCGACACTACCGGTGGATGTAGGGTCGGGCGCGCAACGCGGATTCGACTACACCCTGGATGCAATGAAAGTGGCCCGCAGGCTGCGGCAGGCTCGAAAGATAGTAAATGAACGGGAGAAGCGTCAGCAAGAGAAGAACAAGCGCAGCTATGATGCTAGGCGACGAAGTGTTGTTTGTCATCAGGGCGACTTGGTGTACTTGTGGACTCCCTCCCGGGCGAAAGGGAAGACGACGAAGCTTCTTCACAAATATCACGGACCTTTCCGTCTTGTGCGCCGGGTAGTTGAGAACAACTGGGAGGTGGTAGACCAAACTGGGAAAAAACGTGACGTTGTGAATGTGGCGCGTTTAAAGCCCTGCCACGTTCGATTGGGCTCCGATGCCGACGACGCGGACGATGAGTCTGATGATAATCACGAGGTGCGCGATCTCGGTGGTGATGTGCGCGAGGCCAGTGCCAGGAGAGATGACCACGGATTGCATCGAAGTGTTGTGCGCGAGTGCAGTGCAAGGAGAGATAACCACGGATTGCATCGAAGTGTTGTGCGTGAGTGCGGCTCCAATGGTGATGTGCGCGAGTGCGGTTCGCGAGTGGGTCAGGAACTCTGTTTGCAACATTGTGTGCACGGGACACAGACCAGTGTTCCAGTACAGCAGTGCGAAAGCTACGACACGGACACTGAACTTTACTCGGACTGGAAGACATTTTCAAGTAATAACAACGCACAACAGAATGTCAGTGCTTACGAAACGGACACTGAGTTGTATTGCAGTACCGACGAGTGAACCTATATATTTCTGTGCCCAATGATTTTGTTTTGTTTTTCATCTGTTGTTTTTATGTAATTTTTTAAAGCCTCTCACCTTTTATACACATGCATAAGTGTCTTTAAATAAGCATCTCACACCCTTGTTGAATGCAAAACCTTTTGGTACATTTAGTCTATTTCTTGTCGTGTTTTGCAGATAAAACGAGTGGGGCACTCTTTTTCGTAGGGGGGAGGTGTCGCGAGAGCAAGGTTTCGCGGAGAACCCTGTTCTTTTACGGCTCACAAGCTGAGCAGTCAAGGCCGCCCCCGTTCGGGATTAGAAGGGGAAAGCTTACTCCGAAAAGCGTCTAGCAAGAGGCAGGTCCGGCGCCACCGTCTGAGTTTAAGCCATTGTTAACAGGCACGCGTGTCATTGAGAATGATATGGGGACGCGACCACTTAGCCTGACCGAGACATAGTGGCGGAAGGTAAACGATCATATTCTCCCGCGCTGTTGTTAGGATGTCTGGGCGCCTCGCTGTCGCATGTACACCTGGTAAGCGCACGGAGCCCAACGGTGTATCCATCGCTCTTAAGGACGCTTCTAGGAAGCAACAGTTAATGAAAGAACTGACGGGGCCCGAGCGTGGGAACGGCCGCCGACGGTAGTCGGCCGAAGGAGGCAGCACGAGTAATGTTAGGCAGCACGTGCTGGCATGGGAGAGAGTGTCACGTGCGGAGGACCTATCCCTTTGCGTGTTTTATTTTGGGGACGAGGTTTTTACAAATGTAGTGCCTTTTATGAAAGAGTTTCTGTGATTGGTTGTGATGCTGCGAGTCCCAACATGTGATTGGTTTTTGTGAAGACTTTTTGTTCGACCGAGGGTTAAAAAGAGGATATTTGAATTTGAAAAGTGAGCGGAGTCGGGGTCAACGGCGGATCTCACCACCGGGAGACCAGCTATGCAGGCCGAGGGGTATGCCACCATTTTCTATGTTTTGTCTTTGTGACCCAGTGCATTTTGTAAATTGAAGTTGTGTTAACTAAATAAACCCCCAATGAGTGCTCCCCGAATTCATCGTGTTGACTTCTCATCGATTGCCTCCGCGGAGTTTCACCCACACTTATTCGTCTCCCTGGTCGTCCGATGCGCCTAACTTTGAACAACCCCGACGTTTTCGCTACACTGGTATCCAAGAATTTTTGGTGCGCGAAAAATCCACGGTTTAGAGAGAAGCACTAAAATGACGCACAAGCACACGTTCATTGTTCATGCGTCACAGCACATCATGAACCGAAGTCGAAGCCCCTCAAACTTTTCGCTGACCTAATACACATGCATGTGGCACAAAAAGAGGAGTTCAACGTTCCGAAGGTGGTTTGCAAACCACTTGGTAGACCTCCGCATAAAACACGAGGGTTCTTGCGGTAGCACTCTGGTGCAACGGGTAACATGTCGGCTTCACACGCATGCGATCCCGAGTTCGATTGCAGTGAATTGCGTAATTTGTAAGCTGGTGTCGCAGATTTGAATTAATGTAGTATTAACGGTTTCGTAATTATTATAAAAAAATCAGTACAAGCGAATTGGCGAGGCAGTGCACTGACAACGTAAAAATGAAATTTGTCTTCCGCAACTTGGTTACGGAAGGCCTTACCTAACCAGGAAAATTTTGGCTTATAATTCCAGCTAATTTTTTCACGGCTGTTCTGAAGGCTACTTGGAATAGGGCCGCTTCATCTGAGGCACGGCTATGGAGTCGCGTAAAGAACTAAATAAAAGTGGCCATAATATGACCGGATTTCCTCTCTGCAGGTGTGTATTCTATCCAGGGGGGGGGATGAACAATAAGAGAGAAGGCAGGGAGGTTAACCAGGTACATGTATTCTAGCCAGGATTTGACTAAGAGTGTAGGGGCTGTGGGTTTGGTTGTGCCATAACTGATGGCGAGCCTACACTCGCAGCCATCATATGCAGCATGCTATAAAGACAGAACCAGCACTATAGTGTGGTCGTCCGTTCTATATGATCAGTAGACGCCGCCAAAAGTAGTTGCAGCCTGCAAGTGAGGAAAATTGTGGTTTATATGGTGACATATGAAGAGCGTCCAAACTATCACACAGCACAATTTTTAAAGGAGGATTCGTGTGGCACAAGGCAAGCACAACACTTATTATGTTCGCAATTCACTAGAGTAGACACCACTATTTTTTGTTGATGAGTTTTTCTTAATTAGTCATTATGTTCTAATTTGCCAAGCGCCTTACAAACTATAAAATGCGAATGAGGAATATTTGTGCAAGTTTAAGTAACTTATAAATGCGCTAGTTTCAACAAAGTTACGGGCTCATTTTTTTCTGCTAATATGAAAAGTAATACGTGACTTGACTGTTGCATGCATCAGCACGCCGTGCACTCAAACAGGCTCACAGTGAGGCAGCAAGCCAAGAAAGAACCATTTATCATGCTTATCTGTCGTTCTCCGGCTGAATAAATGCGTCAATGCGGTCTCACGGAGTCAGCCGTAATCAGAATATTGCTGCCGTCGTGTTAATGAGGATAGTCAGCTGTAAGATAGGTATATAATGTTAGTGTCGCGCTAATAAATGGAAGGAATCTATTCAAAATTGTGTCAAATGCATGTTGTTGGCGCTGATTGTATAGATCCTTGACTTGGCAAAGTGAGCAACACATGTCTCTGACAATGTGTGACAATGTGTGTGTGTGACAATGTGGCAATGTGTGTCAAAGACGTGTTGTTTTTGAAAACACATGCCTCCGACAACAGACAATGCGGATCTTCGTAATAAGGTTATTTCAGGGCATTGCATTCTTTCGCAGCTGTAGTCACCTGTTAATTTTTCGTATTTTGCAGGCTTTATTTATCAGCCGTAACAAATTCGTATGGAAGTAGTACGTTGGTGAACATAGCGCAGATGTCCTTTGAGCTTGCATAAATACAAGTCATTCACATTTTGATGATTTGGTTAGTACTTACTGAGGTACAAACATTATTATCACTATTTAAAAAAACTATTTACCAAAAAAGTTAGTAGTGGCTACTCTTGTGTACTGGGAACAATATGTAGTTTGTTTGCTTCGCGCATATTCGTTCTTTTTTAAAGTTGTGTTGCTCAGTAGTCAAGACATCCGGTGTTAGTTTGTTTAGTTTCATATACTACAAGTGCAAAAACAATAAATTGTTAATAGCCCTATATCTTGTTCCCTTCTGTATCTCCGCATGCCCCTTTTCACTATACCACACGGTAGTGTTATGGTTGTTGACATTATTTTGCTTACATTTTGCTCACTTTTGTATACGATAATTCTCCACGTTCACATTAACGCACCTCGAGTCATCGCACCAACGTAGCGCCGGAAATTATCGGACAATTTCGTACGCACGCCTAAATAACGGTCCCTATATATTCGTGGTCAGAGAATGCATGCAGCAAGAGAACCTGGACAGAGGACTTTTAAGCAGCCAGCGTGCGCATTCAACGGGGGAAAGCACCCGTGGGAAACCGCACAGCTGCCGACGCCCGTCACTTGACAGCCATGTTTACACACGCCCCCGAAGAACAAGAAAGATGCGCGGAAAACACGACACGTAAACCGACGCACCGCGCGAGTGCCGCATACCCGCCCATGGGCGGTGTGCCGGTGCAGAGGCATTCTTCACTCACTGCGGTCACTACTGGGAAGAGGCAGGCTCGATGAATATTCCGCCTCGCAGATGGCGCTAAGCGGTAATAATTGTCGGAGAGTTATACAGCACGCCGAAAGTGTATACCACGTATGTCGATATCGTTGGCTCGAGGGTCCTTCTTTGGTCTCGACTATTGTTCTTGACCATTGCTTGAAATTTTCTCAAGAACCCGCTAAAAAAGCAAGCAACTAATCACAGGCTTCTCCAGATGGTCATTGCCATGAAAAGTAACTCTATAAATAACCGAGCGCACGTTCACAAAAAAAGTTCTCAAAATATACATTATGCTTAAGGACGAATGACAGTCAGTTTCCGTATTAGGCATATATACTGCTACGGCATAATTGCGTGCGGCGAAGAAGCACATCGAAGAAGACACAGCCTAAGAGGGGGGGAAACATAATCCTGCCGGGCACTGCTTATGCTATAATCATTGGGCATTTGCTGAGAAAACAAACTGCCATGTTTATTTTTTCTTCCGTGCAACAATGATATTAGAAAAAACGACTAACTAGTGATAGCTATGACGATATAACGAAAACAACCAACAGCTGTTTCAAAAAAAAAAGAAACACGCGTGGTCCTGTATTCGCCAAAACTTCTGTCTGAACAATACATACGACCATTTCAAGCCCATTTATATTACATCGGACTATTCCAACCAGTCCTCATACAGGGTCTGTTATTCGTGAAACCAACGTGGCTGACTAAGAGGAAGAGCAATTACGGGTTGGTGAATTCGTGCCATTTTTCCAAAACAACACTTCACTCACCGTGTGCACCTTTACAGAGATTAGCTGCAGTGTACTTAGTCCAGAGAAATTGCAAAAATTTGCTCCTGCAGTGTACGTCTGCGTTTGTGTGGTGTGTCTGTGCGGGCAACCGCTATAGCACACGTGCTCTGAGGGCTGCATTTTTGGCATCATTTTCGGCCCTTAAGCCGTGCGAAACCTCTTCGGGACCAAGCCGTCTTTCAAGAGTAATGAAACGCCACATTTCATAATCAACGGGACACCGGTATCTCACACGACAGCATGTTTCCACTTGTTCTGGTTCAACCATGACACGCCTGTTTCGTCCACTATAACGTTCATATACATATTTCAACAATGTCCAAATGGGAAGACGTCTTGCGTTGATTCAGTACTGTTTGAAGCATACATTTAATAATAATAATATTAATAATAATAATATATTATTATTATTATTATTATTATTATTAGTATTATTATTATTATTATTATTATTATTATTATTATTATTATTATTATTATTATTATTATTATTATTATTATTATTATTATTATTATTATTATTATTATTATTATTATTATTATTATTATGTGGGGTCTTACGTTTCAGAACCACAATATAATTATGACAAAAGCCGCAATGAAGGGGTCCAGAAATTTTGACCATATCTTGAACGTGCGCTGCCATCGAACAGTACACGGGCCTCTATCATTTCCCCTCCATCGAAATGCGACCACATCGCCGCAGTCGAACCTCCGGCCTTCTGGTGAGTATAGCTAAGTAAAATAGGCACCAATCGGTGAATGCCACTAGTCAAACAAAAAACAAAACAAGATTTGGTACATCCACTTCTTCATTCATTATTAACCGCGATTATTTTTTCCTGGTGGTTACAGGGTCTGTTCAAGTTGCTGCTCGTACATTACCGTTTTAAATCAACGTATTGTGCCATTTTGAATGAAATACGGTTATTGTAAAAATTGTAGAAATGGAGGTAATGTCATAAAAGTTGGGAGAGTTGACAATATCAGCGCGTAATTTCGTAAATACCAACCTTTATTTTCGGAATCTTCGTCTTTGTTTCACTCAAATTTACGCCACGCGTCGAGACTCCCTGTTATTACAGATCGCTTCTTCGCGTCGTCGTCAAAGTGTTGTTCCATCTCTTTTGCAGTTTTGATCATATTCGAGACAATGGATTATTGGCGAGAATGATACATATGCCATCTTAGCTCTGGGTACGTTCCTTACGCCCACGTATTTTTTTTCTTTTTTGGGTGCATAATTGTCGTTACCTAATGAAAGTTTCTAATGAATGGTAAATTTTGAGAACATTTTTTTTCTGTTTTCTTTATAATCTTTTGCACTCAACCGTGGAGAAGGATTGACTACCGAATAACACAGTCTCACCACGAACGGCGAGCTGGCTGAATGAGGAGATAGGCGGGTACTCTCTTGTCCAAGTTTGGCTGTTGTGCGAAAAGCCGTTCTAAGAGATGGCGCACCCCGCCAGCCGACCGACTTCGATGGTAGTCAAAATGTTTCCAGAGTGGGGAAAACGCACTTGCTCTCAGGTGGCACTTTTCCGTGGTTATACAACGACGAGGTCCTAATAAATAAAACGAGTGGAAAGTCGTCAAGGATATACAAATAGGAAAACATTGTTCTGGTGACTCAGACCCTTTTTTATTTTTTATTCGCACACTTTGAGTAACCAGCCTTCTCCTAGGAACACGCGCGAGCTCGAAATTTGCCTTTGTGTACGTTGACTGCTCGTCTCCGGCACCAAGTTAGGAGATAGAAAGCAATTATAGAAAGAAATGAGCTGCGATTCAAAAAAATGAAAAGCACTTAAAACAAGTAATATGCACTGTAGCACGTCGTATCGTGTGCCACAATTCGACGCTGACTGTAGGCGCTCTGTTATATTTGTCAAACTACATATCATCTCCTAAATAATCTTGATATTTCAATGAATAAAGTTACGGCGGATACGCAGTCGGTCGTCTTCATAAGCTGTATTCTCGTATATTTTCGCAGTGTAGACACAAGTACGAGTACACAGTCGCCTAAGGACACCAGCTCATCACGTCAATTCTATCGATGCCCTGTTTCTGGGTCATTTCTTTTAGTTAGCCTGTGCACAGTTCATTTTTGCCAACACTTCTAAAAACTTAGCATATACGAAGACCATGTGTCATTGCACCACGGTGTACAAAATAAACAAATGGCAAAACTGACGGCACAGGAGAGTGAGCAGAAGAGTGAGACAAGATCACAAGATTTTACACTTAAAAAAAACCAGAAGTACTTGCTGACTTCGGGTATACAACTGCTTGTAATATATGCGGCTACTCTGTAGTTAGTAACAGCAACAGTAGCAACTGTTACTACCCTGGTGATTTCTTACACAAATTAGTACCAGGTATACTACCCTTTTCAGTAGTAACTACATGTGATAATTTAGGAATAAAAATGTAACCATCACTAGCCTGTTAACTTCCCCATACAATTATCGACAAAGCCGAAGACTAGCCTGTTAACTTCCCATATAATTATCAACAAAGCCGAAGCTAGCGAGGTAAAAGTTAGGTACGACATTAACTTCAAGCACATATGCACGTGGAGTCATTTACTAGAAGAGCACACGTACCTAGCAGAGGCATCGCTACTCGACACGTACAAATTAAGCAATTCTATACATTTGGGGACTACATCTTGTATTAGTGAGAAACTGCATTTTCAGATAAATAAGCATAAATACTGACTTGTAGTTGCATACTTTGATTGATTTGTGGGGTTTAACGTCCCAAAACCACTATATGATTATGAGAGACGCCGTAGTGGAGGGCTCCTGAAATTTCGACCACCTGGGGTTCTTCAACGTGCACCCAAATCTGAGTACACGGGCCTACAACATTTCCGCCTCCATCCGAAATGCAGCTGCCACAGCCGGGATTTGATCCCGTGACCTGCGGGTCAGCAGCCGAGTACCTTAGCCACTAGATAGTTTCATACTTTGAAACCAGAGTTTACATACCCGGGGACACGGCACAAAGCTGTTAATCAACCGCAACGAAAAAAAACGGCGTGTTTTTGCGCGTTATTTTTTCAGATAAAACTGCTGCAACACAAGCCGGTGTGAAGCTAAAAATTTTTTTCCGGGAGGGGGGGGGGGGGCGTTCTTTCGACCCTACTGTCGAGGGGGGCAACAAATTTCCTCTGTGACGTGTCTATCGGCGGTGGTTTGAGCAGATTGTTTACTTGTATATCAAAGTCATGAGAATACCACCACCCCCCTCCCCAGGCGTATGCTTCTGAAGGGAGTAAGTAAAAGTAAACTAATCGCAGTGAAATACAGTAAGCGACCAGTAGAGTGACCGTCGCACCATTGATTGGACTAGTTTTCGAAAACGCATAATTGCGATGACCCGCCCGATCGGAGAAAAGATCGTTAATTGTTAATCGCTGTTAAACGTACATGGTGTAGTCCTCGTCGAGGCGAAGTGCGTTTCACAACTCGAGGACGAATCTGCTTACAACGAGGATCGAAGGATAGGCATACGCAGCATATTTTGTACATTTAAAATTGCCTTTCAATTTTGCTTCCTTTGCTGAGCGAATAATTTCTTACTGTTGATGTTTGAGCCTGCATTCATATGGTAATGATATTTTATTTTAGCTCTATATGTCGAGCAGCCATGACGGTGTGGGAGCTATTAGTCAACAGCTCCGCCGCGGGGGTCTAGTGGCTAACGTGCTCGGCTGCTGACCCGCAGGTCGCGCGATTGAATCCCGGCTGCGGTGGCCGCATTTTCGATGGAGGCGAAAATGCTATAGGCCTGTGTGCTTAGATATGGGTGCACGTTGAAGAACTCCAGGTGGTCGAAATTTCCGGAGCTTTTCACTTCGGCGTCTCTCATAATTATATGGTGGTTTTCAGACGTTTAACTTCGCATATAAATCAAACGATTAGTCAACATTTTTTTTTATTTTACTGCGGGCATCCAAGCATGCTTGCGATACACAAAAAGTAATTTTTGTCAAATTATGCTGCACGTTGACAACATGATTTTGCACGCGTTATTTTTCTGGCACGCTTTCTCGCAACCTTGGTTCACATTACAGTTGCACTGTGACTTTTGGTAGCAATGAAGTACTACAATTGTAGATGTTTTATCGTGAAATCTGCGACGACAAGATAATCATTGTTGAGAAATGTTCACTAGGTCTCAATTCAAAACGCGCCTGAGATGAGACTATACCTACTCACATAGAAACATTTTGTTCGCTGCGTATATGCGCTGGAAAACTTAAATAGGCGCAAAAACGTGGAATTTTCACTTTTTTGTATATTTCGTCGCTATGCTACCTGAAACAGTACCGTACTGGTAAGGTGTCTTCGTTGTTTGCAAGCATGCAGCCATCATTTCCCTTTAAGTCAACAGATTCAAAACTGCACAGAATATATCGACGTGCAGCATATATAGATACACTGTTCTAACTAGTAAGTGCATTCATGTTTGCAGCACTTACGCCGGCGCAAACAGCAGCAGCCTCGCACCTCATAACATTTCAAGGGATCGGTTAACTAGTGATGAAGGAATGAACGCCCGTCTTGTTCAGAGCATAGTGCTCCATAATCAATTTATCAGAACGCGTCAACTCCAATGAGAACTGCCAGAGCATGCAACCCGATTTTACTTAACGCTGTACTCTGCACCATATGTGCCTCTCGGTTGTCCGTTTCAAGCATAATTATGAGAGTCACTGGAATTTTCCTGCTGGCTTCATCTTCTTCGTGTTCATTCACGTTTGCGGTATGGCATCCCAACGCAACAGAAACCAGCAGCCTTACGAATGGGCGCAATCACAAACACGCAATTTTTCGTGCGCAGAGTTTGATACTAAGGCGACCTTACCGGCACCTGAAGGGAAGCGGAGGAAATGTATGCCCTTGAATCTTCCCGTCATTGAATCTTCCCGTCAGAGGAGAAAATAGCGCTAGTGTGTTTAAGGTGCAACTCTACTAGCCGACATTTATCGTCGCTAAAGTTCTCTTCGCATTCAGTGTCACTGCCCAAACTTTGCTGAGCGCGTTGCTTCTTATAGCAATACAAAGTCACCCCCTTGAAATACACTGCCTACACGTATTGGTGGGTAGTTCGTGTTTTGTGTCAATCATAGCTCATGTATGAGACTCGATGGCTGCGGCAAAACGCCGTAATCTAGATCTTGATGATTATTTCTCGAAAGGCTACGCTCTCAGTGCACACTAGACAACTGGCGGAAAGGCTACAGAAGCCGAAGAAACGTTTCCCAGCTGTAGTTCTGCACTGCCTTAATACAACTCGTGTGCCGAAATAACTCCTGAAAACCGACCGGACCATGATGCATGAACGAAGACCGCGATTCGTGACAAGGACATTGGTCTTGACGTGTTTAACGGGCCAAGACGCCAGGAGTTGCAGGACGATGATACTAGACAGCGTTTGCTAATGACGCCATGTAAACCATGCGCTAACTACAACTTTCTCTCATTAGCAAGCGAAAACTGAAGTTCCAACCTCTCTGGCAAGAAATGCTTTGCTGGCTGGTGTATTCCAAATACCAGGAGGGAGTTCTCTGGAAGACTTGCCTGCTTATTGAAAATAAAGTTTAGGCTAGTGGACTCATCAAGTTTTTCGTACCTTAGTTATCTCTGCGTTCACGCGTTGGAAGAACGCGCTCAGAAATTTCAGAAGCCACAACGAGTGTGACTACCACAACACCGCTGCTGTACACGCATGTCAATCTTCGTTGTAATTGAAAAAGATAATCAACACTATATTCCGCTGTGTTATGTGTCTGTTTTCTGCCTGAAACATTGCTTCCACACAGTTTATTTCATTTCTTGTAAAAAACTATGGTTACTATGTATAGTGTTCTAACTTTACATAATAGCATGTCCACCTATGTTTCTTCATTCTGTGCATTTTTTGTTATGCATCATGTCGCTACTTGCAGAAATCACTTGGTGCTCACTACAGCTGCCCGCACTGCACTTCTCATTCTCACGCTGTTTTAGGTTTATGATCGCCATCTTTTTCTTTATGACCTTAAGAGACATGGCGACTATGTTAGTCAGCCTTTCTAACGTTGTTATTGGCCTGCACGTTTACTCGTGTTGCACCTTAGTCATAAGAGAACACTTTGAAGAACCTTCAGTCGTTAAGGCATAAGAAAAATATATATCAATACATTAAACACTCGCATACAAGCGAAGTTCGGTGGATAAATCGAATATTATGTCGCGCATGCGTATGTGTGTATGTGTGCGTTTAGTTGTTAGCAGAACGTGCGAAGGTTCATAAAAAGGTTATTCTCTTGCTTGAGTATATGTTAGAACACGTACAAAAAGGCACACCGTTATATGTTTGAACGCGCCCTTACAGACCTTGCAACATTCTGGCTTTTAGCATTAAAACAAATCTCTGCCTAGTGAAAATTATCGTATATAGTGATCGACTCCGGCGAAATCTGTTCCGGCGGGTACAAGTATGTCCACCGCTGCAGCATTATTCCCGTCGCCGAGCCAACTTAAAACACTCGTAGCCGACACTCCAACACGAAATATCACAGAGTGCAAAACCCTTGCCAAACACCGCGACACGTCTTTACGTGTGCAGGCATGATTCACTGTAAAAGCGCCCAGAAATTATGGTAGTAGCAGCGCTTAGTTTCTGAATCATGTCTGCGCAAAGCGATGAAAAGGAAAAGGTCGGTAAGAGAGGGGGGGGGAGGGGGTGCTGAAAAAATTCGTAGTGGGGAATTAAACCCCCCGCCCCTCCACCTGCTGGTTACGCCACGGCACACGATGGTCAATACAAAGCACTAAACGGTGGTCTCTTGCTTTATACGTAGACATTTCCTTCACCAGTTATCACGTAAAAGCGATGTGTCCAGACGATCGCAGCTATAAAATTTCACTTACTTGGCAATAACTACAACTGTAGATTACGTATATAATGGGTGGGTAGCAAAAAAAACTACAAATTGCACAAGGATGGTAGTAACCACAGCATTTGGTATCACCTATCTGCCTGAAGTTACTGTGTAATGTGGTAAACGTGTATAGGAAGGACTTAGTAACAGTTCCAGCTACTATGGCTGTTAAATAAATGGACAGCAAAATGTTGATAACAGCAAAAGAAAGTTCGTAAGCATTGCAGTTGCTACCTAAATGCTTGCAGTAATGACTTTTACTAACCTTTTCAAAAGTGTGTGATCTTAATTCTGCAGCCGAACCCGGTTTCGGGTTCGTCACTGCACGTACCACACACATACGAAGCACTCACCTAATATACACTAATCAAACGAGAAGCGCAAGCAGTATGCGGGACGAATCGTGTTGATATGTGATTGATATGTGGGGTTTAACGTCCCAAAACCACTATATGATTATGAGAGACGCCGTAGTGGAGGGCTCCGGAAATTTCGACCACCTGGGGTTCTTTAACGTGCACCCAAATCTGAGCACACGGGCCTACAACATTTCCGCCTCCATCGTAAATGCAGCCGCCGCAGCCGGGATTTGAACCCGCGCCCTGCGAGTCGGCAGCCGAGTACCTTAGCCACTAGACCACCGCGGCGGGGTTGGACGAATCATGTCCTGTAAGATGGGAGCTCACGCCTCCAGCGTTTTTGAAGAACACGATGCCACGTGGATTCATCAGCCCGACGCGCTTGCACAATGAAGCACATTTTACTACAGTGAAGAGTATAGTTGTGTGTGCATCTACCTTTGCATAGAAGGCTTTAGCAAGCTATGATAGGACATGAAAGAGCCGAATTCTAGAAATAATGGCGCATGATATCTACACTCATTCACTAACAACTGTCGCGTTACATTGATCAGTTTACCCATTGCGGTGCATCAGTGTACACTTTGCTGCAGTGACGTGTGTGTTGCCGCATGATGTCACATGTTGGATGCATAGCTGTACCGAAGGGGTAATGATAGAGACAGAATAATGTTAATAAAATCAAAAGAGGAAGACAAATGCTCACGTTTCATGTTGGAATCTTATCTAATTATGACTTATTCTGACCCTATCACGTAATATTCCAGTACTTCACAAACCCGCAGCTTCCGGGATTGAATACCAGCCTACGGCGGCCGCATTTTAGATGAAGGTGAATGTGATTGACCCCCGTGTGCTCAGATTTTGGTTCACGTTAAAAAACGCCTGGTGGCTAACATCACTCTTTCATAACAATATCGTAGGTTTGGGACATCAAACCTCAACAATTATTATTATAAGAGTACTTAACAATTTCTTTTTTTAAAATCTCCTCTTTGTGCAAGCGCACGGTCTTTTACTACTTGGCTCTAGCTGTGCGTGAGACCAGCTCGAGCCTCCTTTGTAAAGGGGCTTCGGGCAGCCGCGCTATGACATCCGCTTATAATATTATTTAAAACAAAAACTGATTGACCAAGAATGTTCAATGCAAGTGTTCCAACATCTACACCACGTACAGACTAAACAGGAGCCCAGAACGAGCGTTTATTTGACGCAAGAAGCATCTGTTCCTAACATTTTACTGAGGAATAAATAAAAAAACTAGAAAACCCGAAAGGGAAAGTACACAGGGAAAAAAAAGAGTGCCAGAGGAAGGAACGCCTCCAGCCTTTCGTGCTTTTCGCTTCCCGCCGCTCCGACCTCCTCCCCCACTTTCTGCCCTTCTTCCCTCCTTTTTTTTTAATTTCGCCTTATAAACGACCATGTCATAAAATGCGCTTTGTCAATCTTTCTCATCTGCTCGTTTCCTTTGTTTGTCGCCAGCCTTCATATTTAAAACGTAGTGCAGAGCTTGCGCCCTTGATTGCTCAGATCATAATCACACGAGGGGTTTTAAATATGCTGAGAAACCACTCCATCTTGATGTCTGAACGCTCCAAGTCCATCTCGCGAAAATTGGCTTGTTTTTGATAGCTTTTTTTGTCATAAAGGCCACTCTCCACAAAGCGCCTATAGCCTAATTTGCATTGTCTGTACAGAGCAATTTATTTGGCTTCTTATGAGGCTGCCGATATCGCTTTTGCGGCCTTCACCACTAGGATACCTGTGTATAAAATTTTTCATGGTCACTTCTAAAATGAATTTTAAGTAACCAATCAGCCGGGAAGATGATCCATGAAGCAATATTCTCCGTATGAAGGAGGAGCAAGATAGCGAGCCAGAACTAAACGCCTATTACACGGCGAATGGAGCATCAAGTACAGAGGCATTACATTTCACTGCCATGCTGAAGAAAATGCTTTATAAATAGACTTCTTAGGTAATGAAGGTGTGGGGGGAAATCAAAATCTAAAAGAAGAAAAACACGAATGCTGGCTTAGAAACGCCAAAAGCGCAAAATAAACCAAGTACCATAAAAAAGAAAAAAAAGGACAATTACTGCCGGAACACAAAGCAAACTATTTAGCGTATAGCCCAAGGCTACATTCAACGTACTTCCCACCTCTCTAGCTGCCTCCGCATTTCTTCGCATAAGAAACGGAAAAAGAATGAGGGGGATAGGACAGAAATAAGTAAAAAAGGACAACGATCTCATTTTATCTAGTTTCTTCACTTGATGGAGCAGTATGCTGTCCTTAAGCCGATGTTGCCATGGCCGATGATAGCTTGTGAAGTAGAGTCTCCCAGCAGTGCCTTCGTTGCAAGAGCCAGCTGCAAGAAATGGTACGAAGCCAGACCCCCTGCAATGGTCGGTCATCATCACTTTCGTATCTTCCTCTCAGTCCTCGTCCCAGCCCGCCTTCGAAAACTCCTTTGCTGTCGTTAATGACGCTGACGGCGTCGTTATAATCATGAACATGAGCATGTAAGGATGCCGTCGTAAGCATGATATTCGCTCGTCGTCTCCAAACTGTATTATCTACACGAGCACCACTTCTTCGGGATCTGCCACAGCATAGAGGTTTTAATCGACATCTAACGCGTGGAAGCTGTCCTTATTTGTGTTTGCGTTGAAAGCAAGCCGTAGCAAGAAGAAGTGAAATGTTGTTAACGTGTTATACAATGGATTTAGGCGGCTTTACTGCCGAAACACGACTATGAATATATGTATAGACGCACGTTCGTTCTAAGCGACTGAAATATAACGCGGGCAATGCCTTGACTTTTTCGTTAAGCAAATGCATTAGTTGTAAATTCCTCATTATGGGCGTGTTCTCATATCTGGAAAGGGTGAGAGCTTTATATTATCGCTTTTTTGCAGCGACGTTGAGTAACACTTCTGAATTGCGTTCAGTTAGGCGAACCTAATATGCTATTCTTGTGGCTCTACCGTTTCATCAGTGAATTTATTCCACAAATATATGTGTGCCGTAATATTTTCGACGGTTTAATGAATACCTTATCCCAAATGCATCATACACGTGTAAACTTCAGATGATGTTCTCAAATTTCACAACATATGTACATAGCCGAGAGCTGCCTCCAGAATTTTCGTCAAGTACCATATAAGCCAGCTACGAGAATAGCATGTCCTTTGCGGTGCGTCAACCAGCCACAGGTATGTCTAGAAATCACACGTATAACAAAAAGCATTTCAGAGTAGCATTCAAGCAAGCGACACTGCTATTTTTATATCATGACATACTAGGGTTGAATGCATATATAGTGTACGGTTGGGTCGGTCGCACCAGCAGCTCATCAGATGCCGCTGTAGTTTCGGCTGCAGCATTGACACTGAAATTGAAATTGTCGCATATAATTACGTCTACAGCAGCAGAGATTGCTGCTATGAGCGTTGCTTTACATTATCTCATTCAAGAGTATCCCGGCAAAGGGATAATATTCTGTGATTCGAAGGCAACACTTCAAAGTTTGCAGAACTCATTAGCAATTGGTGCATAGAATAATACATTGTCAACATCAAACTCTAGCAAGAGTACATAATAGTAATAACAATGATGATAAACGTTGGGGTTTAACGTTCCAAAACCACCATATGATTATGAAAGACGCCTTGGTGCAGTGCTCCGGAAATTTTGATCCCCTTGGTGCTCTTTAACGTGCACCTAAATCTAAGCACACGAACCTCAAGATTTTTCGCCTCCATCGAAATTGTGGCCGGCGCGACCGGAATTCGATCCTGCCACCGGCGGGTATACAACCGAGTGCCTTAGTCACAAGGCCAACGTGGTGGGTATAAGATATAATTTTTTATATAAGTGGCTATGCGAGAATTTCGGTATTAAGTGGAATCACTTAGTCGACAGTGCAGCCCGCTCAACCCATGAAGGAACCAATGTGGTTCCGATCCCTCTATCTAGGACTGATGCTGCAATTAAGAAAACTTTATTTGCTGTCTCGGGATCTTACACGCTTGTTTTGGTCATCTACCAGCTTCCAAAGGTTTCACGTAAATGAACTTGATCTGGAGGCGGAAATGTTGTAGGCCCGTGTACTCAGATTTGGGTGCACGTTAAAGAACCCCAGGTGGTCAAAATTTCCGGAGCCCTCCACTACGGCGTCTCTCATAATCAAATGGTGGTTTTGGGACGTTAAACCCCACAAATCAATCAATCAATCAAATGAACTTGATCATTCAATCAAGCTACCATCGCAGCTTTCCCGCTACGATGCGACATTGTTATGCCGTCTGTGTTTGGGTGTTGCACTCACAAAAGCATCCTCGTTTGGAATCGGTATAGCGGACACCTCTGCATGTGACTCCTGCAGAGCGGAAGAGAACACGTCCTGTGCAATATCGACCACCTGTGCTTCTTGAACTTGCACACATATCTGAGCACACGGGCCTACAGTATTTTCGCCTCCATCGAAAATGTAGTCGCCGCTGGAGCCGTGATTCGATACCGCGACCTGTGGGTCAGCAGCCGAGTACCTTAGCCACTAGACAACCGCAACGGGGCTCAGTGCTATATTTCAGCAAAATATTTTGTAAGAGGTTGCTCTGTTATCTGCTATCATCTAAATCTTCCTCCGGTGCGTTCGAACACAGTGACACAGGCTGCGCCTGTTACGGCATATCGTGTGTATCTGTAGGAGCCAGGTATGGCGATTTCTCAAAGCTGTTTGGAATTGATAGAGCGTCTTCACTAATGGTGTAGGCCATGACAGAATTGGCGGGAATTTTGTCTTGCAAGTGTAGCGTAAAAGGGCTTAGGGAAGGAAACCTGTTGCATCATGTCCAGAGCACATCGAAGCCCGTTCGTGTATGTCCGCAGTAGAGAATGCACAAAGCCTCCAGTCAGTGGAACGTCTCTGTGGCTTTATTTCGTGAAGATTATTTTAATTTTTGCAGTTTTATTATCGTGCTTCATACTTACTCGCACGAAGCCACTGTTGCACGGACAAGGCATTCGCCGCTATGGATGATATAAAAATGAAGGTATTCAAATTTGAAGCATGCCACTATTCGCTAGTATTGGGCACAGATACTGCTAGACCGGCACATTCATGCTCCTAGATGACTTCTGCCATCACACTGAGTACCGGCCACGAAAACTTTTGTTTTATTTTGAAATGTGTATTGGCAGATACTCATTCCTTAAACAGACCCGGTACCTGTACAAACGAATCAGCGTTACTGACTGGCACACATGCAGATAAAAAATACGACGCAGGTCGAACAACTTTGTAGTAAATTAGACTAACGTCCTTTCATAGAGTGCAGCGTCTCTCGGGATCTGACGCGCCGAACCTCTGAGGCATGAAACACCGCATTGGAACTAGTGAGCTGATTGCGAGTTGAGGAGTGGCTCTCAGTTACTCCTGGCGGTACACGGGCGCGCTCGCCTCCGTCCATGTAGTAGTCGGATAGGTGACCTATGCTCCGGCTCCGAAGAGCCGCGCGGAAAGAAGGTTGATAGAGGAAGAGTGCGTCGCTGCGGCTGCCAGAGCGCGTAGGCGTCGTGCCAAATCACGCGGAGAGTGGCAATGCGCACGACTGCTTGACGCTCCGCCCGAGCGCCGATCCAATTAAGGAGTCTCTGGCATTCTATACGGCTTGACTGACAGCAAACGAGTTGCTCCCCAGCAATAGGCCTCGGCGACTATATAATGCCATTCCAGTCACTGCACCCGGTGCGACGCCGGTTGCCGTGTATTCGGAAACTCAGCTTCAGTATCGTCTGTAGAGGCGGCAAAACTCCGCTTGCCAGCACCTATGAACACCTCCTATTTTTCTCGGCGATGGCTTTTATTTTGCACTGTCAAACTCACAGAGCATTATGCTATGGCTTGGTGCAAATAGGTTTGTAAAAACATAGTGATACCGAAATGGAGAATTATGGCACCTTGCAGACGAGTACGTTCTATCGGAGCAAGACCAAAGAATTAGCGCCTGGGGCGAAACTCAGTGGAAAGGCAGAAAAAGAACTTTTCACTTTTTGTCTTCAATGGTCACGTTTCACACGCTCTTACGGTCTGCTTGCGAAACAGATTACGAATTTTTAAAATAAAAAAATGCAACAACAGTCACCCACCTCTCTTTGCAAACAAACTTACGTCGTGGCGGAAATACTTTTCCGAGCGTCACGTCTTTCAAGGCTAATAACGAAGTTCAGCCAACTGGAAGTTACGTTCCACTAAGTAACATAAGCTTAATAATTATTAAGACGACAGCAGTTTTTGTACACTCAAATGTTGAAGAGCGTGACACATTATAGTCCACCAATACTTTTTTTAATTTGAAAGCCACATGCTTACCGGTGAAATCGCAGGTCGAGTTTGTTTTAACCTGAAGGGAAATTTGCTCGACTTAACATGTATTATTTGTGAGCCGAAATGTGACCGCGTGAAGTCTGAATTAAATTTATCTAAAAGACCGCACTCTATAGATCTCTGTCTCAAAAACCTATAAGTAACATTCTCGCAATTTCCTTCATAGTACGGCAGTTTTCGTTTTTTTTTTTTTTTCAAAAGAAAAAGTATGTAAAAGCTGAAAACTGATCTTTACCATAAATAACAGCGAAATGCGAAAGCAGGCGAAATTTGTCATGGCTGAAAAGTTACTAAGAAATGAAGCATTTCTTGAAACACGCACCTTTGTTTTCTGCTGAGCCAAATACACCCATGAAAGCACTCAGCTACGCGAAGAATCAGACAGAAAAAGGTGGAAGTGAAGTTGACTTTGGTGATGTATCGAATATTCCAAGAGTACTGCTTCTTGATCAAGCTGGAATAACATACTGGTAGCGTTGTCCCTTCAAAGACAGTGAAAAAGGCACGCTAAACAACAAACGCGAACAAACATTGGCCCCGTATCTCCGTGTTTCACTGCAAATGTCGTCGAAACACGATAGCCTTGCGTGTGGAGAGAGTGAACCAAACGTTCATTTGATGTACTGCACGAGAATATCGGTGAATTGTGTTCTGGAAGCGCTGCGTTAGAGAGTCTCGATCCGTGCAGCGAAAGCGAAGGAGCGCATCGAGGCACGTTAGACACAAGCGCCACCTGGCAGTTATCTTCGAAAAGGAAAGAAGGCTTGAGTGCCCGCGGAGAAATATGCGCGCCTGTCTCAGAAGTGATAAGGAGTAGAACGCAAAGCAATGGGCAGATGCCACCACCATGTCGTCTTAGCAATGCGTTGGAAACACTTGCCTTTTTGAGCATCACGTTGCACTGTCAGCACAGCGTGATAAACGCTACGGTCCTTAGAATTACTTGTGTGCCTTCTCTAGTATAAAGGCACACATAAAAAAACATCGTCGTGTTCTTATGGTGCCTCAGATATGCGCAATAATGGCTTTTTGATTGACAATCGCACAAGTACTAACGCTGAAACTTGAGCAATATTGGTGGGTGCTGCGGATGGCGTTGGTCGTTTGAGGTATCGTTTGGTGTCTTTAAAGGTATTGTTAGTGCGGACAAACAGACAAATGTACAGACAGACAGAAAGACCGCCAGACAGACCAAACTTTTGGCGTCCAAGGTCCCTAAAAACCACTATCGTCCTTAAAAGCGGCTTCATAGAAAAATATACTATATAACGAGTGGTCACTCCAGCCTTTTCGCGGCCCAAAAAGAAAGGGTCTGACCAACCGCTAGAGAGCGTACCCATCTTCGCTTTTACTCGTTTCTTAAAATATGTAATGGCCTCCTAAGGAAGACAGTGAGTACCAAAGTTTGGCATCAAATTTTTGTCATAAAGAAGTTTAGTTATTTGTGCAATTTTTTATATTCGCTCCACATCATGTCTCACTGAGGACATTTAATGCCTTACAACAGAAAACAGTGAAGTACGACTAGAAAGTGTTGTCTTTCTGCATTCCTTTTGCACATGGAGGCACATTCACGTGGTTTAGATGCACTGTACTTGTGTCCCCCTTGAGGAAGCATGGGTGTGTAGCCTAGTGGTAAAGACAATCGCTTTTGGCGCATGAGGGCACGGGTTCAAATTACAACGTCGGTTTGAAAAAAATAGCAGATCCTACATACAGCGCGAATCGATGATATGCGAAGCACGGATGAGAGAGGTTGATATGTCACTTTAAAATCAGCACTACGGAACGAGGTGGAGGTAAATGATGCCGTATATTACTTCTGTGTCATGATTATCATGTTTGGATGTGTCGTTTACCTTCATCATCTATTCACGTCACGTAATACCAAAATAATATATGTGGAGCTAGCGAAATGGCCGCGAGCACACGATGAGCGAGGTATGCTGTCATGTCATTACATGACGCGCGTGTCAGAATTATCTTGTTTGCACCAGCCATATATTTCGTCATCCGTTGACGTCACGTAACACCAATTTGGTATATGTGGAGCTAGCAAAACGGCCACGAGCACATCATGAAAGGCCCAACATACTCCAACGTAGCGTCGACGCGCGCGCATGCTGCGCACAGCAGCGCCACGTTAGCCAAACGCGAGCACTCTATAAAATCTGACGCCAGGCGTGACCGGCGCGACTAGCGTCCGTCGGCGCGGCCCGACGGCAACCGGCGCAAACTGCGACATGCTGCATTTCGTGCCGATGCGTTACCCAGACAACACTGCCTCTCCCTTTTTTTGTGACGGAGGGACGCTGGACGCGCTAAAACGCGCATGTGTCAAAGCAACGCAGCGCGTTGCGTGCCTGCAAGTATATGGCAGGACACGCGCTTGGCGTGGCAACGCCGGCGTGACGCGACGAAATGAACGCCGGCGAGCACGCACACCGCGTCACGTCGAAACGTACTGGCGCCTTGACTGTGGCATGTAGTCATGTTCTCACATGACACGCATACCACGATTATCATGTTTTTCACCAGTCATATACCTTCGTCATTCATTGACGTCACGTAATACCAAATTTGGCATATGTGAAGCTAACGAAACGGCCGCGAGCGCATCATGAGTGTGGCATGTAGTCATGACGTTACATGACACAGATGTCATGATTATCACGCTTGGATGTATCATTTACCTATGTCGTCCGTTCACGTACCGTAATACCAAATTCGGTACAAGTGTGGCTAGCGAAACGGCCGCCAGTGCATCATGAATGTGGCATGTATTGATGTTGTTACATGACACCCATCTCATGTTTATCATGTTTGCACCAGTCACATACCTTTGTCATCCCTTCACGTACTGTAATACGAAGTTTGGTATATGTAACGCTAGTGAAGCGGCCGCGAGCGCATCATGAGCGTGGCATGTAGTCATGTTGTTACATGACACGTGCCATAATTTTTATGCTTTGATCTGTCGTTTGTGTTCATCGTGCAATCATGTCATACCATACCAGTTTTGCAACATGTCATGTGAACGAAACCACCGCAAGAGCAGCAGGAGCATGATATGTAAATCATGACATTCATGACATACATATAATGATTTTCATGTTATGACTAAGTTTGGTATCGATACCCTTATCGGGACGGCCAGGAGACCTATAAGTCATAGGCGGATAGATAGATAGATAGATAGATAGATAGATAGATAGATAGATAGATAGATAGATAGATAGATAGATAGATAGATAGATAGATAGATAGATAGATAGATAGATAGATAGATAGATAGATACGCTTAAAGTCACCGAAGTTCGCTAAGAAATGCTTCGCATTTAAAAATTGCTATTTCATTTATGCTGAAGACGTTATCAGCTCTGACCAACCACTCGTGGCGCTGAAGGCAGCGCAGTAGCTGGGTGACAGGGCCCTACGGTAGTGTCCGCTCTTTATGTATGTTTCTTCATGACGGGTTTGTGGTTTTGGGCGCCGCGCCGCCATTGCACCCTGTCATCGGAAGGTCTTCCTTACCAATATCGTGTACACCAATGCCACAATGACGCAAAACATTCAATGAAAAAACACCAATTACAAATTAAAATTTACACAAATCAAATTATTTAAAACCTACGATAATCAATGCCAACAATGCTCCGCTCAACATCGGATTCCCTGCACCTGAAACGTGCACCTGGACGCTCTGTATACGCTCTGAAGGGGCGGATCGGATTGTTGACTTAACGTCTTTTGCTTGAAGTCACTGCAGTGTGTTTAGAGAGTTACTAACTAGCTGATCCACTTGGTTGCTCTTTGACGAGCAAAAATTCACAGTATAATTTTTATTCCCAAAGTTTTTTGCAAGAAACAAATGGGCGAAACAGGGTGACCAAAAACTTATTGGCTTTAAATGAACAGTGTAAAAAACTGTTGGGTGCTAGCTACATGCAATGCATCATATTTGGCATGGGCAGTTTATTGAGCGAAATGATTGCTTTGTGGTCCTACAGTGATTACTAATACATTGGCTACCACGGTATTGACCGACCACAGAGCATATAGTACGTACATGACTGCGCCTTATAATTGCCCTAGTGCAGGCGTTAATGTGAAATGTGGCCACAAATGAACGCTTTATTATTACCACTATAAAGGAGACATTGACGACCCCAAAAGTGACAACCATGACAAAAAAAAAATCTGACACTCATATATCTGCGGACATGCTTGACCAACAAGACTGCATAGCAAATGTTAAGGCAAAATGAATTCAGCCACTTGTCGACCACTGTCTAGCTTAGCGCATGCGCTTAGCTACGGATGTGAACAGAAATAATCGAAGATATATCCAGCATGACGTTTCTTCGCCAAGCTTGTGTTACTATTGTGCTGTTTTGTACGAGTACATGCTGTGAAAATGGTGATGTTTGCGTGTGCGTACGACATTCAAAACGTTTGTTAACGCAGTATTTTGTGTTTTTTGACATTCCACATTCGTCTATATACTCACAGTTGTATCTTTAGAGCTTGAATGCGTTTTGTGCTTCCTTATTTTCTATTGTGCCTGTTTGGTGCCAGTATACTGAGAGCGTGTTTGACGGCACAAAATAATAGCACGCAATCATGCATCGTTATTACTCCGTACCTATACCGCAGAAGCCTAAACTGCACAATTTGAACCTGTTTTAAAGAAAACTGCAAAGACCGGGACGCTTGTCGCGCAGTATTTCAATACAGAAGCCTTTACCATCACCGCGGATCGAACCGGTATTTGCACTATCTCCGGGATGGGCCTACATTTCGCGCTGACGGACAGCGCCATGAAAAATCCCAACTAACGCGTGCCACCAACAGCATCGCTATGCAAAACTATCACTGCCCACCGGTCACATGCTCACAGAATAAAGGCCCAACCGCATGCACGCGATTTTCTAGCGAGAGCGACAAGCGGCAGCGACGAGCGACAGGATTTGCTATCGCGGAGGCCGATCCGTCGCCGCCGCTTGTCGTGTCGCGCGTTTCTGGAAAAAGATCTCTTATCGCCCGGAAGCCAGCAGAGCGATTTCCTGCAACATGGATGCGCTCCTGGTTCTTGCTTTGATTGCAATGTGCTCTCTGTTCTTGCTATCGGCACGTACTTCAAGGAATGCAAGGTATCGACCACACTATTGAGATTCGTATCTCACGCAGAGAGTGAAAGAGAAGCCGTATTTTGTCGTAAATCTGGTTATCGAAGGTTTGTTTTGATATATTGACGGTAGCTGGCGACAAATCATGGTCGCTTGCTTCAATGTAAAATCATCATGCGAAGGGCATCGTATCCATAGTGGCGTCCGCTTTTGGGTACCCTGTCGTGGTGAAACCAAACATTGCGAAACAAGAAGGTTGTGAAATGCTTTTGTGGCTTCCTTATACCACAAAAGACCGTAATGAATTTGACATGTTGTCACTGAACAACTTTTCAACATCTATTCAGAATTTATGGATATGCACGCGATAGTTTTCATTCAAGCAACCATGACACTTTGTCGCCGACATGCGGTTGCAGCCATTGCGACGCGACGGTGCGAAAGAGCGTGTTTGTAACTGCTGCTTGATCATTGATTTGTGGGTTTTAACGTCCCAAAACCACCATATGATTATGAGAGACACCGTAGTGGAGGACTCCGAAAATTTTGACCACCGGGGGTTCTTTAACGTGCACCCAAATCTGAGCACACGGGCCTACGACATTTCCGCCTCTATCGGAAATGCAGCCGCCGCAGCCGGGATTTGAACCCGTGACCTGTGGGTCAGCAGCCGAGTACCTTAGCCACTAGACCACCGCGGCGGGGCTCTCACTTCTGCTTTTCGCTGTCGCTAGGAAAATGCGTACATGTGGTTGGGCCTTCACTCGAAGGCGAAGCTTTGGTAGCGTTTGTCGAGTGCGTGTCGAGTGCACACGGCAATCCGCAGAGGAATACTCGACTAACTTCACGGTCGCTTCGTGACCTCTCAAAGACGCCATCGATGAAGATCTGTCGTGGTGTACAATGGCCGTAAAGGGCTGACAAATGTATAGGCAGGAGACGTGGTTGCTCTCGGTGCATGTCATTAATCAGCGATGAGTTCATCGCCCCTTCCCCTTGCGAGCTTCGTTGTGGTCGTGGGCCGCAATAAAGCAAGCCTCGCCAAAGCCGGCTTTCGGCACTGCGAGTTCCCGGACGCTTGCCGAGTGTGGCCGCCGATCGAATCCCGCGGCAATCCAATTACGCCGAAAGAGCGTGCGCCCACACATGTATGCTATGCGTCCCGTTGTACGCTCAAATGCTAAATGAACTTCGACTGCGGTGGTGGCCCCCGTCGTGGGTAAACGGGTGCAACAGGGCACAACTCGGAATATCCAGTCCTCTAGGAGCGTGCCTGATCGAGTTCTCCGTGCGGCTACCGTGAACTGCATGCAGACGCACCGGAAAAACGTTGCCCACTCGGGTGCTTATAATTGCTATTCCGTGGTACAAGAGGGAAGCTGGCATCTTTTCTAACTCGCTGACTTTTTCTCGTTTTATTATTATTATTTTCCGTTATTAACGGGATGGACTCTGTATACACGGACGGGCGCGTCTGTGTGTAAGGACGATGCTAATGAGCGCGAGCCATGCAGCATAGGCGCACGCATTCTTCACGATCATGGACATCAATTATTTATTGCTACTTTAGCCTCGCCAATCTAATTTCTCCCTCCGCATCATAAGTAACTTGGAAGCGAATGTTATTTATGGTGTAATCGAGCTCTTTAGCTGGACAAAGAATAAAATGCGCACAACAGAGCCCAGTTTCACGATTTTCTGCAAACTATACGCCCCGTTACCAATACCCCTACTTTATATGGCTATCATGGCGCGTTAGCTATTTCGACGCAGGTTTGGAAAGCGCAAATTCAAGGTAACTCGTAAGGAAACCAGGAAAAGAGGCCGTCTTCATTAGAAGCTGCGGGCTCTGGCCTGCATGATCATACGCCTACAGTGCTAGTTGATATGACCCATTCGTGAATATTATACACACCAACACCGCTTCCACAGTAACAAGTAACCTAAAAGTGTGGAGGAGGCCAGTTACTTCTTTGAGCAAGCATAAGATCGTCTGCGTGGAGCGTCTATCACATATAGCATGTACATTGCATGGTATATGAATCTGCTATAACTCGAAGGAGATGCTCTCTTTATATTACATAAAATTTCGAGTAGCCATTCATTACGCATAGCACGTGGCAATATATGAAATACGGCATAAGTAAGTGAGGATTTCACGTAGTATCAATCAAATTCTTCATTGACCTAAAATATTGTACATTTCATTGAGTACGCTGAAATCATATTTGTTTGCCACTTAGGGTGTAACCTAGCATAGAAAATCAGTAAATTTATGCCGAAGTGTCCTCACTAGTAATAATACAATTCTTAATTGTCAGTAACGTCTAATATTGCGCTAGGTACTTCTATGTCCATGTCCATTTTTTTCCTTCAATTTATAGGTGAAGCATGATGGACAGACAATGTGAAATGAAACCTTTGGGCGAAGTCACATTGTTACATTTTCTATTATATTTCTTGACTTATTCCTAATTAAGAAACGAATAAATACCTCCCTCCCTCTTTGAAAATAGAAAATGTCTCTCCGAAAAGCACCTGCATTTTCAAAAGTATATGGCTCATGGCATATACTGATCAAGCGAGCTCTTCAGGTGCCAGTTCTGATGCACGTGCGAATAAAGAGAACTAACCCTACAGCGGCCTTCAGTGTCAGGAGCTCTAAAAAACGGCCCAGCACAGCTGGATGACATACGTATGAATGATGAAGTCGTGAAGTGGCCTGCTTTTTTTTTTTTGACGGACGCCTCATCATAAAGTTATTTGGACCAGGTCTATAGCTAACATGGCGCGATGCAATGAATAGCAATGATGGCGTAGTGGTTAGAGTATCAGCCTCGCGTGCAACACGTCAGTGGTTGGAATTCCGGTGCCGAGCAGCTCCCAAATGGATTTTAAAAAATCCCTGTGAGGATGGAATTGCATTAAGAGGTCTGGGATGCGGCCTCACCGGTGACCACCGCCGGTAACGCACTCCCTTGCCAGAAAAGGATTGGCCCCCTTGGTGCAGTATTTGGCCACTACCGCTCACATGCATGCGTCAAAGAACACATGGCGCTGAGTCCCCAGCGGCTTAGAAGCAGCCGATCGTGGCAATGGTCAGATCTGCAAAACAGCAGAGGGTGCTAAAAATCTCTGGGTCCTGAAGAACCGCCATAGGAACCTGAACTTGGCAACGTTTAAAGCTAGAACCTTATCTAGTGAGGAAAGTCTAGCTGTACTAGTTGAGGAGCTAGAGGGTGTTAAATGAGGTGTAATAGGACTCACTGAGGCTACGACGACAGAGGAGGCTTATGCAGTGCTACAGAATGGGCACATTCTTTGCTATCGTGGCTTCGATGACAGAACAATACTCTGCGTGGGGTTCCTTATTCACAGAAACTTAGGTGGTGACATAGAGGAATACTATAGCATTAATGAAAGGGTGCTAGATATGATATTTAAAATCAAAAGAAGATACAAAATGAAGGTGGTACAGGCTTAAACTCCTACATCCAGCCATGATGACGCGCTAGTTCAAAAGCTTCCATGAGGACGTGAAACTGGCAATGAGTAGGGTAAATATACATTATAATATACTGATGGGCGACTTCAATGCTAAGGTAGAGAAGAATCAGGCTGGAAACCAGGCAGTGGGAGATTATGTAATTACTATTAAAAGTGCCAGAAGGAAGCTATTAGTAGAGTTCGCAGAACGCAATAAATTATGAATCTTGAATGCCTTCTACCGAAAACGAAGGAACCGTAATCGGTCATGGAGGAGCCCTAATGACAAAAGTAAGAAAGAAATAAACTTTATACTGAGTGCACGCCCAGGCGTCGTGCAGGATGTGGAAGTGCTTGGCAAGATAGGACGCAGGGACAATAAAATGAAAAGGTCTCAAATTCGCCTAGACTTCAGAAAAGAATGACAGAAAGTGATACGCAAGAAGTCAATCAATGAGCTAGCACTAAGAGGGAAAGTACAGGAATTCAGAGTCTCACTTCAGAACAGATACTCGGCTCTTATCGAGAAAACCAGCCTTAGCGTTGATGCAACGAATGATAATCTGATGAGTATCATTACGGAGTGTGCAGTAGAAGTTGGAGATACGGTAGTCAGACAGTAAACTGGCAAACTGTCCCAGAAGACGACGAATCTCATTAAGAAACGTCAAAGCATGAAAGTCTCAAACACAACAGACAAGTTAGAACCAGCAGAACTTTCGAAGTTAATTAATAGGTGTAAGATATCCGATGTCAGAAGGTATAGCACGGAGAGAATTGAACACGCTCTAAAGATCGCAGGAAGAGTCAAAGCGGTGAAGAGGAAACTTGGGATAGGCAAAAACCACATGTATCCACTAAGCGACAACGAAGGCAAAGTAACTACCAATATAGATAGGATAGTTGAAATAGCAGAGGAGTTTTACATAGATCTGTACAGTAGCCGGGACAACCACGACCATAATATAAGAACTAGCAGTAACCTAGATGACATCCCGTCAGTAATGGCAGAAGGCAGAAAAGCCTTGTAGGGGATGCAGAGAGGCAAAGCTGCTGGTGAGGATCAGGTAACATTAGATCTGCTGAAAGACGGAGGAGAGATTGTGTTAGAAAATGTAGCCACTGTGTTTACGAAGTGTCTCCTAACGGGAAGAGTGCCAGAATCTTGGAAGAATGCTAACTACGTCTTAATAAATAAAAAAGTAGATAAGGAGGACTTGAAGAATAACAGGCCAATCAGCTTGCTCTCTGTCGTATTCAATCTATTTACAAAGGTAATTTCTGACAGAATTAAGACAACATTATAATTCAATCAACCAAAGAAACAAGCAGGATTTTAAACAGGCTACTCAAGAATCAATCACATTGATACTATCAATCAGGTAATAGCGAAATACTTTGAATACAGCCAATCACTATAAAGAGCTTTTATAGATTACGAGAAGGCATTCGATTCAGTATAAATATCAGCAATCATGCAGACACTGCGGAATCAGGGCGTCGACAAAGCATATATATAAAAACATCCTGGAAGAAATCTACAGAGAACCAACTACTACCATAGTGCTCCGAGAAGGTGACAGTATACCAATCGAGGAGGGCGAAAGACAAGGGGATGCAATCTCCTCAATGCTATTTACCACGTGATTACAGGACGTTTTCACAGGCCTAGAATATACTCGGTTAGGGATAATAGTTAATAAAGAGTATACTTTAGTAACCAGCATTTCGCAGATGACATTTCTTTGTTGAGTAACTTTGGGGGCGAATTGCAACTAATTAATTCTGAATTAGACAGTGAGAGCAGGAAGGTAGGTCTTAAAATTAATCGGCAGGAAACGAGACTAATGTACAACAACCTCGGAAGAGAACAGCGCTTCGAGATAGGTAATAGTGCACTTGAAGTTGTAAAAGACTGCGTCTACTAAGGACAGGTAATGAACGCGGAGCCGAACCACGTGATTGAAGTAACTAGCAGAATAAGAATGGGATAGAGCACATTCAGCAAGCACTCCCAAATCATGACTGGTAGATTGCCACTATATAACAGCTGCATCTTGTCGGTACTTACCTACGGAGCAGAAAGCTGGAGGCTTAGAAAGAGGGTTCAGCTTAAATTGAGGACGACGCAGCGAGCGATGGAAACAGCAATGGTAGGTGTAACAAGAGACACGAAGAGAGCAAAATGAATCAGGGAACCAACTGGTGCTAAGGATATGAGAATCGAAATCAAGAAGAAAGAAATGAACATGGGATGTGTATGTACGCGTAGGCAGGATAACCGCTGGTCATTAAGGATTACTGGCTGGATTCCCAGAGAAGGCAAGCGGGTTAGGGGGAGACAGAAAGTTAGGTGGGCATATAAGATTAAGAAGCTTGCGGATACAAAATTACAGAAGCAAGCACAGGACCGAGTTGACTGGCGGATCATGGGAGAGGCCTTTGTGCGGCAGTGGACGTAGTCAGGCTGATGATGATGCTGATGATAGCTAGCAGCCATGCTTGGAACTTTGCACTTTCTCCACGTCTTTGTGTTCCATACAGTCCTTGAGAACGCTGCTTTCTGAGAACTCTTTTTGTAGGACATAAAAAACAATAATATAAAGGATGAATATAACATTTTGTGCGTAGCAACCAACTTTTCTAGAAACACGTTTCCTCTTTGGGAGGCAGACGCGATAAACGAGTTCAGACATACTGCTTAAGGTAACCCATTGCTTACTAATGATTCATTCTTTTACATTAGGTCTGTATGGCTTGAGTTTCATGCAATTTTCATGTTTATACTTTAACAATAAAAATATAAGGGAGGCCGCTCCCGGATATTATGCGATACCGGGCTGAATTACAGCAAGCGCTCCGTCATGGGATCAACCTCAGGCTGCCAAGTACTGCAGCTTGGGTGAGTTGGGACATGATAGTATTGTATTGCTATAGCAACGTTCAGTATTAGTATCTTCATTCTCCTACTGAGCTGCGCTTAGCAGTACTATATTAGGCAGGCAGAACAGTCTTCTCAACATTTCGCAGTGTAGCAGGCCAGTCATATTTGCGGTATCCAATAAAGGTACGTTGTGCTTTGGTATATATTTTTTCTTTATATTTGCTTCTAAGGCATCCGTCTGCCGCCTTTTCACATTTAATAGCAACCGTTCTGCGTGTTCCAAGTTTGTCTGTAGTTAATTCATACAAACAAGTGCATGAATAAATAAATAAATAAATAAATAAATAAATACTGGTATCACATGGTTGCGTAGGCCGTTTAAAAGCTCAATATGGCTGTACAGTAAAATGAAACGCCTAGATAAAATTCATTATTATTCATAAAAACTCTGCCTGCTACCTGGTTGGCTATAAAACAGTATCGATATCTTTTTCCCCGGTTGTAAAACTGGAACACCTTCGGTAGCTGACGGCCTTAGCGCCTTCCTCTTTCAGATGGGTAACGTAATACAGAAAGACATTCCACACAAAGGAAGAGAAGGAGAGGAAGAAAGATGAGCAGTGCAACTAATTCATAGCAACTTGGCAGAAAGACAACTACACTTACAATATAAAGATGAGGGGAGGGGGGACAGCTACAAAACACGCAAAAACACGCAAGCACACACCAAAAGAACTCAAGGAATGGTATGAAATAATGCGGCATGCATGTTTAATGACCATCGAGACGATGCAAGCGTATAAACAGTTTTTTTCTCATGATGTAGTCGCGGGAAAGAGGGAGACAAGTAGCCAGCTGCTTGTGTGCTGGTATTCTAGACGGTACTCTTAGCACTCCCCCTTGTAGCCCCTTTCACCCTCCAAGGTAAACGGAGCGCGGGCGAAGATATATTCAACGAGCTGGCCTGCAGCCTCCTGTCATGGGTAATCACGGAAGCATCGCAAACACACGCCAAGCAACAGTAAAGGATAGGCAAGGCAACGACATGCACCCCCGGGCGTTCATTTCCTTCTGATGTCTCAGTCGCGCCCTACCTCCCTCATTCGACGTCCCTGTATATATACGTGCGCATATTGTGCATGCAAAGTGAAGCCTTCCGAAGAGTCGCCTCTTGCTTAATGCTCTCACCTCGGTTTTTTTACGTCGCTCACCTTCTGTATTTCAGCGTATGCCGGCGTACGTGCGCTCTACCTCGCGAGTGATAGCGAGTCCGCATGGCCGAGGCTGCTCAGACGCGGGCGCGTAAAAGCAAGGTGCCGAGTGATACGCGTCAGGCCGCGAAACGGTATGCGCCAGCGGTATAGCTGTATCGGAAGCAGCTGCATCGCTGCAGCTTGGCGGCCGTGCGCGTTCTCGCCAAGGACAGCAGGAAATGGACAGCTTATTAATGAGGCGAGCAAAGGAAAAGTAGCTGGAGAGTCGGGAGCTAATAATGTGCGCGCCGCGAGGCCACGTCACGTGGTTTGTCGCGCATCATAAGTCACGTCTGATTTTGGCGAGACGCGCCGGAGAGAAGGCGCTACAACATAAATCACTCCTCGTGCGGGCTCCTGGGTGCGCGCACTTTACTTGCGAACGTACCGCGATGTGCATCTGAATCCTCCCTGGGTGCACGTTGGTGCAGACGTGGCACATGAGCACTATACATGTATCAGGCCAATATCAGTCAGGCGTCATTAATCACACGGGATTTCGTGATCACGCTGCGAGCGATTTCAACAGTGAGAAACATTGCCTACATTGCCTTTTCTTCTCATATTTTCTCCCTCTTTGTCCTTCGTATATAGGCGTCGCAGCAAAAACATGGCCACCATTGGTACCACGCAATCCCGAGAAAGTCGACGACTTTGGGCCATTTCTTACCGAGTGGCGAGAAGTTGTATAGAGAAGTTGCTGTAGCCACTCGCAGAGTAATTGGTGCTGATGTTCACACTCATGGTATACATAGACCCTATTTATGAATGAATTGAATGTGTCATAAGTGGACCGAGCTAATTTACGCGTATAGCGGCGTAAAATTATCAGGCCCAAAAAACAGCCAATAAAAATTGTTATGACATGATTGCGGGTCAAATATAGGAACGTCAAGTGAAACATTTTAGTCAAAGTGGTCGACCAGCCTGTCAAAAAGGCGGCCATTTTCCCACGTCGATGTTCCCCCCGTAAAATAGGGAAAATGAATTTTCTTTTTAACTGTGTTAGTTTTGCACATCATCCACAGCATCACCAGCTTCAATAAAGGTTGTTGTCCTCGTCCTGTTCTCCTGTCTCGCCAAAAATATTGTGACACTGCACCCACCAAACAAGGATAACATTGTTGCGAAAACAGCCGGCAGTTTAAGCGTTCGATATATATATATATATATATATATATATATATATATATATATATATATATATATATATATATATATATATGTATGTATGTATATATATAATTACAGCTTTGGGAACGCCCTCAAAATGTGGCAGGGATCGTGCCACGTTTGTTTCTGAAGCTTGAAACATTGCAACGCTTCTCCGTGTATACTGTCTTCATTGCACGATTGTGCTCGGAAAAGCGTGTGCACAATTGTTACGCTCGCTTGGGAGATACTCAAGCGTGCTAAAGCGTGTGCATTTCGCGCAAGCTATAGGACGCTCATTGCAAACGGCCGCTATGGAAGACGGACGCAATAGAGATGAATAAGCGGTATCGTGTGCTCGGTTCCAGCGCTTTCATGTCCCGGGTTTCTTTTCCTTTCTTTTTTTTCTGTCTTAATTATTTTCGTGCGTCGTGTGTTCGCGCTTACGCTTTAGCTACTAAAATGGTCGGCATGTGCTGGCTGCCGGTGCGCGCACAATACGGACGCGCGTTGCGCAAACAATGACGCCATCCCGGACAGAAGCACCGGACAGCGGCATATGGCCTCTGGAAACAAAGCAGCCATTGTCGGGTGAGCCCGACACGTTCGCTGCTCGCACTTTGTGCCGGCTCCGTGCGCGCCGGACTCGATTCAAATTACGCTTAATGCTGGAGCTTCCATACGCAATATAGAATGGAGCGGTCATCCATAAAGAAAAAAATATTAAGGCGGGACAAGGGGCGCTGCGTTATCACCAGCTGCACCGAGTTTTAATATTTGGGATTCAGATACGCGTTATCGGCACTGCTCGGATGCGCACTCGTATTTCAAAAGAACAAAAAAGGAAAAAAGAAAAAAAAACACGTTAATTACGGTAACGAACGCTTGCTGGATAAAATAACCTAGGCGTTATAAATACACAATAAGATATAATGAACAGATTCGTTACATTAACTTTTTTATTCTTTGCTACGCAGTGTTATCGACGAGCTGCACGCTATAATTATTCTCATGGTGTACCAACAGGGAATTGTAATGCATCTTTGCATATGGGTTTCGGAGCGCAACATGTGACCATTCGACATTAAGGGGTTAACAAAAAGAAATGCCACTCCGATTACACTCGGATGCCTCTTTTAGGTTGCTTAAGTAATGCTTGAAGTATTCCAAAGTGCTCCCAGCTTTGACTTCTCGGCAATTAGAAAATTCTGACGAAGCAGCCATGCTTGTATTTGAGCGGCAGCTTCAGTTTTCGAAAAACCAGCAATAGCGGCAGTCTCGTTACCTAATGCTGAAGAGGATCTTCAGTGGGGTGTAATTGAAATATATACCCTGGCCTCACTTTGTTTTTTCTCACTGATTCGGAAAAGAGACTTTCCGTTTGGGTGGTGTTGCTCCCTGCATGCGGCTCGGATCTGGTGCGTCTGGCAATCGTACCTCGCAATCAACCACATGACTTGACAACGCTGGAGCGCAGAAGCGATGTAAACAAGGCTGACAAGAGGACAATGTCAAAAGTATACTTCTCGGACACGATGGGTCAAGTGCTGCTAGGGCACCTAATACCAATCCATCTTACCTTCCTAAACTATTACATTGAGAGCTGTCAGTCAGGGTGAAATTGTAATTCAGGAACAGAAAAAACTCAAGGAACGAAAGTTCGGCGCTGAAGAGAAACGCTAAGCAGATTACGAGACCATGCTCCATGTTGACATCTACACGAACCATGCATGTAGAGGGCAACGAGAGTGTTATCGTAGGTGTGGATATTTAAAATTGCCATTGCGAAGACAACACGTATAGCCTCACTCAAGTACACAAGGTGTCATATTGATCCCTTTGGTACCTTTTTCTGATGGTTGGCTGGCCTACAAGCTTCATGCTTGCAACTAAATGTCGAATCTCGATGAGCTGCCAAGTACTCCTCGTCCAGTCCTAATGCAGTACTTGGGTGGAGCGCTGATAATTTTCGCGAACATCTGTTTCCAACTAACGAGCTCATATCCATTCTGTGCATCATCTATATTCATATCCATTCGCAAAAATACGTCATTACTTTAAAAGCGTGAGAAATTGGGAACCATTAATGAGCTCAGGTCACCAATGGCTCGCATAATGTAGAAATGGCGTGCTCTTAAGTAGCGGCAATCTTATAATGGAAGCGTCAAAAACAAGAAGAGAAAAATTCCCCCACCTCCCCGAAGAGAATCGCGAGGAAATGCGAATGCATTGCGTAGTGTGCATAATGGAGTTTCGAACGTGAAAACCCAGCGTTAGAAGAATAACGTTTTCTTTTTTTTTCTTACACTCTGCCACCAATAGCGCCGTTTGCCACACGGGGCGTTTTTCTGTCGCGAAAAAGCGTGATATGCGTTTCCAGCTCTAGTAGCAAGCGTGCACGGCTAAAAAATTCCATGAAGTGAACAAAACAAACAGCGTTTTCGGCTCGGCGTTGGAGTTTCAAGCACACATTTCCGGATGTTCTTGAGAGGTGCCCAGAAACGAACGGTCGAGAGTGTGGCGCAAGCAGACGTCAGACTGTAAAATGGGGCGCAGGGAGGAGACAGAGCGAACAGCAAGAGTAGGAGTGGCGAAGCACTGCACCCACCTTTTCGATATTCTTTCGCTCCTCATACTCCGGTTGCTAGGTTCGAGGATAAGCACGCGTGCCCACCGCTGTCGCTATGGGAGAGGGAGTGAGAGCGGAGATATAACACCTGCCGGCACGCGGACACCGCTGCGGACGCCGAGGACAACGGCGGATGTCTGACATAGCCCGACTAAGAAATGCATTCGCATTTAAAACAAAAGGACCAGCAGAAGTAAAAACAAGTGCAAAGACCATGTGTCCGTTCAGGTATATATTAGAGCGATGCACCAACCGGTATAACATTTACAACTAGCAGCGGAAATTTAGATGGAATGAGTACACATAAACGTGGGCCCCGGCAGAGATTCCCTTCTCCCCTCATCTTCGTTGTTGTCGTACAGTACACAGAAAGGTGAATGAAGGCTGTATTTATATTGATTAGGGCATGTGATTACCAGCTTGTTACCTTTTTAAATACTGTGTAAATGATGAATCTAACTAATAATTTCACGTTTTTTACATGTCGAGACCAAGACATTACTATAAGGAACGCCGAAGTGGAGGACACTAGATAAACTTAGGCCACCTGTGGTTCTTTAACAAGCTCCTAAATCAAGAAGGGACAAGGGTAGACACGGGTGTTCTTTGGATTTCAACCCCTTCGAAACGTGGCCGCCGGGGTTGGGAATCGAAATACACCTGTACTCAATAGACCAGTACACAGTATTCAAACCAGTACTCAGTAATTAATATATATCGTCCACACACTTTGAGACGACGATTAAGCAACGCTTTCTCTGTAAATGCAATGAAAAACTACTCCAATGCGATTATTCATGAAAGGTAAAATTCCGCTATACCTAAAGGGACATAAATGTGGTTTTCATGATGGTTTAGAAACACATTAAGCCGGTAAAGCAAGTGCTGAGGATAATTTTACATAAATTAAAGTTCTGTTCGTCAAGTGTGTAATTTCTTACTGAACTTTAAGTATGTGAATAGCTAGAGATCGCAGCGGCTCAGCCATATAAGTGTTCATTTTTTTGCATACAATTGCATACAATCGTTGCATACAAATGCATACAATTGTTGTATTATACGTAGCACCAGTGACTGATCTGATTGAGTCAGCTGCATGAGAGTGTTCTACAGCGAAAGCTATTATGACATCAGAACTCGGGTCACGCGCATCGCCGTAATTGTCAGCCGCTGCCGCCGCCGGTGTCCACAACTAAATCGCGCGAAATTACAAAAAAAACCTAGTACCAAATACACAGTGGGGCTCTAACCCGGGTCCACTGGGTGCCAGCCCAGTATTCTACCACTGATCTACGCCGGTGCTTGGAACTTGTTGACAAACATGCCTTCGGCAGGCCCAATGTCGAGAAATCAATCACGTTAATACGACTTTTAAGGCGTTTTAAACCAGCGAAAGAACAACCAGTTGTCGCACAATGCGAATAGCGTAACGAAGGGGCCCTCAAATGTTCCAACCCATTACAAAAGCTTGTTTTTGTTCCCCTATTAACTGTGGGGCATACCCACTTCAGCTATAATTCCTAATCGTCGTCAGCCACTGTATGGAAAATTGGCACAAAATTGCTCGCAATTGTTTAGCGGATACCCCGCTTCTCAGAAGAATGTCAAAAAATAGCCTAGTGAGTGCTGGCCTACTACCTTAAAATTTTTTATTATAATGTCTTCGAGGGCATCAAGCAAGTGTGATTGCAGCAGTTACGCAATGAGTCTTTAGAAAAGGCTCTGAAAGGCCACTCTTCTGCCTTTCGCTGTGATTGTGCTGCGCCTTCCGCGCAGGTCTGGAGTTTTTTTAACTCGTCTTTCTTATCTCGGATACCATGAATCACCCGTTCTGCGTTGTGTGCATCAAATCTAGCGATTGGGGACTTGTAGAGCCACAACATCGTGGAAGGCATGTATGGCAACTGGCGAACAGATTCGCTTCAGCTCGTCGGTTCGGTGAGCACCGGGCTCTCACTTTCTGATGAACACCAGGTTCTTCGCGTGTGCGGCGGCAGGTTCACCCGTTAAGATGCAATCTCATTGACCGTGTTTACGCTTACCGGTGGTCGCTCTCAAATACGTTTTGTTTGTCGCGCATACATGACTTTTTCAGAGTGTTGGTGTACAGGATAAAAATAAAATGGGAACAGCTCGTATAGTGTTGCGAACCCCGATGGAGCTGATATCAACTGCCTGATGTTGCGTCTCCTCTCCATCGAGCGCGCTCCCGGGGCCAGTGACGTCTACGTGTTCGGTGAGTTAAAGATAAAATCCAGTTCTGAGGAGGATGGTCACGCATGATTGCCTGTAACGGTCTTGATTCAAGGTGTGTCGCTTAATTTATGGGGTCAGCGATTTGACGTTACCATTTCCTAGGGTCCCTTTACGATAGTGTGAAGCTAGCTAAACTAAATGTGTCGTTTCGGACACCTAACTCGCGATACATAGAGCAGTGAATTGTTAAAGACAAATTTTTTTGATTTTGAGGCTTCTGAAGCATACGCACCACATAAAAAAAGAAGTGAAAGAGGCAGAGGGAAAGGAAAAGGGAGCGCAGTATAGAGTCTCGTCCAGGGGGTTTCAAAACGTAGAGGCTGTCTGGCGAGTGGGACAACGCCAGCAGTCATGTGTATCTGACAAACGCCTACGTTTGCCATGTTGTCTCAGACATACTAGCAAACAAAAATTTACATACAGTTGTTTGTAAAGATGGACGATTAGCGAAACCGGGGAAGCTCTGCGATGTCGAAGAGTCACGCGTGTGCTTGGCTTCACTTTCCCGATCGTTGTCATTGGTATTGGCTATAAGAAAACGGGTACACTCGCTCTACACACCGACGTTTCTCGAACCGCCGCTACTCCTGTTTCTTTGGAATGTCCGATAGGCGTCCTACCCTTGGCCAGTCCAAAAAGCAACCGAACACTTCGTTAAGGCAATCCTTTACTTCCAGATAGAACGTACGTACGCGATGGGGTTTACTAAGACATTTTATTTCAAACGGATACGTCAATCACAGCGCGTTTACGAAGCGGGTACGCGCTCAGGTGACTGCCAGTATGAGCTGAGGCTTATAATGAAAGAGTGAAACCTGAAGTCCTGCGGAAAGTGTGGTGTAACGCACGCTATTTACAATACAAAATGCTGCCAACTTGATGTTTCGTATATGGTGCTACGAGATGGTGTGAAGTTTCTTTTTGGATGAGGTGTCTTGAAGTCCTTGGCACCACCTCCTCCATGAACGGGATTGTGACATCCCTTGCCCAGATGAGTGCCATACTCGGTCGAAGTCATTGACGCGGACGCCCTTTCTTATGATGTCATACCAACATGATGGTATATACGTGCGCGAAGCTGCAGATACAATGACCTCTATTAGAAACAACGAACTAAGACCTAATAATAATGTCATATGTTGTAGTGCACGTCTGATTTATCCGACTCAACATGGCGCTCCCGTCAGAGTTGTTGCCTAGACAGGGAAATAGACTCAACGACCCAAGCGCCGCTCTTGCTTCCTTACACCACCCTAAATGTTGCCTATGTGAGTACTCCTTGATCCTGTAGGACTGGACAGCTTCGTTCTAAAAAAAGACATGTATCGGTCACCAGCGAATGCAAGACAGCTCGCTCGCAGCAACTGTTTCTTCCGAGTTAAAATATACCCTTGGCTCCGCGTTGCTTACACATGCTGCGGAGGATGCATACTACCTTTTTATACCTGAAGAGACATAGGCCTATTTTTGGCAGTGTGCTAGCTGTGCAGCAGAATAGAAAAACAGTATTCTCAAGCATGTGGAGGCCGTGGTCAGAGGTCAGGAAAATGAGCCCGAATAAACGATAAGTTCGCAAAGTTACAATGAAAAACAGCGGTGCAGGGAAGCCGAGACTCAACAATAGGGTAAACAGAACGCCTCATTTCACTTATGAAACAGCATTTGTCACACTGATATGTCACCTGCTGCATTAATGCGCATGACAGTACGCATGAGCGGATATGCATACGGCACTAGATTAAACACAAAGGCAGCCAGAACAAAGCAGCATTCAAATGATCATCCATTGTGTCATCCATGCACTATCAACTCTAGCAAAATCAACAACGCGGGGATCATCAAAATATCACGAGGAGAGAGAGAGAGGAAACTTTATTAGAACTTGGCCGGCAGCTTGGTCTTGGTGGCCTCAGATGGCGGCGCTGAGTCCCTGAACTCGGGCGGCATCTTCGGCCTGCCGGACAGCCCAGAGCTGGTCGTTGAGCTCCGAGCTTCTGAGCGCCGCCTCCCAGCGGCGGCGTCGCCGACGGAGAAGGTCCCCCGCGGCTCCCGCAGACGGGACGATGGCGGGACCGAGTGAGCTCGAGGCTTCCTGTTGCCTGGTATTGGCAGCCGCCATAGGCGCATCGCGAACGGCGGCCGTTTCTCGACCATTGTTACCGGCGCATTTCCAGAGCATGTGGCGCAGCGTTGCTCTGTGCCCGCATGCTTTATGCGCAAAAAAAATGGAGACATAAAATCCTGAAAATTATAATGTGTTTTTCGCACAAAGCGTATGCGCTCTAGGTCGTTAAACAGAAAGTTGCAGCGCACTTTGTTTTCCTTTCTTCCATGCAAATTGAATGTATTGTGTAAAAAGCTCATTTACGGCATTGATTACGTGCTGCGCCTGCTACGCTTTGAGCACACCGCACGTCTGTTGCTTCTGTCCGTTAATTCTTTTAACTTATACTAAACCTTCCTGTGTCATCTCTGATGTTCCTCTTTTTTAAAAGGCGTTTCAGTTCAAAATAAGAAGAGTGGCACCATTTTGTTTTATGTATAATAATATACAGTAAATATAGCTTGTGGATTATAGCAGTTATTTACTTAAGACAAAGTGTGATTTTTGTTATAAGAGGCACGTCTATGGAAACACGTTTCACTTTCTTGTTTCACCGATTCTTATGACAGAGGGAAGAGCCATGTTCTTCTTTCTCTTTTTTAAATTGCTTTTATTACTTTAAAAAACCAGTAGATGATGAAGCCAGAGAACGTACGGCAGACTTCATTGGTATTTTTTAAAACTATATTGTAATAATTGTGATGTAGATGTCAAGAAAGTAAAGGTGACAAAAAGACAGCTCACTGCTGTCAGTAAACTTAAACATTACAATTGATGCTTACTAGACTTTGCTTCGCCTTATATTCTGCTGGTTTTTCTAAATGCTGTACAAATAGAGAAAAAAGGCCTCGTTAATTATCTTATTTCATTCTTTGTTAGTTTACTTGTCTATTTACTTCTTATCCCTTTTCATTGAAGTGATTGACTTCCTTGTAGCCGCTACTAATTTACTAATTGTAAATCTCGTTTCACTCCCCCTCTTCCTGAAATACCTCTGATAAGGGCCTTTAGTGGTATTTCTGAAATTAAATAAATAAATAACCCCACGAAAAGGAACCACATTATCCACCCTAACTACGTCAGCGTACCTTTATTTTTTTATATTTTCAGAGCTTATAAGCCAAAGATATTTGGGCACTTTGCGCTTGACTTACCAGTGCAACTGCAGCCGCGCACAAACATACAATTATAAATGGCACGACTTTAGTAGCAAAGCAACCATTTACCTCTGAAGTCAAACGAAAAAAAAAACTATTTTAACAATAGGCAGGAAGGCCACAACGTCTTGGAGCAGAAAATGTTACCTACACTAAGAAAACCCTGTAGTAATGTTGGACGAATAGAGATGCACACTAATACGGTGTCTAATGAAAAAAAGAATAAGCAGAGCAAGTCAATAAGCCTAATTCTGTAATGAGTGAGTGCCGAGCGTGACGTTCATTTTCCTTCATCACCTTCAATATTGCTGACCAGACTCTTCTCCGCTGACACTGCTGGGAACCGCGCGACCAAATTGGCAAGAAAGCACAAGCCAACTGAAATACTACGGCGCTTTCACTCTGATAAATCCAGTTGCACCTCTGCTCTTATATGTGCTCTCTTGATTCCTTCTACTCTGCTGAATTCACCACACTCCCTTCCTCTTTCTTTAACTCCTCCTCCTTCTCTGTCTAACAAACACGTTCTATAATATTGTGTTTGTTTTTTACTGTGAGTTCATTCATCACGTACGGAGACCCTAGCAGGTTTTCGGGTTACAGAGAACTGCGCACCATTAGCAACAATTTCCCGAGCAGGAAAAAAATGATCAAAGCCCCTAACTGGTTCATGGGCAAAAGGTTTACTAGAAATACACAGATATAGATTATAGTAATAAAGTCGCTGTAATGTAGAAGACGATGTTCTTGTCGTTTCGATCCCGGCGTTGTGCGCGTGTGTTTACTTGCGGCTTTGTTTTTTTTTGTCCCTTTGTACAACGGCTGTTCCTTGCTATCGCTCATCCTTGTGGGGGGATTATTTATCCGTCATTTCTTTTTTTAGTGTGCCACCGTGTTTTCAGGGACGTTGGGCTAACGAAATAAAGCCACCCTTATGACAGCCTTCCTCAAAAAAAAAAGGAGTCAGTCGAGGATCCCGGAAGAAACAAGCGATACAATGAGCGTCGTCCGCGGGAGCGGAAAATTTGAAATTGAACCTTTCCTGGCGAACATCCTTTTAATCATTCGCGCGACTTTTTGTCCTTGCGCAAGCCTCCCTGCCTACCAAGAGCAGCCATCCTTTTCGCACTTCGAGTCAAGAAGGAAGAGAAAAGGGAAACCTAATTTCACCGCAGAAAGCATTCGAGGCTAAGTACACCACGGGCAGCTAAAAGAGAACGGTACAGGGATCGTTCAAATTGTGAATGAAAAAAAAGCAAACAAACTCTACAGAACAAATCATTTGCGACTCATTGGCACACTGATGAAAAACTCTGCTTTCTTCTCATTTCACCAACGGCTGTACGATAAAAAAGCGCGAATGGTTGGTTTTGCTAGGTAAACATGCTTAAAAAATGCACAACGCAAAACACGACAGCATTTACAGCAGACGCACGCAACCGCCTTCTGCGTCTTCTTAACGTCCTGACATTTTTTTGTGCCGTAGATTTTGTTGCATATACAACGTTTGCTTGCTGGAGTCTTGCGATAGAGCTACTGCATCTCTGCTATAGCTGGGAAATGCAGAACTGGGCTTCTGTTGGCGCTCTAAAGGATGACATGGTCAGACAGCATGTCGAGAGGAAATACGCGTAGTCCTATGGGAACATGGAAAGGTCAAAGTTTGTCTGAATTAGGTAAAATACCATTTTATTCTACTACCATAACAACGACACTGGTGGAGCCAGGCTTGACATCTTTGCTTCTGAAGGAGAAAGGGGAGGAAGAAATAAACGAAAAGGCAGAAAGGTTAGCCAGTTATCAGGCTATCCTGTGCTTGGAGAAGACAAACAAAAAATTAAGAAAAAGAAATGTTGTGAAAAAAGGTGGGTAAGAAAAAAGAATACGACACCAGCTAAAGTTTTTCCCGAAGCCCATTTGACCGCAAGAAACGGAAAAGCACATACATTGCCCTCTGTGCAGAGAATGGTCTCGGTCAGAGTTAACAGTTCTACTCCAAAACACTGAAAAAGTAAAGAAAAATAAGGAGAACTGATTTGAATATCATCTCTATAATATATTATGATGGCATTGTACTATTGCAAAACTATATAAGTGAAATCACCCGGGAAAAACACATAAACAAAATGTTATTACCAAATTGTTTTAACAACAGCTTCATCAACTTTCCTTCAAGCACAATATTACAATTCTAGCGCAAGTACTACTCAGTTGATTTAGAATTTCACCTTTGTCAGTGATGCACTCATTTTTATTACTTGATGTCATTAACCTCTTGTCATTCAGCATACAAGGCTCACGCGTTCATTCGTCTTCATAAATCTAAAAACAAAATGTTTTTCCTCGAGCAGGACCAGCTGCACCAAAATCATCGATGTTACAAACAGGAACTAGAATAAAGATAACATAAAAAATTAGAATGAAACTATAAAATACTGTCACGTCTGTAATACATCCAAACAGGAAATAAGCATGTCCACAAATAATGGTCGAAAAAAAAAGAGGCAATTGGACTAAAATGCAAAAAAAGCACGTACGCGCAATGCCAACGTAAACGGAATAATAAGTGGAAATTAGCTACCGTAAACGAGGAGTTTGTTTTTCACATGTCCTCGCTGAAATCTCTCCGAGCGTCAAAGTTAATCTACGTTTGTTCAGGTCACGACCGGTGTCCAAGCAGCGCCCATCAAAAGAGCAGGGACGACTGTGCGAGGGCTCTCGCTGCTTGTCATGCTGTGGACACTAAAGGTGACTGTGTACAGCACGAGCTTCCATTGTGCTGCGTTCTTGACGCTTCGATGACATTTTTTTTTTGCATGCAAGAAGTAAGGTGTATGAGCGCTACCTAGAGTCGTCAGAGCTGTAGGAACGGGTTTTGTGTGTGGCTTCGGCTTGACATAGCAGCGTAGCTGAATGGTAACGTTACAAAGTTAATGACAACATTGCACTACTATTAATTCATGTGACCAGCGCAACGTTTATTCAATGCAGCAAATTAAAAATCTAACACCTAATGTCGAGAAGTCAACAGGTGTGCGTCTCAGCTGCCAGTTTATCGGCTTCTTTTATGCCTGCCATACAAGATGGCTTGTAATCCATTGAATGTCAAGTTGGCTACCATAATGAGACCCGATTGGTATTGCTTTCAAAATATAAACAGATAGTACGAAAAGTCACCATGAGTTTGGCTACAAACTCTTGTCCTTAGTTTTTTCTCATTTTCCCCTTTTTTCTTTCTTTCAGCAGGCGGGCGTAGCACCCCATAAATGGCAGTTGTTAGAGTGGTAAGTTGGGCCACTTAATACTGGTTCATGGTGTAGCTGCATAAAAAAAAAACGGATGGGAACACAAAAGATAAGGGAAGCACAAACACGCGCTGTTTGTGCTTGTCTGTGTTTTCCTCTTCTATAGTGTTCCCATCTGTTTTCTTGTGCAGTTACACCGTCATGGCAGTTGTCAGCAAGTTTCCTCCGTAATCGGTCTGTGGCTTAGTGTTTTCTATGTATTCAATATAGATAATAAATAAATAAATAAATAATAAATAGGCAAACATGTCTGCCTCACCCACAGCCATTGCTGTCCCTCCCAAAAATAATTTGCACACGTATCCTATAAAATTGCTCTCACTTGTTTTCATGACGCCAAGCACTTCTCGAGAGTTCACTTTGTCATACGTTTCTGTTGCAGGTTTTCGGTCGCTAGAACGTCCTAGTAAATGTAATCAGGAGTTCCGACGTCGCATCAGAGTCAAATGACCTTGGTAGTACTCTAAGCCTTAGGCAGTAGTGACAAATTTATAACCAATAAAACTTGTAGTATTTACATTAGCTGAAAAAAAGGTCTTACCATTCGAAAAAGAACCAGCTAACACGAATATCTTTCGCAGGCGCGTTGTTACTATAGGGGGGTGGAGCCTACATTTTTTCTTGCTTGGGTTGTATTTAAGCGCAGGACACGTTCAAAAAATGTACACGACGAACAAGGGTACAGACAACAAGAAGTGATAGTTCATGACTACTACTGCAGTTGTTTGATTACTTGATTTTGAACGAAGAATATGTTCACGTTGCACCTTCGATGGAAGATAGAATTTTTTGCCAAATTAAAATCGCAAGTGTATAACTGCAGTTTGCCGGCGGAGTGCACACAAATTTAAAAATAGTGGCATCGACGTTTTCGTCTAGTCGATGAAGCAAAGAAAAAATAAACACTGCTTTTGTGAAAGGGGAAGCGAAGCTTTTGCGGGAGCTTCATCGTTGCTTTTTCTGATCACCACTTCACACCATCGCACCTTATCTTCTTGTAATTAGGGGGCAATTATTAATAATGACAACACCTGTACGTTCGTAGTTGCCTTTCACATTCTCGCCCTGTGTTTCCATACTGGGATAATCCCGCAAAGTTCTTCTAATTACCATCACACAGTGAGAGGGAATCGAGTGCGTGCTCACTGACATGGCGGCGGGTGCAGTAATAAATGACACCGTGGGCCTGCCTATTTCCTAATGACTTCGCAGTGAGATCCTCCTTTTCACGTGACTCACACTCTCCAGAAACGCCGTCGGAGCGATTTTTTCCTTGAGTGGCTGCTTTTGTTTCGCCGCGCTCAATTCCTGTCTTGCAGCTTTCGCGCGGTGCTGGTGTATTGACTGAGCCTTCTTTATTACCTCACTGCTTGATCCCTTCATCTGAGTTTTTTTATACGTGTAATGACGTTAGCAGAGAACACCTCTGTAACGACTCCTGTAATCAAACATCATAGCGCATTTGTCAAAGCAGAGCTTATCGCTTCAAATACTTTTTTCCCGCTTCTTCGGTCGTCTTTGGTTGTCGTTTAGCCTATTTTCCTCATTTTCTCTCTCGTTCTCATGATGAAGAGGCTGTTTTTAAATTGTAATTTGCGAATTTGTGTTTTTAGTCACGTGTTTACCACCAGAGCTGCTGAATTCACATCTGAACGTTAAATTTTTGTTTCACCTATCGAAGTTTGCTATCGTCGAGCAAAAAAAAAATAAATAATAACAATGAAACACGCAAAACGAAAAAAAAAACTGTGTTGAAATGATCGGGTGCAAATCGAACATTAAGATGGCTGAAAAGCATAAACGACGTTATGCAGAAAGACGAAGTTTTTTTTACGTTCTATCCTTTCCTATCTTAGCGCGTGTTGATAATCGATCGTTCCTTCATGTTAACACGAGTTGGACAAATCTCACTAAATTTTCTTTCTGCCCGGTGCAAAAAAAAACAAACAAAAAAGGTCGTGAATGAGTTGTCAGCGTAACGTAAAAACAATGATAAAAAACTTAGTGAAGGAGATGGAAAGTGTGAATATAGAAAACGACACAGCGTGTGGCTGAACTTGAAGCAATTCTGCTTACTCTGAACCCTTGAAGTAAGTAGCGCCACAGAAGAAAAACGTTTCACGCTGCGATGTTCATATACGCTTACAGCATTTAAGCGTCGTTCGCGCTTTCTAGAAGCATGCAAAATTTGACTGATCGATTTGGAGCGAAGAAACTTTTCGCAACACACAAGCCACAATTTTGATCGCGAGCGTTTTTTTTTTTTCTGACGAAGTCGCGCACCATACACAATAATGTCCGGATGTGCTGTCGCTACGCTTCTAATCAAGAGAAGTTTTCCTCCTAATGCGACAGCAACTCTCGTCAAGAGTAGGCACTTTCATCCACAATTAGGAGTTCAATAGGCTCTAAATTTAATTAAAATAAGAACCATACTGCAATACCTGTGGCTACTTAAAAAACTGTAGAACATGTCCTGTTTGAGTTCCATGCGTATGCCGATGAGCGTGTGCTCAATGAACGCTGCATGCATTTGTTAACACAAAGAACTTTATCAGCTGACTGTGTCTCGGGTCCTTTAACCAGCTAAGGCAACAGAATAATACGATGAAACTGTTATTCTCGTATTTAGAAAATATCCTTTAGATAGACAAACTGTAGTGGCACCTTGAAAACTCGTAATAGGTCACTCTTTTAGCACACGTCCCCGCCTAAGAGACAAAGAAATGTCTGTATATTTACTTTTTTTCTTTCCGTTTTAACTTTTAATACTTTTTCTTTAGCTCTGTTCCTGTCTTTCAGTCCCCGATCCCCTTCTCAACGCAGAGATTGCCACTGCCTTTCAAAAAAGAAAAATCTCTCTTTATCTCTATCTCTCTCAAATGAGAAAGGTAATGATTCTCGTTAGAAGGCAATAACCGAAGCCTAATTGTTGGTATAGTCTCTCACAAAGATGTACTCTGCAAAGATTAGCGCTGCTGCTTTCAGTTATAGAACACGTCGCCGCAGTGATGTTTTATATTACTGACGACAGCCTTGCCGGGATCTCTGAGCTGACTGCGATGAGCCAAAAGTAAGTACGATGGTGCTTAGTCGGAGCACTCGCGGAAGCTATTGCGCTGACGTTTAGCCAATTTTCTGTGCTCCTTCACTTGTGCAGTTAATTTTTCCCCCAAACTTAACGAGATATTCAGCCTTCTCAGTAAAAACATTTCGGTTAGTAATAAGCCTAAACGGGCGTTCCCTCATGGAAGCTCTCCATTGAGAAGAATAAGATGGAATAAGACGATGTAGCTATAAACCCACGTGGCGTGAAAATACTCAGTGATCATTCACAAACCAGACATCAATGTGATTAATCTAGTATAAAGCGTCAGCCTTGTCATAACTGTCAATGACTGTCACATTACGTTCTTGTCAGACGTAACAGAGTGGAGCCCTCTCATGCGTGCCATGCAGGGTCTGTTTCGATGTCAACTTTAAAGGAGCCACGATGCAGCCAGCCACCTACCGGCAGTTTTTGACAAAAAATGGAAGCAGAGGACCTGATGTGCCCATACATATGTGAAAAATGAACTGTAAATCAATACATCATAGCAAAATTAGCCCTAGAAGTCACAGGCTGTGAATATCACGTCTGGCCACCACCTTTCTGCCATGACGTGTATTTCATCATGTGCTTCATGGTGTGCAGCCGCGCCGTCTTTTACCTAAGTTTCAGTCGAGCAAACGATTCGCTTTTTAATGTCATACTGAGAAAACTGCAATAGCCTTATTCTCCGTGCAGCTGCCTACGAAACTAACTCGTTGGACGGAATACAGACTGTCAAAAAAAAAAAAGCCACTTGTTAAGTCATGGCTTGCGAGGGCGCCAGTGTTCACAGACTATCAGGCTACTCACGTGTTTATGAAAATAATTATTATAAATTAAGAGCTTGATAAAATGCGCCATAACTTGGCTAGCTTGTTTTATGATTAACCCACATAACACAGATTATAAACGAAAATAGGGTGTCATGGCTCCATTAAAACGTGATGCGGGGCTGAAGGGTCAACTTTTGAAGTGCTGCACTAATTTTGATGAAAGTTTCAGTGATTGCTTATCTTCGTGTAACTATGACGTATTCTAAATTTCAGCAAACCAGAGCATTCACTATAAAACATGTGTGTTTTAATAATCAACCATGTATGCAGGCTTAGAAAAACTGCAATTTAGAAAAATATTAAAAATATTCTAACTATTTATTGTTATATGCCTTTTGAATAACTTGTAGTGTAGTATAACGCCAGTCACGTATTCTTATACCATTTCTGTAAAAAAAATGGCATCATGCTAAAAGCAAATATTCTTTTTCCTTGTCACTGCACGTCAGATATCTGAATTCTTGGGCACAGTGCTAGATTGGGGATTACGTTAGACGAATGGACAGAGACATGCTCTGTTTTGCAACCGGAGGTTTTATTTGAAGAACACAACAACTTGAAAGCAATAAAAACACGAAAACAAAAAATAAAAAATGGATCGAGCGCATCAACATTGTGCAGACGTGTTAAAATGAACACAAGACTCACATAGCGTATCACCTACTGGCACATGTGCTGATAAGATATGCGAACTGTTTGTCTGTTAGCCAACTTTCAATGCTATTGAGATACATAAAGTTATCTTGGTTTCGAAGATACTTTGTGGCCACAAAAGTACCCTCTCTCGTTCCTGATGAACGGTAAATGTAAAAACAACCTTGTAAACACCTATATTGGCGACGCATTTTTGGAAATGGAAGTTTTTCTGACAGGTTTTTTTCTCTTCAGATGCGTAATTCAATAAAAATTAGCTCACTGATTTCGCAACAAACCATCTTATCTGATGCTGAAAATAAACTGATCTTATTGACCTGATTAATAGGTGTAGTTCAATACGACGCTGTTCTGATAGATAGATATGTGGGGTTTAACGTCCCAAAACCACTATATGATTATGAGAGACGCCGTAGTGGAGGGCTCCGGAAATTTAGACCACCTGGGGTTCTTTAACGTGCACCCAAATCTGAGCACATGGACGACGCTGTTCTGGGACAAGAGAATCCAATCATCTTCATTTTTTAGAAGCTTTCAAGCTGTGATTGTTGCTCAGAACACGTGTTGGTCCCAAAGGAGACCACCCACTGATCACCATGAACTCGCAGAAGAGAGAAGGCATAAACCTAGTAGCACACAAGTACAGCAGGAATAACTAATTATTGGTTCGAAACCAGCTGTGAGAGCGCACGTGAGACGTTTCCGCCAATTCGATCTTTGATTACGGTTTGCCAGTGACTCTGTGGAGGCCACTGCTATAGAAATGTGCCTTTTTTAATTATTTGTTTTTCTTGTAGTGTAATCTTCGTTTAAGAGCTTCCATGGCTAAAAGTTGCGAAAAAAAAGATAACCTTCTACAATGTCATTCCTTTCGTGTTCACCTTCTTGCCCAATTTCCAGCCATGTTTTGAGAATAGCATTTCAGAAGCGCTTTTGACAGTAAACCCGCATCACCGTCTTGTGAAAAGAATTCATTCGAGTATTTTCTGCTAGGCAGATGACAATCAAACACCGCGAGCACGTTTTTTTAACAAATCAGCAATCCAAAACAGCTCTTTTTAAGAGTGCATATTTTTCTCGAAAGTAATTTTTAGCCTGGTGTCACCCCTTGAAGTTTGATTTTAAATATCTCAAATTGTGTACAACTTTTGTTATTTTTAAAAAATCTCTAAAACCATAAATTTTCAAGACCACCTTTTAATGCCAAAAACAGCCTTAATAACAACAACTTAGAAGTTCATGAACGTGTCTTTGTTAATTAGTCACAAAAATGTTATTTTTTAGGGCAAAGTGTTCCCGCCTTCACGAATAATTTGTGTGCCAAAGCGACAAGATCCTTGCTGTCTCAAATTTTTTAAAAACCCATTGTCTATAGACACCGTTGCGCACACAAAAAACTGTATAAGCATACGAATTTTTTAAGCGCTACAGTTTACCGCTTCTTATGCGCACTGCCCTATGTTATTTATACGTATTTTATTCCCCTTACTTTATCCCACTGTGGGTACTCATAAAAACATGCAGTAGTATGCCAGCCAAGATCATGCATTCAAGGCGCAAATAAAATATTTTTCTGCTTATACGTTACTACAAATAGGCACCTCTGTTCTTCAATGCAAATGAAATAGAACTATCCAAACAAGAGAGAAAAGCACTGACAGGCAGAGAGTGTCCAAACGCACGTTCGATATACTGCCCTGCACTGGAAGAAGAGAGAAAGGTGAGAAAAACAGAAACAGAATTCAAAAAGCAAACAGTTCCTTTATTCGCATGCGTACGTGGTGGTCAAGTCTACAGGTGGTCAAAAAAACTGGTACGGAAACGACCGAAAATATGCGCGGGAAGCACAGTAATGAAAGAAAAACCCCCAGGCCTGCGCAGAACGCGCAGAAAATTCACAGCTAAAGCTGAAAGAGCGGCCTTTTAAAGCTTTTGTTTAACAATCTTTGGGTAACGCAATAAGCACGCTTGCTGGCTACCCACTACGCCATAAATCATCATAATTTCTGTGTATTGCGGAGGCATTCACTTCGCCCCCTTCGTAATTCTTCGGAGAAGCGTGGTACCCGCTACATACTTGCAAGAAATTTTGTGCATTTTTTATGCTGTGGCTGATGAAGAGGAAAAATTGTGCGTGAAGCTTTTGTAATGAGTTCAACCATTCGATGACCTTCTCGTTACGCTAATCACATTGTGTGACGTCTGGTTGTTTGTTAGCTATTCTAAAATGCTTCATTACTCATGTTAACGCTCCTTTCCCGACACCAAGCCTGCCTAAGGCCAGTGTCGTGGCTCCGTGGTAGACCACCAGCGTGGCTCCGTGGTAGAATTTCGGGCTGGCACGCAGGAGACCTGGGTTCAAATCCGAATGTGCTCTCAGTGTTTTTCATTTATTTATTTGTTTTTTTATTTCGCACGATAGTAGTTACGGGCACCAGTGCTGCCAGCGGCGGCGGTGGCAGACAACTACGGCGCACTCGAACTTTCTTGCAATCTCATAACATCTTTCTGTATAAAAAAAAAGGCTCACAGAGTTCCGTATGCATTCACCTGAGATGACTGGAAGTCCACAGCCACGTTTCTTTTTCCTGTCAATGTATTGAACATACCACGCCCCTTCCAAATTACTCCAGCACCTAATGTGGTTTTCTTTACGGTTTCAAGGGGCAGAGGTCATGGAAGCTGTGTGCCCCTCAGCGGGTTATGCACTGCCTCTGTGACCGGCGCCTCACCGACCAAGCAAATATTTGCCATCACGTAATCGTGTGACGTCACGTATTTTGGCGACATGTGACGTCATCTGTCGACAATGAACTTTCTCGCCAGTTTTGGTAACGCCGCCAGACGTCGAAAGTCCCTTTTCGTGTTTGATGAGTTTAATGAGCAATCTCAAATAAAGTTTTTTCATTAAATAAAGTTTTTTTCATTCCATTTCATCAGCAATCTGAGGCTTGCGCCTTAAAATCAAATCATATAAAACGAAATCTTTAGCTTTCGGTAGAGTTTGGGGGCGTCAGGTAATAAGTGGTTATAAAACCAATTTAGACTGGCGGAAGGCTGACGTACATGACAGCAGAATTGAAGTACAGGCTTTTAAAGAAATAAAAAGCGCCAATAGCAACGAATGCAGCAAAAATTTAAAGGATGTTGTAGAAATGGGACACTACAACAATTGTAATAACCATGTAGGGTAACTTATTAATACGATGAACAATAATAAATACACGTGATCAAAACAAATATACATTACAAAGACTAATTATTTCAATCGGTTAGTGTTTGTACATTGTAGTAGATAACATACAAAAGTCTACGATAATAAAATGTTCATGCATTTATCTATTTGTAAACATAAAAGAGTTACTGTCATTACCCACATATTTATAAGTAAAAAAGGCAGTGTGAATCTAAGATACTGTAATAACTAGGTCATGCGTGAACGAGGAACAAGCCACCTGTCGGCGCTTCAGGATCGTGAATAAGTGCAAGGTATACTATTGTTAGATAAATATTTATTCCATGTTTAGAATAGTTCTAGGGCAAAGTAGTATCTATAAATTTGCCGAAAATCAAACATGAGCTTTATAACGATTATTCTTATAACGGGAGACCAATGCACTTGTAGAACTGCTGAGTGGGACATATGCAATATATTGCACTGCCAATAAAGACACCACCAACATTTTACTTCCTGATAAATAAATCCAAATCACATGTGAACCACTGCAGAATAAGGTCACATCCTGCAATAAGTTTTTTATTATAATTCTTTTTGATGACTTTATCGACTACGTCTTCGTTCAGTAATGAAGAGAGAGCCAATTAATCGTACTGCAGGTAGAACACAGGGTAGCGCCAATAAGCAGTATACAGCGTCTTCGGAAAAGGGTACTTCACTGCAGATATATCAGCAATAAGGAGAAGAACACACGAAATAAAACGACTTGAACGCAGTATTGCGCATAAACTAAATCACTTGCGAAATGGTCCTACCTTTCACCGAATGTGAAGAAATATACAGAAGAATTACTCATGCAGAGTATTCAATGGGTGCTCACTGTATGCTAGCATTGCTACTGAATATAAGCAACACGTTTGCATCACTTCTGTAGTACTCGAAAAGGCGTGCGAATAACGAAGGTAATATGGGAGGTGGGGTTGGGGTTGCACGCCAACTTAACTATCAAATGGGGTGCCAAGTAAGCCCCGCAGCTTTTGCTGAGTCTGATATTTGTTATCAGTAGACACAACTGCAGAGGCGGAGGGAGGGGGGGGGGAGCACGAGGAATTTTCGCCCCGCGCCAATGAAGAATCTTGTGCATGCCTATAAGTGCTCGTACCGTTTCCCGGTGTATTACAACCAAAGAGAACAGTGTTTAAATTGTTTGCTCTATGTCAGAATTGTTCTCGCCTGAAGCGTTGCCATCGTGGCATATCTTTATTAAGTCAAAATGTGATGCAATAAAATAAAGTAAATAACACATGCACTGTATGCTGCAACACACTGATATCCGTCAATGTTTGATATCATGGCAATATTGACACTCATAATTTTATCTCAACATGATGCGAACATTCATAGTCAATAACAGCATCCCGGGAATCCCCCACAAAACTGATAAAATTGTCATTTCCCTGTCAACGGAACTGCTGACGAACAGCAGTCAGCGTGATAAGACTAGCCCGACAGCTGAACAATACTAGGTGTAGTGACCGCAGCATGGGGACGCCAACAAGAAGAAAATGTATGGATATTTTTTATTTTTTTTATTTAGAAACGAGCAACCACGTAGTCACTGTGCCGTGAACCACTCACTCTCTCCGGAATCTATTAAAGTGAATTATGAAACTACTCATTATTACTGCTTAGATTTCAGCATAATTTCAGCATAACGTCAGCATAATGTCTTGTGTATTTCTTCTAGTACTGACTGGCGTGATGTTTACATGTCCAAATAATTGGTCTTCGGGTCATCATTGCTGTTCACATCTAGTACGCCATGAGTAGTCCTTGAAGCAAGATGGTGCGTATTGGACTCAGTGTTGCTTTTAATTTGTATTTCAGAACACGGCAATCAGTGCTAGGGCAGAATGCGTAGGCGAAGCTTCTCAATTCAGTGAGGTACGGCAATTCTAAGAAACCGGCATCAGTGGGTTCTGTGGGAGCAAGTTAAGAAACCACGGCTGACCGATATTAATACGTGGCCTTCCTCCACAGTTTCCTCGTAACTTGTTCTCTAGAGTCTTGACAATAAACCAGACAATTTAGGTTGATTTGCATGTGCAGTTTGCCACTCAAGTACACGATTATCACGCATGGAAAAGTCCCATTTTTGCCGCAAGGGCAAAACAATGAATGCGGTTGCAACAACTTGGAATGTAATGCTGAGAATGGCAAGCAGATCGAAGCGTGTAGTGCACTGCTCATGCACAAATGACACACTAAAACAACACACACAGGACGAGAGTCAACTAACAACGTTTACAGCTTGACAGTCAGCGTGCTGTTTAAACAAAAAAGTCACAGCTCTGCCACAATGGCGAAGCAATGAACGCAATAGCAACAAATTAAGATTGAACAAATTGGAAGGTCACACGCAGAGTGGAAAATCAAAACGTGCACCGCGTTTCTCACGCACAAGGGACACACGAAACACACAGACAGGTACAGATGCACCCGAATAAGCGTTTAAGTTGTTACTTCACTGTGTATGAAAAGCGCGCGCTTATCGAAAACGGGGACTGCAATGATTGCAGTGATGTTCGTATGCCCGTCAAATACAACAGAATTGTTTCAGGTAAAACCCTAGGCCAGCCAAAAAGTACGATCTTCCTCTCCTTGCCACCACGAGATAAAGGCGCGCGAAAGAGCGTCGCTCCCCTCCTCTAAGCGGGGCAAAGTACGCGTTGCTGATTAGAGCGCGTGCCGCCGCGTGATGTGGCCATGCGCGCCCATTGCGCCATCTTGCTGGTGATGCTGAAACATGATAGTTGCCCCCGAGATGCCCGTGAGCAGCGGTAAATGGTAGATATAAATAGCTTGCTGTTTGAATGGTCAAGGACGTGCTCCTTGGTGGCTCAGGTGTTAAAGTCGCGCAGTCTCGATTGAGAGGACCCAAGTTTGAGTCTGCGTGCCAAAGACTTTTTTATGGGTTTTTCCTTCCTTGGATTTTCATATATATATAGATGCGTATACATATACGGTGGGTGACGCCGACGCCAACGCTAACGCGGGTGGCAAAAACAAGCCAAGAGTGTCCATATATTTGCTATCACAATAAAACAACGCACGAAAACCAATCACAGATACAGGTGAGTGCCAACTAAGAAGTGTTGCAGTTGTTATACCTCGTTGTGTATGAAAAGCGCACTCTTTTTACAATCGGGGCCAGTGCAGCGACCAAAGGAACTTTTGTGGGCCCAGCAACTAACAAAATCGTTCCGGTGAAAGCCGAAGGCGCACGATTCTCCCCCACCATAGAATAAGTGCGCGAATGAGGCCCCTTCCCTCCACGGAGCAAAGCACGCGTGGGAGATGAGCGCGCATCGGCGCATCGCGATGAGCTGGGCGCCGACCTTTACGCCAAGCGCGCTCATAGCGCCATATTGCTTGTAATGCTGCAAATAAGCTATTTCCTGCGTGGTAGATATAAATCGCTTGCCGTTTAAACGTTGAACGAGGTCCTCCTTGGTGGCTCAATGTCTAACGCCGCGCGCTCATGAATAAAAGGTCGGACATTCAATTTTGCGCGCCGGAGTCTCTTTCTTGATTATTTTCTTTCGTTTTTATATATACAGATATGTATACATATATGATGAATTACCCCGGCGGCAACATCTATCCGAAAGTGTTCATATAATTCCTATCACAATTAAAGTGGGGAGTAACTCTCTCGAATAAGGTGGTATCTTCTTTGTACTTCCTCCCTACTTGCCCGTGCCTCACATTGTTCTTGATACCACCAGGTTATCAAAAACTCTTCACGTAAGCAAGAAGCTTTACGAATACATCGGGCTCTTAACTCCCAAAATTGAAGTGGTGTGATTCGATTAACAAGACACACTTATCGACACGGGTAGCTATGTATTTGCTGCACACCCAGTTCGATTTGGTATTTTTCTTTCAGAATATCCACCCTACTCGCTTACCGGAGAAAATTGGTTCAAGATAGCCCAGACATGTGACCAAAGGCACAAATAAAGTCCAGGCAAAGGAGAGCCCTGGGCCACGCAAGAAGTGCCCGGTCCCATAAAAAGGCTGCCACTTCGCTTTCTGAAGGTGATTTGATCACCAGCGACAGATGGTCACCGTCTTGAGCCTGCTTACTATCACGGCCCCGACAACGAAGGCTCTCCTCTCTTTGCGTGAACGAAAATGATCAAGACGACGGTTACAAAATTTGCGGCCAGCTAAACGCTGCCAACTCCCCAGAGCACGAGAAGGGATCAGTGAAGATCAACCGCTGAGGTAGCGCTGGCTTGGGTAAAGCAGTGAAGACAAACAGAAGAACGGGGAGTGAAGGGATGAGAGGGAGTCTAACACTACAGACGGCCGGCACTGCCGGAGTCTCACACGCCAGATAAGCCTCGGGGAGCGGTGAGAAGATTCGCAGCGCCACAGTGGTAAGTGGTGGCGTGGGAAGTCGATCAACGCTACAGTGGTCGCAAGATAACGGTCCTCGGTGGCGTAAACTATCTGCCTGCACAGCACGGTGGTGGGCAACCGCTTGGCCCCACTGCACGGCGTCAGATTAGAGCATGCTCTGGAGCACGCGCGCTACGCGGTCGCCCGAGACGGTTGGCCGCTTAGTGCAGGAAAAAAGGAAATAAAATAGGTTAGCCCTTTGCGAAAAAGACGCAAGCAGATATAATATGTTACCTGCTGACAGCCCACACCACTGATCTACCATCAGACAGCCACATCATCGAAGATTAACACAAGCATGTGGATCCCTTGTTATGTTGTAGGATTCTTTTTTATACGTTGATAAATTTTCCCGAGGTTTTGATACTTCTATTTGTTTGTATTGCTTACGCCTCATTGCCTGTGTTCTATTTTTCTTTTTCGTCTCTTTCTACTCGTTTCCTTCCAACGCATACGATTAATGCCGTTGTGCTGGCTCATATGAAAGAGTATAGCCTACTATTGCGACAATAGCTTGATGCATACGATACAAAGAAAGAAAGCGCCTGTCTTCGGACCCACTTCCTTTACTGAATACAGGTGAACCTTATGAAGAGACTGCAAAAAGCTTAGCTAGTTGGTAGGAGTTCATTGGAGAAGAATCTATGACTTGCTGGTGCAGACAAAGAGAAGTGAATGACACAAATCGAACATTCACTATTCATTTAAAGTTCGCATTGTGGCGGAAAGAACGGTAGATAAAAATTAATTGCGCATTACCAAGAATAGTAGCCCTATCCACTATTCCACCATACGTGAGATTATACGGGGGAGATAAAAGTTTAAGCACAACATTTTCCCTTTTTCCAAGGTATTAGACGGCTAGCACAGGTGGACCGAGCTTGAACTACTAGACGCGCTTTTCGTTCTTCTATCAACTGGTGCAGCATTCATCAAAGTTGGCCGTGCATGAACTATTGCGTGTATGCAGCAAAGTGTTGGATGGTGATAATGTCTTGCGCTCAATTATTGTCTGAATAATACAATGACCTGCCTGCAGTATACGCCGAGAATATGCAAAAGCAGGTCAGGCAGTTAATAACCACGGCTCTCTTTTTTTGTTCCTATTGCCTTCGGCAACCATATTTGGGTTTCAGAACTGTTGGATTCCTTAATCTGTTCTGATACATTGTATGCTGCAGCGCAAGAATGGGCTGCTTCTAATGAACGCCTACCTGCGTGTTTGGATGGCGCTCAGTTTGTGCACACACAATTTGTTAGATGGGGCTTAAGACACAACAAGGCTTTTCAGTTTTCATAGCTTTGGTTGTTTGAGTTAAAAATGTAGCAACATATTTGAGGGAATAGTTCAGTGCTGCTAACATACCTAGACATCATACGAGCCATCAAAACAATGGAAAATTTACAAGTACATCGTTACTACGACTCAATAACCTCAGGTAATGCTACATTCACCGAAAGCTCTGTACAAGCTTTTATCAACCTTGCTTAGGTACGCATGAAACACTTGGAAAATATCCACTCTTCTACAACTTTCTGTACAAACACACCTTCTTTCCACCCGATCAGCGTTAACATTAATACAAGAACAGGATCCCCCCTCCCCCGAAAAAAAAAGCTCCTGTTGAAGCATGTCATTTTATCATAAAAATGTGATTGCTGAACCGTTAATTTGCTACTGTATTTAACAGAAATGAGCAACCCACTTTATGACAGAATATAATGCAAGTCTTCGAGTTACGCATGTAAAGTGTCTGAAAAGTTTAGTGAACCTAAGCAGTTCTTCAGGTAAAACGGCTACAACAAATATTCGCAATAGCTTGTTAGCGTGTCCCAGCCAAAAAAAGGGCATGTATACAATGTTGCCTCACAACGATGTCTGTCTATCGCCAAATACTGAAAACTATGCTTTTAATAAAATGCGTTTAAATAAATATGCGAGGATGCGTCTACTACAGACACTTGCGATAAGTGAGAATCACGTTGACTAATGAGACAAGACATATTCCTGATGCTTTTTTTCGACAGTTTTTTTTTTGCAGAACAAATTTGATCACTATTAAGGGTAAGGAGCATCCCCAACATGAGCCTGCAGGTTACGCCCTCGAAGACGATTGCTTCAAGTTCCTCTCCCGAAGCTCCGAAATTCATTAGTGCAACAGCTGCACCCGATGTCTTTTCTTCTGCACCCGATGCGTAGCCTTCAGGTATCATTAGCTGAAAATTTTGAAATATGTCTAGAGTGTGTTTTTTATTACTGGAGCTTTGTACAAATCATGCTCAAGTTTCTCTGTTTTCTCAACGACTGCACGGTATATTGTGTTTCAATTGAGAAACAAGCCACCACGTGTTTCACTTTTTACGAGTGCCGTTTGCAGAGGGCTATATTTCCGATGCCACCCTTTATGAGTCGGGTGTCTATTGAACTGCAGCCATAATCTAAGGCACGGTTATACGTAAAGTACTTAGGGAAGAGCTGCTCGACATAGCTAGTACGCTCAACGTTTTCCAAAGCCTATAGAACACTGAGGTTGATGTCAACGTCGTTACGAAGGGCTTGAATACCACCGTCTAAAGAACAGTGTTTTAGAAAAATACGTAACAGAAACAACCTTTTGAAAGGGGTCTAGCACATGCGCATATGTTACGAGCGCAGTGTTTTCTTCTCCGATCACCCTTCAACGTCATCGGTTTTGAGGAAATGAAATGTTGCTGAGGCAGCCTTCCGCTGCCTTGCTAGGTTTCGTTGCTTTACTGGGCACCTGCTGCCGGAACTGAGCACAGGACACTCGATCTGTCTCAAACGTACATAACTGTTGTCGAAATTAGACACGCAGACTCTAGACTTTTAGTACAGACATTTATCAGATGCAGCGCAACGAAGTTAGTCTCTTGTGTCTAAACGCACCTAAGTGGCAAAGTGGGCAGACTAGCGGAAATCATATAAAAAGCGGCAACTACGAATCGATCGCTCACTACTTCTTTTTGTTGCCGCTACGCTCCGAGCTTTGCCACGACAAAACAACCTTTTTTCGGTCAAAAGGGGCTGTTTGCGATCAGTCACCTTGTAACTTGAGCGTACTAAGTGACTGGCCACGAGCTTGGTAGCAACCTCTGAGCCTTTGCAAGTCGATCTGCATGTTGTTTAGTTAGCTGTATCATTTAATGTACGAGAACTGTGAAGGATCGCATTGCTGGACACACCCTGCCTTCTTCATATTGACCATAAGCCAATGAAACCTCTGTATGTAAATCTAGCCGACGTTGTCAAGAAATTGCTGGTAGCGATGGGTGAGAGGCTCTTCGAAAAAAGCCCGTTTCTATAGGTATGAACTCTGTCCTTCTGCTCTTAGAGCACTATAAGAACTGTAAAGTGTTTTCCTTGTCAAGCATGTTGCACAAAGTACCTGCCTTGTTACATGAGAAGCACATATGACGTTGACCTTTCATTTAAAATAAATATACATGACCAGACTATTTCAGTGATCACCAATAGTTCCTTCCCCTCAAATGTCTACACACTACTGTGGGCCGACTATATTTTATCTGTATCTACTTTAAAAATGATTCAAGTGTTCAATTCTTTTAGGTTGCGTGTTCCTCATAAAATTTTATATGCCGATTACTAACTAATGTTAACTGCACTGCACCATATAGGTTTGCGCATATTTTCATTCGTTTGGTACAATTAACACCAACTACGGAAAATGACATCAACGTTATCAGATTTGAAATTTTAGTGTTGTCTTTTACTCTCATTTGAACGATTAAGATTGTTAATGTATCCACACAAGAGCTGAAATGTGTTATTCTCTGTAAATGTGTTCTTGTGGCAAAAGAGAAAAGTGTGAATTTGAGGGCTAGTTTTTCTTTGTTAGTCACAATATTAATGAACACTCACAGAGAATGATGTCATTGAAAGTGTGGGTAATATTATTAGAAGTAATTGTAATGTAAATATGAATAAAGAGAAAGGGAAGAAAAGATATACCTTAGCGCCAGCAGGGCCTGGGCGTGCGATTTTTTAAGATCACATGTTTGTCTCTGCTGGTCGCAGTCTCTGCAGCGGCAAGTTTTCTCTTCGTCCACATTTCTTTATTCACGCTTACATAACAAAGACTTTTTGTGATATTCCCCATACTTTCTGGTGACAATGTATATTGTTGTGCGAAATGTTTTCTTGCCGATAATTTTTGTTCAGATGTATAATTACAGTGCTTTTTCTGGTATGCATTTCAATCTTTATTTTCACTCGCCCTTGTATTACCTTTTGCCAGTACATCGTATTGTTTCATATATTCTTTACAGGGTGTCCCAGCTATCTTTAACCAGAGTTTAAAAATATGCTCACACACGCAATAAGAACGTGACCAAATGCATGTTGCTGACCGTTGCCTGGGGTTAGTGAGAGCATTTATTGTGTGCTGTAAAATACTGTTTACTCGGATATCTTTAATTAACTCGCTTTTGAAGGAACAAAGATGGCTGGAAAATTTCAATAATAAAGCTGTAGATTGGTTTGCAAAACGTCTAATTAGACAGTTTAGAGCTTTACATGTGTTATATGTTAGCGTTTTCTGCTAACTACGCCCCGCAACATTGGTCAAGTGGCTAAGGTACACGGCAGCTCACCCACAGGCCGCGGGATCAAATCCCGGCTGTGGCGGCTGCATTTCTGGTGGAGGCTGAAACGTTGTAGGCCCGTGTACTGAGATTTGGATGCACGTGAAAGAACCCCAGGTGGTCGAAATTTCCGGAGTCCTCAACTATGGCATCTCTCATAATCATATGGTGGTTTAGGGACGTTAAACCCCACAAATCAATCAATCAATCTGCTAACTACAAATGCCCGTGAAATACCAAAAATACCACGTGACAAATCCGCTCACGTGCCAGTGCACACAATGATTCAAGTGCTCCCTAACGTTCCGCATACCAACGATAGCATTTGCCCTGTTGTGGTGTCTTGACTGGGCTGCAATGATAGTGGTGACTTTGCAATGAACACGTTTTTTTTATCGGCCAGAAAAGCAATAACCACTATGACTGCTTATCGCTGTAATGAACCGTTGCGAGGGAAGCATATCATTTGTAGGCAGAACGTTAAAGAGCACCAGAATCACGGCGCGCGTGGGAACGCCAATGGATTTGTCACGAGGTATTTTTTTGTATTTTGTGGGCATTTGTAGTTAGCAGAAGAACACTAATTCATTACAATTATAAAGTTAGAAACTGTCTAATAGGACGGTTTGTAAACCAATCTACAACTTTCTCATTGAAGTTTTTTATCCATCTTTGTTCCTTCAAAAGTTAATTAATTCAACAGATCTAGTAAACTATATTTTGGAACAAAAAATAGTCTGACTAACCCCAGGCAACGGTCAGCAACATGCATTTGATCACGCTGTAATTGCGCGTGTCCGCATATTTTTAGACTCTGGCTAAAGATATCTGGGGCACTTTTTATATTCTGGCTGCATTAATTCATGTCTTAAACATTGTTTCTTAAAACTAGAGTCCCGTACCGCACTCACATGGTTTTAGGATGCTCGTACACAAATTTGTCTGCACACAATCACTGTAAAAAAGTGGTTAATAAACTGAAATTAATTCAGAAACAATTGAAATAGTATCACTGTTCTTTTTTAAAAAAAGGAAGGTTGACATGCTGCTAAACTATATATATATGAAAAATAAGTCTTTTCGAATCGGTTCAGCTTCTATACCACACAAAAAGAAAAAAAAAACAGGGAGAACACAGGAGAAGTAATGACTGCAGTGCTAGAGGCCACACCTATATAAAGTAAAGTTTAAAAAGCAATATCCACTTCTGCTACATTTTTCTGTATTGGTGTTTCCTTTCCTAATAGTGTAGCGTCTAACAAGCTGATAGGGAACAAGAAAGGCGTCGGAGGCAGGCGTCCGAACAAATACAAGGAAATTCAACTTGAGGGAACGTCAAAAAAGCAGAAGCAATTAGTTCTCTTAACTGAAAGTTCACTAACCTGAAAAATCACTACAAAACAGAACTGCATTAGACGCGGAAGGTATAAGGTGAAAAGTGTAAATTACAGCCTATTTTAATAAGAATTTTGTATTTTTTTCTGACGACTGGAAGCCTTAAAGTGAAACACAAAGTTGCCCCGAGTGTTTATGTTTGTGTTCAGTGTGTCTGGTACAGCTCGTTGCTGTATCACGTAGCGCTCATGGCCGTTTTTGCTCATGACACGCATATGATACGCTAAAACTTCAATACGGCAAAACCGAAGAGCGCAAAACTTTATTTAACTGATCTAAAAATAAGCCTTTGTCCATAGGTCAAATTTATCCAACTGAAATATTCGTCGTTGAGTTCTTTCGGCTGAATTGCTTTCGCACAGAAAGCACAGAAAAACCACTGGGGGTTTTCTAAAAGTTCGCTATTTTGAAATATTTATTAGTCCAACCTTTTTATAACTGCAAGTTCCCTGTACCAATAGCTTTGCAAATACCAGCATTAGCAGCTTAACAAACAGGTATATATAATGGATGACCTGTGACCTATGCAAGAACAGTCGTAACAGTCAGGCACATTTTCTTGTGACATGGTGCCGTGACTAACAGTGCTGAATGTGATATTTGGACCTGGCCCGTAGCCAGGAATTTTTCAAGGAGTGGGGGTATTCGTGTAAGGTCTTGAAAAACATACATTTAGTTACTTATTTCCGGTAAAACACACCCTTCATCAAAATTTCGGAGTGGGGGGTAGAGAACTCCCATTAGCTACAGGTTCATATTGAACCAAGGCTTGATCGAAAGTGGTAATCTCATCATAAGACTCAGGTATGATAGTACATGAACCTACGAAAAAAAAGCGGGATCTTCATTCGCAAGACGTCGCGTCGATAGCGAATGCGTCGAGTTCAAGGCTAGCTATACTTTTCAATCATAACTCTACTCCCTCAGTGATCTCGCATTGACATTTGGTCGACTTCCTCACATACACTCTATTGATGAAATTAGTTGGCCGATGTTTTTCGTGCTTCGAAAACAGAAAGCATGCTTCAACTATCTTCTTGAAATAAGCCAAATTATCAGTTTACAGCACAAAAGCTATTAGTTTACATAGAACTCCGTAGTTACAAGACTTAGTCAACGCAATTTAAGATGATTAGAAATAGCTCACCGAACATGACTTTATCAGAGTAATTTTTTCAATAAAGAAGCGTGCAGGAAAAATCCGGCAAATTATTTTGTTTTGTTTTTATTCATCTCCACTTTTCCCTGTCTTTACGTGAATAGAAGTATCCAACAACGTGTGATGATTGATATGTGGGGTTTAACGTCCCAAAACCACCATATGATTATGAGAGACGCCGTAGTGGAGGGCTCCAGAAATTTCGACCACCTGGGGTTCTTTAACGTGCACCCAAATCTGAGCACACGGGTCTATATCATTTCCGCCTCCATCGGAAATGCAGCCGCCGCTGCCGGGAGGGATTTGAACCCATGACCTGCGGGTCAGCAGCCGAGTACCTTAGCCACTGGACCACCGTGGCGGCGCCCAACAACGTGTGAGTATATATATATATATATATATATATATATATATATATATATATATATATATATATATATATATATATATATATATATATATATATATACGTAAATAAAATTGCCCCGGAAAAAACTGACGTTTCTCCCGAAACATCAGTTTTTTTCCGTTACAATTTTTCCTACGTGCTTGACATATTATTGTGTACTTTTACATCCTATTGATTGCGGAACGCCGCATCAGGGCAAGTGCGACTTGACCGAAGAAGCCAGCATTATGAACGGCGCAGGTGATGAATATTGGATAGCGTGGAACGAGCTGCTGGCACGTCATGCAGTGCACGCTATATTTACAAGTTTTCGTCAAGAGCTAGATCTCATGGGAACGCAGTCTCCATAGTATTAGTTGCCATATTAGGAAAACAGTGTAATAGTTTCGTGAATGTTTTTATTTAAATGTGATGGGTAATGAGTGAACACTAAGCAAAAAAAGAGGAGAAAAACCTTACGCATGGCTAATCTTAGTTCAATTTTATGAGCACCACTGTAAACCATGTCGGTGCTGGTATCGACGCCATAAATAAATAAATATATAAAGAAACAAATAAATAAATAAATAATATCTTGACCACGAGGCTTCGAAAGTCAGCTTACTTCCCAGAATCAGAAAGTGGTGTATGATTCAACAAGGCAGACACCGAATTATATTGCGTTTTATCCGAAAGGCGGCGCTGTTAGGTTGCGCAACAGATTTTTTTTTTCTAAGGGTTGCACTTAGATAGGTTGACCATTTCAAAAGATGACAACGTTCATAGAGTTGTCAGCAGTAAGCTGTTCTAAGCAGCTGAGAGGTTTTTTCTTGTTTTTTTTCAGGCTTTCGCCAGGTATTCTTGCTATATTTGTATATGTTCTTCTAAAATTGTATATATATTTGATGGATTTCTTTAACACGATATTTATGAAACAGTGAGTGATAATTTTCAAGTTCCACGTTCATGCGCATTGTTTGACGTAGTTGCAAGGAAAAAAACCAATAAACGCTACAGCACTACAGCTTTGAGTAATAATAGGCTGAGTACCATGTGAGTGATACTATATTCGCGTATATAAAAGCCGTATATTAATTTCATTGTTCAAATACTCATCACAGGCGTGATGAGTACTTTTGGGCGGCCCAGCGGAAGGTTTGAAGTTCACTGTATTAAAACCCATGAATCCAAACAATTTGCATAAAATAGCTGAAAGAAAGCACTCGTGCACGTCCCCGCAAACAATCAAGCCGGTATCGAAGCGCTGCCCTCGCTGCAGAACACGTTGTCCGTATATGAAACGTGGTGTTGCGTGCAATGAGGCCGTTTCTCAGCCAGACTTACTGCTCACTTTTTGCGTCACTGGAAGCCGTGCTTGTTCAAAGAAACAATTGTAGTTCTTCGTGGCCAAACCAGCGCAAGAAATGGTAGTGCAAGGCACGTAAACAGCAACGAAACAGCCGTTACAGCTAGTTAACGACTGTCCACAGTGAAAGCAAAAAGTGGGGCGAACAAGGTAACAGGAACTTCTCTGTTACGTAATGTGTTGTCTTTCTCTTCTCCAGTCCATCTTGCGTAGCGCGCTCCAGTTTTTGCTTTCATTGTGGTGAACAGCTGCGTTGTTCTTTGTGGAGTAATATAGGCTTAACTTCATACTTAAATTTTGTCGATGCAGTGGGAATCTGCAGCACTGGTATGCCCGCGCTACGCACACAACTACTCGATTGATGAAAAGACCTCTACTAAATTCGTTTATATAAAATGATATTACCAATGTTATTTTTGCGTTGACGCACACAACCCTGTTTATACGGGTCTATCCTTCTTTTTTTGCCCTAAATAATAAAGTGTAAAGAATTAAACAATGCCTATCTTGCCTAAAAACTAAAACTGCGGAATGAATTTGGAATTTCACTTTTTTTTCGTGTTCAGAGTGAGGAGCCATGCCCATCTTCTTACCTTCTGGTAGAAGCAAAATAAGGTTTTACAAGCAAATGATTACAAGTATTGCACACTTACCATCAGTTGTCTCTTCCTCAAACTCTGTAGGAGCATCTGTATGATAAAATAAGAGCATGCTACATAATTGGAATGGCTAACGGAGACAGTTCGCTCCTAACAATCCAATTGTAAGCAGCGAGAAAACAATTCCTCGTTTGTCATAACTAAACAAATCACATATGACATGCAAAAACACAGTCTTGGAGCAAAAAATTAAAAAATTCTATTTACCTGCTGCGCACTACATGTGCTTGTTAAAAGTGCATATCCAAAAATCATTGAATTCGCATACGATTTGAGATACCTGAAATTATTGACCTTAAACCATAATTTCGGAGGAAAAAGTGAGTACGAAATTAATAGTGTGTTGGAAATATTGTGGCATTAAAACGGTTAGGTTTAAGTCATCGTTGTTTATGAAACATTCAGTCACTTAGAAGGCGCTAGAATACTTAATTGCAAAACTGTTCGTGCTAGCTTTTTTTTTCGTACTTTGAAATTGTTTTCCCTGTTGATATTTCAATGAAATATAACATTTCACATTACTTGCCTTTATTGTGGCTAAGCATGTCACAGCTAGACAATTCCGTCCGGTAGAAATATAAGTTTATTTAACATTACGGTTAACGTTGCCTTAAATTGTATCTGATGACTACTGCAACTCTTTGTGACTAGTGGGATATAAAACGCAATAAATAATATTGAGTGCAGTGGCAAATGTAGTATACTAAAGAGCGTTAAAATAAAATGATATGAGAAATGTTTCTGTGCTTGGGCTGTATCATTGCAACATCGCCCTGCTGTTATAATATACATGCGCACAATGCGTAAAATAAATATAAAAGCTGACGTACCTCTAGGCATGTACCAGGATTCCGTGTGTCGTCGGGAGCTTTTCCTGGACTCTCCTTTGCTTCCGAACGCCCGAATATGGTAGGCCTCTGCAAAGGACACAAAAAAAGTGGGTCATGAGAAGCCAAGAACAATGGTCAACTAGCACAACTGATAGGTACCAATACAGAAATAACAGCTCACTAATAAACAAAATGGTACAAAACATCTGAGCATGCTGACACTGCGGCAATGTGGATTTGACGAATGTAAGAAATGACAGGAGAATGACAAGTACAAGCGTAGACCTGCAAGTTACTTGTTTGAACTAAAAGCCCCACAAAAGTGCAGGAACCTGCAACTCCTGCGGTGTTCACCTGCTCCATTTCAAATCGGAAGAAAAAAATTTGCATTACGAATTGTGATAGTGTTTTAAGGTTTGCACACAAACTTAGAGGCAGCCTTCTGAGACAAATACCCGCGCGCCGATCACCAAGTCTGTGCATTTTGCTGCGTTTGAAAAACCGGCGGGCTCCTAGATGCAGTGATAATTGAACATGATATCTTTTCCAAAGAACATGAACTATTCATCATTACAATAACCCTGCGCTGATCAGGTGGATGTCCCAAACCAACAAAAAAAAGTTTACTATTGAAGAGGGAGTATTTAGCCCTCAGTGTTTATTTTGCATTGCCAAGAGCAAGGCTGACTCACAGGAGACTTCAATGTATACAACGAAAGCTTGAAGAGCGGCCTTTCAGAACCTTTTCTGGACACCTTATGGGATGAAAGCACACTGCTGGGTACCCATTGCGCCATAAATAATCATAAACTTTGTGGAGTAGGCCAGCATTCACAATACTATCCTTCGTCATTCTTCGGAGAACAGTGGTATCCGTAACACACTTGTTAGGAAATTTGTGCAACTTTTTATGCAGTGGCTGACGACGATGAACGAATATGCCTGTAGTGGGTATGCGCTACAGTTAATAGGTGATCAAGAACAAGTTTTCTAATGGGCTGGAGTATTGGACAACCCACTGGTTACGAAATTCGCATTGTGTGACGCCTGGCTGTTCCTTTGATGTTCTAAAATGCTTTATTACTCATATTATTGTGATGCCTTTCCCGATATCAAGCCTGCCTAAGGCCAGTTTAGATACGAGTTATAAGCACTGGCGATCACCTCTTCACGCACACATTTCATCGGAATGGCTATTCACTTAAAAGATGTTTATAAAGAATTTGACTTGCAACAGGACTGCATCATCCTGAGGTGCTTAGCCTCGTCACTTATGTTGCGCCGTGCATGATGACGAACTATTCGGAGACTATAGGACTTTAACTTTTGACTTTCTTTCTAAGCAGTGCTTGTACGTTCATTGCCACTATAGGACTAATTGTGCAACTCTGTGTGACGTAGTGTACAATTTATTACGCATTCAATTAAATACCATGTTGATAAAAAAGAAACTGGCGTAGCTCAGTGGTAGAATATTGGGTTGACATGGAGCAGACCCGGGTTCGCATCCCGTTGTGTCATAGGTATTTTAAATGCGAAGCATTTTTTAGTGAACTTCGGCTAGTGTGACCCTATCTATCTGTCTATCTATATATTTATCTAGCCGTCTATGACCTTTAGCTCTCCTGGCCGTTCAAATCATGGGATCTATACCAAAATTGGTATATGGCATAACATGAGTCTACGACAAGCATAAGTGACTAGTCAAATCATGAAAATCATGAGTATGTCATAAATCTCATGTTTTACATGTCACGGTCTTGCTGCTCTTGCCGTGGTTTCGTTCACATGGCATATCGCAAAACTAGTATGGCATGAGACGACTGCATGGCGAACATAAGTGACAGGCACTCACGTGTAAACCTTGACATGCGTGTCATGTAAGAACATGGCTACATGCCACGCTCATGATGCGCTCGTGGTCGTTTCACTAGCTTCGCATACACCAAATTTGATATTACGTGACGTGAATGGATGATAAAGGTATATGACTGGTGGAAACGCGATAATCATGACATGCTTGTCATGTATGAACATGACTACACGCCGCGCTCATTATGCACTCGCAGTCGTTTCGCTAGCTTCATATATACCCAATTTCTTATTACGTGATGTGTCTGAATGACGAAGGTATATGACTTGTGTAAACATAATAATGACGAAATGCGTGTCATGTGAGAACATTACTACATGCCACGCTGAGATAATAATCACGAAATGCGTGTCCTGTAAGCACAAGACTACATTCCACGCTGACGATGCGCTCGCAGTCGTTTCACTGGCATCCCATACACTAAGTTTGCTATTACGTGACGTGAGTGAATGATAAAGGTATGTGACTGGTGCGAACATGAATATCATGAGAGGCATGTCATGTAACAACAAGAGTACATGACATACTCATGATGCCCTCGCGGCTGTTTCGCTAGCTGCACATATACTGAATTTGGTATTAGGTGACGTGAATGGACGACTGAGCATAAATTCCAGGCGCAAACATGATAATCATAACATGGAAGTCATGTACGGCATAATTTAGGTCAGTCTCGTAGCATCGTGCTAATTTTAAATTGACAATTCAACCTTCCTCATTCACGCTTCGCATACAATTGATTCCCACTGTACATGGGATCTGCCGATTTTTTACTGTTTTTTTTATCATTCAATATTGGTTGCGGACACCGGCAGTGGTGGCGGCAGACAACTACGGCGCCGCGCGTGACCAGTGTTCTGACCTCATAACAAAAGCTTTCGCTGTGATAGTCCATCCTTGCTTACTTTGATTTTGATGTCGTGTAACGTTGGTAATTAATACTGAATGGCCGTTTTAGAGCTCGGACGATTTATGTTAGTGTTGTATAGTTGAGTGTAAACAAAGTATTATCACGTGTAAGATGTCGTGGCAACTTGTTCAAGAGTAGGTTGATGAAGTAGGTTGATGACGCTGAAACTCTTGAAGTGACCCGTTTAAGGGCGCGAGACAAAATTGACGGCAATATGAGTGTTAACATATTCACATTATTATAGGACTTCAAAGACAAAGAGGCTACTGCACCACTTTCTTTTCTAATATATATGTACGTAGATTATAAAGAGTCTGACTTCGGTTGCCGTAGAATTAAGGAAAAATAAGTATACGCCTCTAAAAAACTGTTTATTGGTGACGTATACTTATTTTTCCTCTCTCTCTCTCTCTCTCTCTCTCTATATATATATATATATATATATATATATATATATATATATATATATATATATCTGTTTGGTTAGGTACCAATAAAAACTATATATATATATATATATATATATATATATATATATATATATATAGTTTTTATTGGTACCTAACCAAACAAATGTTAGAAGCCGTGAGAATAAAGAAACCCCCCCCCTTAACGCACACACAGAGTTTCTCATGCTTGCAGTAAGCTGAACTCAGTGACAAACGATCTACAATATGCTACAACGACAAACAATATGCGCAAACAAGGGCATTTTTTTCCTAAAGGCAGTGAAAAAAAAAGGAATTTTAGCCTCCTCTCTTGGCGTGTTTAAGCATGCGCATCCAACATCGTAAAAACGGCTGTATTTGTGCTTTACCAGCCTCTGCGTGCGTTTTTTTTCTTCATCGCTTATAAAGCAAAGCATTTTATCGCCTTATGCTGAAGCAAACCTCCGTACGAATGCACCGAGTCTTGACGTTCACATTCTGCCTTTATGTTTATTTCAAAGAGCACGCCAGCCCCACTTGTTAGAAAACGCTTCGTCCACGCTTTTGTGGTCCTGACTTGCGTATTGCAGCACGCATCTATTGATTTGTCAAGCGGTCAGCTCGTTCCTTTTGCTAAGGACTTTTTTGCAAAAAGTGAGCGATGAAGGCACTTTAAGGAAGGTACATTCGTGAACCTACTCATACTTGATCGCATAATTTGGACTATACCGAATGCTTGTGTAGCAGATATCCATAGCCCTGTATGTGTTGTTGAGCGTTTATTCTAATTATACCATATTTTCTAATGTTTTCTTGGCCTTGTTAAATCGGGATCACGTCCTAAAAATAACTTTCGATCAAGTTTAAAGAGTAATATTCTTTATTGAGAAATGAAAAGTTTTGATGAAAACCGACAACGAAGCAAATTTAGCAAGCTGAGAGAAATGTCAGATATGCTTGTGAAAATGTCTGCGGCTGGCGATTATTATTCATGTTTGCGGTATTAGACATCGTAGTAGAATATTTTGAACAGGCTTTGACCCAAATATAGGTTCTTTCATGTGCACTAACATTCCAATACTCAAGCACTGTTCCATATAACGGAATGCAGCCGGCACTGCCGGGACATTGGCCTTAAAAGTAAGGGGCGTAGCTGCTGAGCCACCATGGTGTTGTCTTTACTAATTTTTTGATTACCCGGCTGTAAGCAATAATATCAGTGAACAATGCCTCTGAACGGCATTACGCGAGCCTTATCTACCATTGTGCAGTGCTCATTGATTCTTCTTAAAAACATTCGGGAAAACGTAGGTGTGTCAAATGTAAAAAGCACGTGTGAACAGCTGAAAACATAAGTAATGCTTCTTTCCGGTTGAGCTTATTGCTGGTATTTTTATACGGCTCTCCTCGGGATTGGAACGTACTTATTCACTTAGTACAGGAACAATGTATTGACTATAAAGCACCAACGTCATTCTTAGTTACGTCGCAACTAATCCATCACCATAGATGAAATAAATGAAGAAATTAAAATTATTTTTACTACGAAGGTTCAAAATTGCAATGTAGGACAAGATAATTTCATACAACTTGTGCAATCTTACAGTAACGATCTATTTCTAGGATCGGGATTAAGTGACATTCACTGGGAAAACTACTAGCGCACTCTAGGAAGCTATTGAAAAATTAATGCTGTTTGATTGATTTATTGATTGATTGATTTGTGGGGTTTATTATTACAAAACCTTGATATGATTATGAGAGAAGCCGTGGTGGAGGGCTCCAGAAATTTCGACCACCTGGGGTTCTTTAGCGTGCACCCAAATCTGAGTACACGGGCCTACAACATTTCCGCCTTCATCGGAAATGCAGCCGCCGCAGCCGGGATTTGATCCCATGACCTGCTGGTCAGCAGCCGAGTACCTTAGCCACTAGACCACCACGATGGGGTGAACTAATGCAGTTTAAGCACTTTGAAGCACTGAAGTAGAGCTCCTGGAGCCCTCTGTGAAGTGACTGGAGAAACTAATGCATAAAAGTGAAAAAAATGTTAGTGATTTTGGTGTTGGAATCTGGGTGCTGATGCTCTGAAGGTAGATGTCTTGAACATTAGACTGCGTACTTACGCTTGCAAAATCTGATTACATCGGAACCATATGAATTCCTCGTGTTTTCTGCCACCGTGATTGGGACTCTCGACGGGCAAGGTCCCTAGAGAAAAGAATAAGAGAACAGCACTGGGCGTGTCGACGGCCCCAGTGGGTGCTTGAAGGCGAGAAGAAACAATTATTATTTAATTAAAAAAGACACCGAAAGTCTTTTTATTTTGATACAATGTGGATTGTAATGCCCCAAGAAAAAATGTCTTCCGAATAATGCATTTGTGTTTGGAAGTGCATCGGAGTCAAAGTGTATGAGCGTAAGCTTGGTTTTTGTAAGCTGGCCTTCCCGTATCGGGCGTGCCAACGTTGCCTACTCATAACCTCGATGGCAGCGTCCCGTCGATGTGTCGCAGTGGACTCCACACAGAGGTTTGAAGGTTGATAGGCATGTTGGCATTGTGTTCGATACGAAACTGCCCTTCACCATGTTAAATGGTCATCCACCTTCACAGAGTGTATTAGACTCTCAAGGATTTTTCTGGTTGACCCTTCTCGTGATCACCGAAGTACTGTTCTGGAAATTGAAGCGATAGCGACAGATTCAATTATACATACACAAATGGGCCTAGAGGACTTAGCAGAATAAATTGAATTCTGGAAGCTCGCTTCACTTTTGTCCGAAAATGCAAGCCAGCCGCGAAGAAAGAAAGCGTCAACTGGAAGGTTTCTAAAGACTTGTAAATGTCGTAACTAAACCATTTCGAAACATGTTAGTGGGCCATATACAAAACCCACATTTACTGCAGTTATCAACATCACACGTAGGTGGCTTTTTTCTAGACAAAAGTAAATAAAGTTTCCAGAATATGATTGAATTTGACTTATCGATGAACTTGCCGCCTCACGTTGTTTCAAAAACTGGAAAGTCGCAGCCAGAGACATGGTATAAAACAGTCGTTCAGGTACTCGCAAGCACGCACCGTACGGAAGTGGAGGCCGCCGCACTATCGTTCTCGTGGTAGAGCGCTACTCTAACTTCTGGTCTCAAACATCGCAGTTTGTGAGAAAGCATGACTTCGTTTTTTTTGGACATTCAGCACAATACACATTTCACATGAAGCATTGTGCTGTTGTCTGTTAAAGTTTGCGTAGGACTTTATGGGCAGCGTGACAGCTTTCTTGTAAACTCACACAAAACCTGCGAAAGGCTCGCTGACCAATTTATATTCGTTTCAATCATTACTTCGGCTCTCGCAGTCCCTCTCATGGCAGTACCTTACAAAACCACAAATCCAATCAATAAGCCCTATAGAACCAGACCGCTTGCCCCGCCGCGGTGGTCTAGTGGCTAAGGTACTCGGCTGCTAACCCGCAGGTCGCGGGTTCGAATCCCGGCTGCGGCGGCTGCATTTCCGATGGAGGCGGAAATGTTGTAGGCCCGTGTGCTCAGATTTGGGTGCACGTTAAAGAACCCCAGGTGGTCTAAATTTCCGGAGCCCTTCACTACGGCGTCTCTCATAATCATATGGTGGTTTTGGGACGTTAAACCCCACAAATCAATCAATCAGAACCAGACCGCTTTGATCTGCAGGCGAAAAAGAGGGATAAAGTAGTGCAGTTCGAGAAAAACGGACTTTCCGTGAACGCTTACATTTTGTTTGTTTGCTCTACATACAGGTTTCATCAAGGTGAGTGGGATCTCAGTACAATATTACTTTGGCTTGATGTGCGTGACTGATATTATGGTTTGCTCAACATGTAACCCTCTTCATTCTTCTATCTTCTTCTTACTAATGAATTTCAAACAATCCGTGAGGATTAACAAGGTCATTCAACTGGTCATGCAATGGCCGTGGCTGGCAAAATGTAAGAAGAAAAAAAACTTGGACCATCCACCCGAAGAGAACCCTGATTGGATGCGAAGCAGCAGGGTTCCGCACATGTGGTGTCACAGGTTGAACGGTGCTAACGCGGGTGCTGCGGTGAGCGCTGGAAGATTCGTTTGAAGCGATGGCTGCCGTAGGACACGTACAGACATGTTTCAGCACGTACGTTAGGCACGAGTCAAGTTCATCGTGCATGAACTGACGAGTCTGCAGTGTAGCGAGTGGTGGTCGTGGCAGGTGTTGCGCACGAACGGAGGAGGCAGCAGCTGCGAGCACTGCGGCGAGGACGTGGCAGGTGAGAGAGAGAGAGAGACGTCAGGACGCACTGCGAGGGGAGCGTGACATCAGCGCTCAGCAGCCGCGGGACGTACTTGGCACCGCGCCAACACCTGTGGTGCGCGGTGTGTACGTATGGAGGGACAGCGTTACACAGGCTAGTCAAATATCTTATTCGCATCTAATAGAAATGAGCACCACCGCAGTTTCTAATAAGCTACCCTACACTAGGTGAGCCGCCCCGCCGCGGTGTTCTAGTGGCTAAGGTACTTGGCTGCTGATCCGCAGGCCCCGGCTGCGGTGGCTGCATTTCCGGAGGAGGCGGAAATGTTGTAGGCCCGTGTGCTCAGGTTTGGGCGCACGTTAAAGAACCCCAGGTGGTCAAAATTTCCGGAGTCCTCCACTACGGCGTCTCTCATAATCATATGGTGGTTTTGGGACGTTAAACCCCATATATTGATTACACTAGGTGAGCCTAACAGAGAAATAATTGGCAAGAAAAAAAATATGCAAAAAATAATAGACTATTGTCTTGAACGCACTCAAAAAGTTCTCCCTAACAGCCACAATCGTTTGAATAAAATAGTCACACTACAGGGAAGATGGAGAAACCTCGTTTAGTTGTCCACACTGGAATGCATTGGCCAAGTTCTCAGAGTCTTGTTCTCTGACGCGCTCTGGGATCCAAGCGGTTGAATCAATTTGTATAGCAGACCATTAAAGGGAGGGAGGAGTACCATTAAAGGGATAGAATTACGTCACACTTTTGGCCATTCGTATTAGGAATGAACAGTAATTCGTATAATCAACACTCAAGCAGTTGCGATACAACGATTACCGGATATTTTGCCTTTCTTGCGGTAATTCGATCTGATGCGTCGATCTGTCCTTTTCAGTTACTGCAGCCAGCCGTATTGGGTCTAACAATTGACTTTATGAAAATTCCCTTTAGCAAGCATCCAGCAGGTCAACCATTCAAACATTTTGATGGGAGTGCTTTCTGAGTAACCTTCTGGCTATCTCAACACAATGCCGTGTCAGGATCTAATGACAAGTTACCAGCACACATGTAGCTTAGATTAGCAGGTCCACATGTGTGTGTGTGTGTGTGTGTGTGTGTGTGTGTGTGTGTGTGTGTGTGTGTGAGATTGTGTGCATCGTTTTCTGGCTGTCGCTTGTGCGCACCTTTTTCCTCTGCCTACTTCCACACGCCAGTGCACGGCGGCAAACCAGATGCTAATATGTGGTTAGCTTTCCGGCCTTGCTTTTCTCCTCTCTCTCTTTGTATTTTCGCGTTTTTAGCAATTTCGTTGTGTACACTACAGCGCACCTATTGCTAAAATCTTCGCCTCCTATCGTCATCTTTTAAGTTCCTATTCCTCTGGCATAGGGTAGCCATTGGTACACTTTTGTGGGAATACTTTTCATGCGTTCTGCTTTTGCTTCCTCACTCTCGTATTTATTGTGGAGCAATCAAAAGCGGCCGAGCATGCGTCGTACTTCCTTCTGAACATTTCATTGTTTAACACTCCCTTTGCGTGAACGTTCATGTCTCAGTACGGAGACTGCATATGTAAAGATTCGTAGATGGGTTCATTTGTATGCCTTCGCGGTTACTGACAGTCACAATTTTGGGGCCAAATTATTACGTAAATAAAAAAGAGGTGTAAGCAATGCCACGCCTACACACCAACCTTTCCTTATGTGCATTTATGATTTAACAAGAAAGCAACTTCGTTTTCTACGAGGAGCACCCCTCAAAGGGGTATTTAAGAACAACAAAGCTTTAAAAACCACACTTAAGACTACTTATATCTCAAGAGGTACCACGTTTCTAGGATGTATCACTAATAAAAATTGCTGAGATGTAACGTCCCAAAACCACCGTACGATTATGAGAGACACCGTAGTGGAGAGCTTAGGAACTTTCAACCACCTGGTGTTCTTCAGAGTGCACCTAAATCTAAGAACACGGGCCTCAAGGATTTTCCCTTACATCAAAAATGCGGCCGCTGTGGCTGGGATTCAATCCCTTGACCTGCAAGTTAGAAACCGAATGCCTTATGCACTGGACCACAGTGGCGGGTGAGGATTTACTACTAAATATAAGTTAATTGGCAGTGTTCTAGAATCGTAGCCGTTGCGCCATGACAGTGGCAAACACCTTCCTCGAAGCCATTGGCGTGTTCCGTCGAACTAAACACATGATCAGCTGATTTGGCTGGTTTTCGCATTGAGTTACGCGCATTCGGTACGATTCTACGGCTTCAAGCCCTTTCGTTGCGGAAAGAAAGCATGTACGTAGCAACAGTTTTATCCGAGTTCACTAATGCATCTTTCACACAAAGGAGATCCTCGTTAAAGCGCTGGTCGCGCGACTCTACCTGCCTACATCTGGTGCCGACGGCTGCAGTGTGGTGCACTGGAAGCCGCATCATTATATAGGCAGACCTTGAAATTGTTATTCGAAAGGGCGGCCACCACAGCCCATGTTATACATCAGCGTCACGTCACGCTTGAACGGAAAAGCAGGAGTGCGCCGGCGCTCGGTGCGACCTGTTGATCTCCTGGCGCACTTCGGTTCTCAGTTACCGAGACACGGGTTCTCACGGCTCTTCGGCTGCGCATGCATCGATCGCCACTCTCTGTCACGCCTCCCCGTTAACTATGCACGCGAGTCGGTACTTGATGACGTGCATGCGTGCGCTTGTGCCAACTCGGGTAACAACAACGCGACGTGCGTACAAGGTCTCGAGCTATGGGTGCAACGCTTTCCCAGTCTTCCTCGCCAGCCCAGTCGCCAGCCGGTCCCGGATTGCTTCAGCGAGCCCGCGAGTCTAATGAGCGCTCGTCGCTGGCACTTGAGCGCTTTCTCTCCGTTTTCTTCGGCTCGGTGCTCGTATGAGCGTGTTTAGCATTGGTCGCTGCATGACATGCGTGGGTCGCTCAGGAACGGCGGAAGCAATACGCCCTTGAAAGCCTGGGTCACTTGTGTGGGAAAAAACAAAGCAAAAAATGCAATCAAAATTTTATTTAAGAAATTCGTCAAAAGAGGTTCACATGGAAAACATGTGTATGTAAGGCCCTTCGTTGTCGGACTGGAAGTCGAGGACACTAATGAAGAAGCTTTACGCGTGTACAGAAAAATAAATAATACAGGTTGACTCGCAGCATTTAACGACCCGAATGGAGTCTGATTATGACAGACATGGTATAGTGGAAGAATCCAGATAATTTCAACCACCTCCATACCTTTAAAGCGACAAAAATGGCACAATACTGGGTCCTAAATTATTTCGCCTCCAAAAAGTAAATTATGTTGTACTACTAAATTAAGGGTTCTAAGGTCTACAGAAATCGCATTTGACAATTATAAAATCAAAAAAGCCATGAATTCTTTCTTTGTGATGTACGGAAAGTTTATGCTGCAATGGGTTTCTGTACAGAGAAAGAGAAGGCAGATATTGTGGCTTTTTTGGACGCACAGCGAAAGGAAGAGGTAAAAACCTGGCGTACGCACAAAGGTATCAGGCGATCCGCTTGCGCAAGTGAGAAGGCTAGCCGCTTTCTGCAACAAAATATTTCCACGATGCACCCTCATTTAAATTTTCTCAATACCTTGTCATGGAGAATACCAGTCTGTCGTAACAGAGTGGTCACGTTGCCCGCGGAACAGGATTTTTCAGTTTCTATATCACCATGATATTTGGATAACTAATTATGATAACTTATGCAAATCTTTTGTAACTTCTAAAAGAACTTAATATGCCGTAAACATCGGTGGCCTGAATCTTCCCTATTTAAACGACAGCGTTGAAGTGAATGATAATAATTAACAAGCTTTTGTTATTTAGTCACTCTAGACACGGTAAAGCATTTCCACCTTTATGCGGAGTTGGTCAGATAGGTCGACAAAATCCGGTGTGTGAATGGAGTTTCATTTTTTAAGCTTATTGTTCGAGAAAAATCTGTCTATCCCGTGTGCAGGCAGGAAATACGATGTCACGTCGTACAGCCGCAGCACGTCAGTGTAGAGCACACGAGCAGCCGGCTTTTGCTCTTCGCGGCGACACCTTGAGGTAGTTGCGGGCTCTGACGTCATCACGTCAGAGCCCGCAACTACATCAAGATTCAGAGCCTGGATGTCCAACGAGACGGAATGTCCAATGGATCATGTGACGGTTGAGACTGAATGTCCAACGAGGCTGAATGTCCAACGAGGCTGAATTTGCAACTGAGACTGAATGTCCAACGAGCCTGAATGTCCAACCCAGACGGAATGTTCATCGCGACCAAATGTCCAACGAGCCTGAATGTTCATCGAGATCATCGGCAGTTTCATCCATCGGCCCAAAGACCTTGGGCATATTGTGCCAAATCCCATGCGCCTACTACCCCGATTCGTACGTTGGAAAAACCAAGAACTTCCATAAAGAAATGTGGAAGCACAATAATGACCTCCGTAAATGCAACAGTGAACAGAGCGCAATGGCAGAACACTGCGAGCAGTTCGACCACCATACCAGTCCTGACGGTGCGGTGTCGAGCTCTTCGATTGGTTTTGTACGCTTCCTGAATTTTTTGAGATGCACAAGGAGCGCGAAAACAGGTACGAGAAACTTCACCCGGGGAACCGACTAAGCCGCAAAGCATTTTGCAGTGCATGGACTGCATGAACATATCATGGGTGATCGTTGATATGTACAGTAGGTATGAGTGAACTGCAGACATGTTGGGAAATTAGAGAACATCTCATACGATGACTCTAGAATTCAAAGAGTCATTAAAGTTTAAACGCTCTTCTGATTGAGGTGACGTAACAAATCTTTGACCACATTAAAGCTTCAAGAAATTTGTTTTAGCGAGTGATGAAGCGTCACGTATAGCATGAACGCCGCGTTTCTACCCCATTCTTTCTTGAAACCAGGCCGATACAACTTTAAAGGTACCCAAAATAACGCAACCGCAGTTTAATTTGTAGCGAATGACATGACAATATCTGATGGTCTCTGTCAATGCAACATTTTAACAGAACCTGAAATTCGGCGATATGATGCACAGCTATATGAAATTTTCAGCACAAAACGATGCCCTCACAAGGCGTTCACAATCGCCCGTCCTGGCTCTCTCGTTCTTGTGAATAACTTGTTTGGCGTCCATAACCTTAATACTAACCACATTTATTCATGGAAAACCCGAAGCGACATTTGAGGACACAAGCAGTTCAAAGCAAATGATAGAGAAGGGGCGCTCCATGCTCGTGAATCGTGCTGCTTTGTCGCTTTTCAAGCTACATGAAGGATGAAGCCGCAGCATTGCACTCATTCTTCATTGATTGGGTACATAACTGTACACGAAGCTCAATGTGAATCACGAAGTCCCGTAATAAAGGTGGCCTGGAGTTCCACATGCGTCAGAACATGCTGCACTACACACTTCTATGCCCTCTTATACAGCCATCTTTGTATATTTGGAACGATTATGAAACACACAATAATGAAATGATCAAAAATTATTCAGTTTTTCAGCTTGTTAGTATCTTGCTTAACTACACGATCTTCTTTCCCCTTGAAAAAGATTCCGCGAGTTTCGTAGCATGCATTAACATAAATTGCTATTTATACTTCGCCATAAGCTGTCATCTGTGTACTCTATAAACACATCACCTACTAACATTAAAGTGCGAGCCAGTGCAAAGCATAAAAGCCACTATTACATAACCAAAGCTTACGAGTCTCCCGGAAAGAAACTCCCAATAGCTCGCTAGAAATTCAAACTGAAATTTCGAAATCGTTCCGCCGTGAACAGGATTAGCTCCAGGGCCGAATACACTGCAATATGTGCTAAAATTAGCTGTGCACCATGGATGTATTATTAATATTATTATTATTATTAATATTATTATTATTCTGAAGCAGTTGGTCGTGTTTATTCTCGCGTTTAGGGTTACTGTATATGCTACCTAAAGGTATAGCATATGCCCCTTCAACCAGTCTTTGTCATCCGGTGAGTTGCCTAACGACTGAAATATTGGCAAGGTAGTCCCCTATTTCAACGGCGGTTACGGGCATTGACCCCATAATCATCGACCGATTTCACTAACCTGCATGCAAACTACTTGACCATGTTATAGCTTCTCATATCTATGATCACCTTGAATCGAATACCTTTTTCCCCCTAATCAGCAGGGCATCAGGAAAGGGTATACATTTTTTACACTCAGTTATTCGAATTCACCGTGGACCTCTACTTTAATATGAACAGTAACAATCCCACCGATTGTCTCTTTTTCGACTTCGCCCTAGTTCTCGATACTGTCCCTTATTGTCGTTTAATCTCTAAATTGTCTTCCCTCTGTATCGATTCACTAACACTGTCTTGGATACGCAACCTATTGTCTTCCCGACAGCAATTGACGGTGCTTAACGACACTTCACCTAACCTTTGCGATGTCATGTCAGGTGTTCCCTAAGGCAGTGTACTGGGTCAAACACTCGTTCAAATATTGCCACGCGTGTTTCTTATTTTCGCGTTTGTTTCTTTCGGCTGTCGCCCACAAGGCCTGTAGGAATGCTAAGAGCAAACTGCGCCTCATAGTTCAAGAAAATTCGCGATCATTGCAGACCGTTCTGTTAAGACTGCGCGCAAGACGCGAACACTCCAGATTATTCCAGAGCTTGCGCGAGGACAAGTAATAGCACTAGATTATTCGACGGCGCATGTATAAATGCCGACGCGCGTCATCGCTTGTAGTTGATCGACGACCGGCACTCTGTTCGCCGCAATCAGTGCCAGTGTCTTGCTGTAATCTGACCTTCCTTTTACGTGGCCACAAGCTCGTCCCAAAAAACAGTTTAACCTGAACATCCAGTCTGTTTCCTTCGTCCACATCACGACACCATGACAATATAAATTAAAGACTCGCCCGCTAAACAGTGATCATTGGTTAGGTTGTTCATGAATGATGGCTTCATCTACCACAATATTCAATCAGTTTACTATCATTCCGCTCTTCAAAGTGACCTTATTCTAACATTGAGGTGGTGAGAAGAATGGCGCATGTCCCTTTACGTGTCTAAATGGAAGTTAATCTCGTTCACTAGAAAGCGTACCAACTCAGCCTTTCTCTACACTATTAGGAGTACTGTTGTTTCAGTCATACCACCGTACAAATATTTCGGTGTTCACCTTTCATCAGATTTATCTTGGACTACGCACATAGCAGCTGTCTTTTCAAAAGCCTCCCAGTCTCTCGATTATATTCGCCGAAACGTGCGCAGCGCTCCCTCTAACGTATGCGCATTTTCATATCTAACTTACGTTCGTCCACAACTGCAGTATGCATAATCGACATGGTTACCACATCAAGATTACCTTGTGCGTATGTCGGAAGCAGTCCAGAATACGACCGCAAGATTGATCGCTGGTAACTACAACCATCGTACAAGCACCACCCTAATAAAACAAGACCTTGTATTTATGTCACTGGGTCAACCCCACGTCATTGACCTTGCGTAATTGACCTTTTATGTTTATACCATACGTACATATACAGTGATGAATTTTACTGTTTGCCGTTTCATCTTCCTCTGCTCACATTTGAACGCATTCGCAACACTCGTAGTTTCATGCGCGTAGATGACCAAACACGGGCATTTAACTCATTACCATTACCTCAAGGCATAGTACATTGAAATGGCTTTCCAGATAGCAGCGTGTCCATCTCAAATCTTGAAACTTTTTGTGATAACCTGATTTCACTGCGTTTTACTGTTTTATAACTTTGTTGCACTTTGCTGTTTATTAGTCGCTTTCTTTGTTTGTTTTTTTGTTCTTTTACTTTTTGTCTGTATTTTTTGCAGTGTATTTACTGATACCCCCCTTACTCAATTCCTTTTGATGAACATGTAAGCATTTTAAATAAATAAATAAACACTACTGGCATTCAGTATACGCCTACGCACACTCGTCTTCTTCGAGCCCGTTACGGCCCCCATTTTCGCATTCACGCCACCGAAAGCGCCGTGTTCGAGCACAAGCACCTGTGGCGGCAACGTTCGCGTTCACAAGTGCTGTGGTCACACAATCTAGGCTGCATTTCTTGCTTGTTGCGAAGGCAGTGTTTCACGTGAATCTTACTTTTGGGAAATTCCGACGTGGTCTACGAGAGCGACCTCCCATTGACAAGTGTTGTGAACTACAATACAATGACAGCCCGCGGCCTCTAAAGGTATCTGCAATTAAAAAAACACAAATAATATTTTCGTGCCTAAAACTGGGGAGCCTCGTTTTTCGAACTAGACGGAGTGTCCAAGAAAACGGAATGTCCAGTGGCTCACGTGACGGGCAAGACTGAATGTCCAACCGCGACTTAATATCGAACCGAGACTGAATGTCCAACTGAGACGGAATGTCCAACGAGACAGAATGTCCATCGAGACAAAATGCCCACTATTGGACATTCCGTCTCGATGAACATTCTGTCGCGTTGGACATTCAGGCCGCAAGCGGCTGCAGCAGGAGCATGCAGGCTGACCCCGCAAGGCAATTGCCGACCGCTCGCGCGTTTTACACAGACGTGAACACGGCTGTACATCACATCTCTTCAGGGTAGAGGGTGCAGGGCTAGTCGGTGCATAATTATCAAACTCCGGCAATCTAGCTGTGGCCACAGTACGAAAACGTTTCGGCAAGAGTATTGAACCAAGTTGACGCCAACGGTATCACAACCATTCAAGCGGGTGCCAAAATTAGTAACGGCAGTTTCCGAACTGCGTTGACCCGCTCAAGAGAACTAGCTAAAGAACTGTAGCCAAATTAAATGGACCCACCATTTATTCTAGGTTTGGTAATGTTGCAAAAACGACGCTTATGTATTAAATTTGAAGGTTCCGTGTCTGCTATAGTCGAGATCATGTTATGGGGCTTTGTGAACACTTTTGTTCCCTCGTTTTGTTCAGATGGTATTATTTTCAAAATGAATTGCATTGAAGATGGTGTGGACACCTATGTATACGAATCACTGATGGATCTGAGAAAAACACGGAACGCCTCATTCAGAAATATCCGTGGCGTGTTATCGCGAAACAACGTTCAAAAAGAAAAAAAAAACTGCGAAAAATTTCAGCATGAGTGTGCAAGACACACATTTACAGGAAATTGCGCATGACATATGTTGCGAGCACATTCAATATATATAAGTTCTCATTTATTTGTTAGAGATTGCTAGGAACTTCGTACAAACCCACACGTTGCACTGAGCACGTGAAACTCTCACATAAAATTGACGCAATTACGGCACCAGTTCAGTCAGTGGCGCTTACCACCGTCCGCCCACGTTGCCAATAAATTTGATCTGCAGTATTTGTAGGCACAGCAGCTGTAAGATTCTCACCGAGGACTAAGGTGATTTCATGCGGCTAAGCGCTAAAGAATAACTTCAAAGCGTGAAACGGTGATAGACGCGTGGATGTGAAAGAAAGTGAGCGGCTCTTTTTTTCTCTCCAGAAAGAGCTAAAGAAAACAGAACGCTCGCCTTTTGAACCTTAACATACAAAAGAAGGCATTAGCAGTCCGCGGATACTAGAGGAAATGGTGGCACGAATTGGCTATCGAGCGCACAGATAGTGGCGCGTCATTACGTTGAAGTAATCAATAAAAAAGGTCTTCCTTTCCAACTGCACATCGCGCACGAACGAGAGGCAGAAAATCGGTTGTTACGAAGAATACGGGTTGCTTGCTAAACTGTCGTACAGGATCCGAAAGAAAAAGAAAAGATTCCAGCCTACATTTCTGTGCATCCAAATGAACAGACTGTCATAAAATGCTTTTCTTTGATACCATGGTCACAGTATCCACGTCCATGTAGTGTCGCTTTTGCGACTTCTGCTCTTGTCAGTCCTTCGTATCTATCACTGTTAATGAAATGTAAAAGAGTAAAAAAATTGACCAGAAACACTTTCTTGTATCGAATCCTCGCCCCGCAGAGGTTGTCTACTGTCTAAGGTTCTCGGCCGCTGACCCGCAGGTCACGGGATTCGATGCTGATGTTTCTGATGTTTCATCGTTTAAATGACACAGAAGTGGCAGAGCATGACCGCGTTCTGTAGTTATGGCAGCATGACGCAGCAACATTGCGTCTGTTCTTTCAGCGGCGCTCAGATGTACCGAGCATATCGCCTGAGGATGACCACTCTCGACGATTGTCGTCCCGGCCATTCGTGTGCAGTAAAGTGAAAGTGAAATTTGAATGTTCACGTTTGTTTTGTGGATTGTGCGCGTTTGTGATTCACCGTCTGCAAAAGCCATACCAAAAGCGTTGCCCCATGCGCGCCTGTGAGTGTGTTACATAGGGGTCGCAACGTGGGAATGTTGGTGATCTTTTACAATATGCGCTATGTTGTGTGCCCATATAAGTGATGTAGATGTGGTCGAGGCTTCAGAAAAAAACAACAAACAGAACCTGATAACGTGACACAGTACGAAAAACTAGGTGGGGAGAATATACAATATTGTGTGCCTTAGAAAGTGATTGTGGTCATGCTGTGCGTGTGTGTGTGATTTAATTTCACCTGTGTCTATTGGCGTGGCGGCGTTCGTTACCTTATTGTAATCAGTTTCCAGGAGCTCAGGATTATGTGCCAGGTTGAAGTGCCTCTTGCGTATGCTTGTCTCACACTTGATGCACGAGCGACTTGCATGAAAAACAGCGCGCCAACTTTTTCGAACAGGAAAATGACGCACGCAAAGTCGCTGATCAGTACTGGAGCGACTCTGATAAAACTATTATTGAGCAAAAAAAAGACAGAAAAAATTTCTTTTTAAAGCGTTGGACCAAACTTGACGATATCTTATTAGGATGGTTTACTTTTGTACAACATTTTTTTTTAATTTTGCCTGAATTGCGTCCGTGTATTCATCATCATCATCAGCATGACTACGTCCACTGCAGGACAAAGGCCTCTCCCATGTTCCGCCAGTTAACCCGGTCCTGTGCTTGCTGCTGCCAATTTATGCCCGCAAACTTCTTAATCTCATCTGCCCACCTAACCTTCTGTCTCCCCCTAACCCGCTTGCCTTCTCTGGGAATCCAGTTAGTTACCGTTAACGACCAGCGGTTATCCTGTCTACGCGCTATGTGCCCAGCCCATGTTCATTTCTTCTTCTTGATTTCAGCTATGATATCCTTAACCCCCGTTTGTTCCCTAATCCACTCTGCTCTCTTCTTGTCTCTTAAGTTTACACCTACCATTTTTCTTTCCATTGCTCGCTGCGTCGTCCTCAATTTAAGCTGAACCCTCTTTGTAAGTCTCCAGGTTTCTGCTCCGTAGCTAAGTACCAGCAAGATACAGCTGTTATATACCTTTCTCTTGAGGGATAGTGGCAGTTTACCTGTCACAATTTGAGAGTGCTTGCCGAATGTGCTCCACCCCATTCTTATTCTTCTAGTTACTTCAATCTCGTGGTTCGGCTCTGCGGTTACTGTCTGCCCTAAGTAGACATAGTCTTTTACAACTTCAAGTGCACTATTACCTATCTCGAAGCGCTGCTCTTTTCCGAGGTTGTTGTACATTACTTTCGTTTTCTGCAGATTCATTTTAACACCCACCTTTCTGCTCTCCTTGTCTAACTCCGTAATCATGAGTTGTCATTCGTCCCCTGCGTTACTCAGCAATGCAATGTCATCGGCGAAGCGCAGGTTACTAAGGTACTCTACATTAACTCTTATCCCTAGCTGTTCCCATCCTAGGCTTCTGAAAACCTCCCGTAAGCACGCGGTAATTAGCATTGGGGAGATTGTGTCCCCCTGCCTTACACCCTTCTTGATTGGTATTCTGTTGCTTTCTTTATGAAGCACTATGGTAGAAGTTGATCCCCTGTAGATTTCTTCCAGGATGTTCATATATACTTCATCGACGCCCTGATTCCGCAGTGTCTGTATGACGGCTGATATTTCTACTGAATCAAACGCCTTCTCGTAATCTATGAAGGCTATGTATAGTGGTTGGTTATATTCTGAGCATTTCTCTATTACCTGATTGATAGTATGAATGTGGTCGATTGTTGAGTAGCCTGTTCGAAATCCTGCTTGTTCCTTTGGTTGATTGAATTCTAATGTTTTGTTTACTCTGTTAGCAATTACCTTTGTAAATAGCTTGTATACTACAGAGAGCAAGCTAATCGGCCTGTAATTCTTCAAGTCCTTGTCATCTCCTTTCTTATGTATTAAGATGATGTTAGCGTTCTTCCAAGACTCTGGTACTCTTCCCGTCAGGAGACACCTCGTAAACTCAGGTTCAGGTTCTAATGGTGGCCTGTCCGGATCCAGAGATTCTTAGCACCCTCTTCTGCGTTGCAGATCTGACCGGCGCCGTGGTCAGTTGCTTCGCAGCTGCTGGGGACTGAGGGCCGTGAGTTATTTGACGTTTGCATGTGGGAGGTAGCGGCCAGATACTGCACCAGGGTGGCCAATCCTTCTCTGTTGAGGGAGTGCGTTTACCGCGGTGGTTACCTGTGAGGCCGCACCCCAGGCCTCGTAATGCAATTCCATCACCATGTGGATTTTTTTTATCCGGTTGGGAACTGCGCGGCACCGGGATTTAAACCACGGACCTTTTGCATGCGAGGCGGATGCTCTAATCACTACGCCATCGCTGCTGATTTAGCACTATCATTGCATAGTGCTAAAACAGACGAGCTTTTTTAATGTACACAGGTGCTTGTTGCAATAGTTGTTTACAAAAATAATTAGCTAATAACCGAAAATAAGCAGCTCACTCATATATATTACTACATTATACATTAGGTACACATATATTCATTTTGTGCTGTGGGCGAGAGCTATTCGAAAACATACAGTGTGTTTCAGTGAGCAATGGCACAGCCTAGAATGGACACTTGCCTAATTTTTACATGACAGTAAATAGTAAATAGTCTACAATAAGAATTTGGTAGTTGTGGTATTTCTCACATCATTTTCAATCTTCAGTGAAAATGCTGTCATCCCTCACTAGAGTGCATAAGTTTTGGCATGTACAGAATTAGTTGTGTGCTTCTCGGATAACACACACTTTAATCCTAGAGGTAGGATCCCTGCTTTAGCTGTCTTGTCCATAAACCCTGGTTCAATTTTTATATTTGGTCATCGAATCACAACCTGTAGTTATTTTAACACATGACTGCCTCAGCAGTAAACACAGTCTTGCATATGTTGCCTGATTGATCTCGTCATTTCTGTTTTTAAAAGGACTTCAAACATATGTGCTGAAACACTCTATGTGTTGGACACGGTACAAGCAACGAAAAGTTCTTGGTGTGTTGCTGAAGCCAACATTTGAATAAGTTTCCTTTTCAAAAATCTTGGCTCCAGCGCCAGCTCATGTTCCAAGGTTCCTCCCATGAACTTCTACCTTATTTAAATTCAGAAGTAACGGTCATGAGACAGTCTTAAGCTGAATTTTCCGAATGTGTTAGTGTGTCCGTGTATTATGCGGTAATAACTTGTTTATAATAAATCAGTCTCGTGAAAGAAAACATGAAGGATGGTTTGCACTCTCCCGTAAAAGCAAGGTCTAGTACGCACTTCACGCGCCTTTATTAGAGAGAGAAAACTCCCTTGTGTAGCGCCTTTGCACACAGACACCTGCGCACAGACACATTAATTGGAGATAGTGGCCCCTGTTCCAGCAGAACTGGGTCCCATCAGAACGCGTTATTCGAAGGTCGTAGGTTCGATTCCTGCCCACGGCTGGCTATTTTTTCATCCACTTTTCTTTCTTCTTATTTACATTTCATTGGTTCTAATAACTTCCCCTGTACATTCCTTGGCAATACTGTCTGTTAGATCTCATTAATATTGTGTTAAAACACGGAAAAACGAGCCCTTAGGTATACACTTCTTTCCCTTATTTCATTGAACGAGGTTCTCGTACTGGCAGACTAGGTGTGTTTAGGCTGTATAAGAGGGACAATTAATCAGCTGCCCGCTCATAATAAGTTCACGTGCTACGTGACGCCAAACATGCGCATAAGAGTGTTTTCACACTCGCCATTTGGCTTATAGATGGCGCTGACTGTCACTCCTACTTCTAAATTCACATATAAACCCAAAAAAGTGGATGGAGGGAAGGCCGCTTTGGTAGCTCAGTGATTAGAGCATCGAACGCGTTATTCGAAGGTCGTAGGTTCGATTCCTGCCCACGGCTGGCTATTTTTTCATCCACTTTTCTTTCTTCTTATTTACATTTCATTGGTTCTAATAACTTCCCCTGTACATTCCTTGGCAATACTGTCTGTTAGATCTCATTAATATTGTGTTAAAACACGGAAAAACGAGCCCTTAGGTATACACTTCTTTCCCTTATATATATATATATATATATATATATATATATATATATATATATATATATATATATATATATATATATATATATATATATATACCTACGACTTTTAGCTCTCTTGACCATTTGGCATAACATGACTGTTCGACGAGCATACCTGACTAGTCAAATCGTGAAAATCATTCCATGTATGTCATGAATGTCGCTTGCCATTTAAGTTAGGGTCTACGGGTGTAAATGTTGGTTTACAGTGTGGAGAAGTTGTTCGACGAGGAATGTCGCTCAAAATCACGTTGTTAGGGGGATCGATACAACCATGATAGCTATTGCGCAAGGAAAATCACATAAACTTTTTAGTCGCTGTCTTGAGCCATACCTACTTCATTTGTGAATTTTGTTGATTGATTGAAATACTGTATTATAGTGAGGATGGCTCGACGGCCTAGTCATATACATAAATAGAATGCTAGCAAAAGGCTTTTGTTGCTGTTTAACCATGATCATGTTCGCAAAAGTCAATTAAAAACGTTTTTCTGTGTCATTTTTAAGATAATGATTGATATGTGAGGCTTAACGTGCGAAAACCACCATATAATTATAAGATAATGACTGAAGGGCTCCGGAAATTTTGGCCACCTGGGGTTCCTTGACGTTCACCCAAATCTGAGAGCATCATTCTTGAGATAATCAAGCCACTTTTGTACCTTCTTGTTAACCTAATATTGGATGAAAAACTTGGATCATTGAAGGCACGCGCATTATTGTTCAACGTGAGATAAGCAAGATAATAGCTTTAAATGGTGAAGAGGTACACCGGACCATCCGCACGGGGGGATAAGGAGCTGGCGAGAACAACGGTGAGAACCAAGTGGAACTTGAGTGTACACTTATACCCGTGTCACACGGGCAGCTTTAGTTGTGGTTGTGCTCAGCCGTGGTGTACAGCATTTACCGCAGTTAACGTAAACGTTGCTTACCGTTGCTACACGTGCTCGGTTAGCTAAGTTGAGCAAGCCGATGAAATCACGCGCTCATCTTGTGGTATATGTAAGGTGTTTGGGCACATGCTCGTGAAGTTTACAAGACGACCTGTCTATACCTGCGCGACAGTGTATTGATTTGTTTCATCTTCCACTGCGTATTCAGTTTTTGCGAGTTTATGAGACAGCCAGACAGTAACAATACGAAAACCAATACCCTGTAAAAGGATCGTGTAACAATACTCTCTCGCTAATCCCACCGACGAAAAAATACCCTTTGTTGCTAGCTGGTCTATGGCGAAACTAGTTTTCCAGAACTTTTGCTTAACCATTGTTCGGCGACTGGAGTCGCGTTTCGTGGAAATCTTCAAACAATGCGATTAACTTGCGCCGGTTGCAGGCTCGTGAGAAGTTTGTCCCCCATCGGGTCAGCGTCTCGGTTTGCGGTAAGCACTGTTAAGAAACTAACTGCTGTTACGTCTGCGGTGTAGTTAACCCTAAGTGTGGTTAGCCGTAACCGTAGTCAGCTTAACCATGGCGAAAGTTGTCTTTGTGACAAGTGTATTAGCCAAGCTGGTTTCTCCAATCCACATGCTCACGTTGTCCTTGTATAACTTGCTTTCCATTGCAAGGTAAAAAGCGCACCCTGAGAAGTTGACACAATCTTAATAGCTCAGCTGGCCGACTACGTCTTCCATGTACACTCTCGAGCATGAACAAGTGGCCTGGGTGGATGATTCCGTGTTGCCCTTCTGCACTTTATGAGTATTGTCAGTAGGAGTAACGTGAAGCAGCACAGCATAAACCTTGATATAATTATCCTTGAGCAACAAAAACTTTTTCTAGGGTATTCGTTCAACGCTCATCTGAAGTTGCCTACAGAAAATGACTGTTTGACATTCGAGATCTTTTTCACACCAGAAGAGATTTAATGTATAATGTAAGTCGCGGTCTCTGAAAAAACGTTAATGTAGCCCGTTTCCGGACAATTTACTGGCAACCACACCACAAAAATGTAAAAAAGAGACTATATTTATTGATATATAGCTCACTACTGCTTTTAACAAGTTGTGGTAGAGGTGTACAGTTGACAATACGAAAGACGTAGTTTCAGCTAACTTTTCTTATATATCTTACATAGAACGCGTGTTTGATCGCAAATGTTTTGCTTGCATTTTCACTAATATTTAGGAAGCATTTAGCATATAGGGTGTAGGTACTACGAATTCAATCAAGCCATCTTTTCTTTTTCAGCTTGACGACTGATATGTGCAAACACTCAAAGTAACCACGTCCTCTTACAGTGAACTTGATCTCTACAGATAATGTTGGTTTTTGTCGATACGTTACAGATAAAAATACGTCGATATGACCAAAACTAAACACTATGGAAAACGAAAGCATGTGCGTTACTTAGGTCTAAACGTTCTTCTTTTTAATCCGTGACTATTGTACATCGGACAAAGTGACATTTTAATGCGAAGCCTTTCTTAGCGAACTCCAGCGATTTTCAGCGTATCTATCTATCTATCTATCTATCTATCTATCTATCTATCTATCTATCTATCTATCTCTCTGTCTATCTGGCCGCCTCAAATGTTAAGCTCTCCTGGCCGTTTCGATAATGGTATAGATACCAAAATTTTTATGGCATAACGTCACTGATTGGAAAGCATAACTGACTACTCATAACATGAAACTCTTGGCATGTATGTCATGATTTACATTTCATGGTCTTGCTGCTCTTGCGGCAGTTTCGTTCACAGGATATGTTGCAAAAATGGTATCGTATGACATGATATGCATGGCGAACATAACCGACAGAATCTAACGTGGAAATCATGATATGCATGTCATGTAAGTCATGACTACACGCCACGCTCATGGTGCGCTCCCGGTCGTTTCGCTAGCTTCACATATATAAAATTTGGTATTACGGGGCGTAAATGAATGGTACAGGTATATGACTGATGCAAACATGAAAATTATGAGATGCGTGTCGTGTAAGAACATGTCTACATACCACGCTCAAGATGCGCTCGCGGCCGTTTCACTAGCTCCCCATGCACAACACTTAATATCACGTGACGTCAATAGACGACGAAAGCAAGTTAAACTTCCAAACATGATAATCATGATACGCGTGTAATTTAAAATATGACTACATGCGACGCTCATAGCGTGCTCGCAGCCGTTTCGCTAGCTCCACATAGACCAAGTTTGGTATTACGTGACGTAAATGGACGACGAAAGTAAATCACACGTTCAAACATGATAATCATGACATACATGTTATGTAAAACATGACGACACACCACGCTCACAATGCGCTCGCGGCCATTTCGCTAGCTTCACATATACTAAATTTGCTATTACGTGACGTGAATAGACGGCGAAGGTAAATGACACGTTCAGACATGATAATGATTACGTGCGTGTTATATAGCTACTTGCGCCCTCGCGGCCGTTTCGCTAACTCCACATGTACCAAATTTGGTATCACGTGACGTGAACAGACGACGAAGGTAAATTATACGTACAAACATGATAAATATAACATGCGTGTCATGTAAAACATGAGCACATGTATGCTACGCTCATGGCATGCTCATGGCCGTTTAACTCCACATATACGAAATTTGATATTACGTTACGTGAGTACACGAGGAAGTTAAATAACACGTCCGAACATGACAATTACGATATGCTGTCATGTAAAACATGACGACATGCTACGCTCATAACGTGCTCGTGGCTGTTTTGCTAGCTCTACATATACCAAATTTTTTTTTCACGTAAAGTGTAAGATGACGCAGGAAACTTACACGTACAAATATAATAATTACGACATGGAATCCATGTACGACATATTTCACGTCCACCTCGTAAGTTTATGCTGATTTTAAAGTCACATATCAATCTTTCTCAGTCACGCTTCGCATATATTCGACTCCCCCTGCACGTGTGATCTGCCAATTATTCCTTCTCTCTCTGCTTAGATGTAAGAAAAAAAAAGCATTTTGTAATCATTCGAACGAAATAGGTGAAGAGCTTATTCCACTTTCCGCTCACATGTATTGTTTTTCAACCCGCACTCTCGCAGCTGCTGACTAACCATCTACTCGGCGTCATGAGAAGACTGAAAGAGGGAGCCGCTTATTTATGCAATGCAGCGTGCTGAGAACAAAAGCGAAAATTTTCATTAAAGTGAGTCCGGCTACAACGCTTTCCGAAACACCCCCGCACCGCCGCGGGCCACTGGTGCGCGAGCCGTCAGTTTCCGGAGATTTGGCAGGAAGCCGGCTTACCAAAATCTCCGCATTACGAGCCGCTTTTTCGAATCGGGGCCCGCAAACAATTGAAAGCCCTATATATGTATACCAGTGCCAAAAAAAGCGTAATGTGTTGAGGGCGATCTAGGAGAAAAAAACAAGCACAATAAGGCAAATTTTCCTGCGGCGGAGGCATGTTTGGACCTTTATGTGCAGAACACTTCATGTTTATGACCGCTCAGTACCACCAACTCAGTGGAAGCACAGCGACAGATCTTTTACTGTTTTCAAATTTTTTTGCATCAAGTGCCTGTCAGTTGATTGATTGATTGATATGTGGGGTTTAGCGTCCCAAAACCACTATATGATTATGAGAGACGCCGTAGTGAAGGGCTCCGGAAATTTTGACCACCTGGGGTTCTTTAACGTGCATCCCAAATCTGAGCACACGGGCCTACGACATTTCCGCCTCCATCGGAAATGCAGCCGCCGCAGCCGGGATTCGAACCCATGCCCTGCGGGTCAGCAGCCGAGTACCTTAGCCACTAGACCACCGCGGCGGGGTGAAGTGCCTGTCAGTGTCACATGAATGCCGTCTATGCAAAACTAAACCTTCTATTCTCTCTGTAAATATCCCTTCGTTTATTTTTCAGCTTTTCGCGGTAACTGCTAAAGCTACATATCTAAACCAAAAGTATGCGAAAATCTTGCCCATGTCAATTACGCTCTTCGTGCATTTGGATGAAGTCGCAATAAGTGCATGTCAATGAATGAGCAAAAGGGATTCGTTGTAACACACTCGACACGGATCCCGCAATCATACCTTCAGGGAAGTCACAGTATACGCTTCGTTGAAGCGCTTATCGTTCTAGAGCCTTTCCGCACTTCAAAGGGGCACCGTCGTCTGTACTGATACAACCACCGTGCGATTTTAGAGGGCAGTATTGATATGTGGGGTTTAACGTCCCAAAACCACCATATGATTATGAGAGACGCCGTAGTGGAGGGCTCCGGAAATTTTGACCACCTGGGGTTCTTTAACGTGCACCCAAATCTGAGTACACGGGCCTACAACATTTCCGCCTCCATCGGAAATGCAGCCGCCGCAGCCGGGATTTGAACCCGCGACTTGCGGGTCAGCAGCCGAGTACCTTAGCCACTAGACCACCGCGGCGGGGCTTTAGAGTGCAGTATTGAACGACTACAGTGTCTACGGACGATGGTTGCTGGATTCGAGATTTATTTATTTTATTTATTTATAGAATACTGCAGACAAAAAGTCCAAGCAGGGTGAGCATACATGAAACACTAAATAACAGAATGAAACAAGGTTGCAAAGCGTTTTTTACACAATTTCTTTGCTATAAGACAGAGGGGTTATGGCTTTAAAAAAGTAACAGTTGAACAACAAGGTGATAATACCATTCAAGGAAGTCATGGAAGAAGAGTTTTTGCACAAATGGTCAAGGGCGTTGAGGAAATGCTTCGGTTAGTTTATTCCAATCATCTATTGTGTGTGGGAAGAAGGAGTACCGAAAAGTATCAGTCCTTGCGAAGATTGGCGTCAGGGAATGAGGATAGTGGTGTCGAGTGGGTCTGCTTAACAAGGGGGATACGTATACTGCGGTGTCTAAGGGGAGCCTGTGGTTCACTATGTCTGAAAGAAACTGTAGCCGACATTTTGTTCTTCGAATTTGTAATAGTTCTATACCATTTGCTGTTAGTAATGCAGTGGGGGAGTCGGTTGACATAAATTTACTATATATGAATCGTACTGCTTTTTTTTGAATTCTTTCTAGGTTTTGGACGTTAATTTTTGTGTGGGGATCCCAAACTATGGAGGCGTACTCAAGTTTAGGCCTAATTAAGGAAAAGTAGGAGAGGAGTTTAACACTAGGCGGAGCAGTCTTGAGCTTGTGGCGAAGAAGGCATAATTTACGGAAAGCGGCAGAGCAGATGTTATTTATGTGCGAATTCCAGGATAAGGTACTTGTTAACGTTAAGCCTAAGTATTTATAGGAGGCTACTTTAAGTAAAGGTGCTTCAGCTAAATTGTATGTGTAGTTTAATGGGACTTTTTTGCGCGTTATGGGGAGATACACCCATTTGTTTGCATTAAGAAGCATTCCCCATTGTTCACACCATTTTGATACATTGCATAAGTTAGTATTAAGACCACATTGGTCACTAATGCAGGTTACATCTCTAAACAAAACACAATCGTCAGCAAATAACCGAATTTGTACCGGGGTGCTAATTACATTGACAATGTCATTAATGTAGACCAAAAACAGAAGGGGGCCTAGTACGCTCCCCTGCGGAACGCCAGAAGTCACAGGAAGGCAGCCCGATTGTTTTTCTCCTACCTGAACATATTGGTTGCGATTGAGTAGATAAGCTGAGATCCAGGAGATAAATAATTCTGGTATACCAACTAACCGAAGCTTTATAATTAGTTTATCGTGTGGAACTGTATCGAATGCTTTACTGTAGTCTAAGAATATTACATCAATTTGGCCGTTACCATCAAGACAAGCTGCAAAGGTATGAACGATAGTAACCAATTGTGTTAGTAGAAAATCCTTTTCGAAACCCATGTTGATGATTTGTTAAAACTGAGCGTTCTTCTAAGAATTCATTTAATTTATGAGCTATTATGTGTTCGATAAGCTTACAGCATGATGATGTTAAGGAGATCGGTCGATAATTTTTTAGTACTAGGCGGTCACCTTTCTTGAATATAGGAAATATTCACGCCGACTTCCAGTCATCTGGCAATTCCGCTGACAACAGAGAGACTCGAAAAATGACGAGTAAGTATTTTGCAAAAGACTTTGCAAAGCGACGCAGAAATATGTTGGGGATATTGTCGGGACCACAAGAAGTCTTAGTCTTTAGGTTCAACAACATAGCAACGACACCAGAATAAGATATAAAGTTTACATTCGCAGCATTGTCCGCATTTATGACAGATGGGGAAGCACTAGGGGTAGAAAATACACTATGAAAATATTCATTGAGGTGTTGAGCAATGGCAGCTTGATCAGATACCATTGAACCATTGACAAAAACCTGTGATATGGGTTTCTTTTTTTCGCTAATATAGTTCCAGAACTTCTTTGGATCATTCTTTATGAAGTTTGCGAGTGACGTAGTCAAGTAGTATTCCTTCGAGGTGTGTACGGCATGTGCAAGCTTATCTAGAGTGTCAGCTATTATTTTGGGAAGAGATGGTGTGTCAAAGAGCATGCCGCAAGCCTATACGCCTTTTTTACAAATGTTCATGACACTTGTTTCAGGGCATGTGTCGGTAAGTCCGATTTTCTCCTCATTCCTGGAATCATTAAGTGAACCCGCAGCCGGCTCAAACTCCAAAGAGGAAGCAGTGGCTTCGATGCAGGTGCGTAAGTCTCAGTAAACCATGAACGATGCTTGTAGACAGTAGCGCCGTATGTCGTGCGGGGCCTTTCAGCAGCTAGGCTCACCAGGTGGTGAGAAGGGGTCCTGGCATAATGCCTGAGGTGCATTCACATTGTCTCGGTAATAATATGCGCCTTTATCGAGTGATCCTGAGCGATGGAAATGGTGCTATTACAGCAACGTCCACATGCCTCGACAGCCCCTTAAGGCAGTGAAAGCCCTGCTGTGTTTCCTGAGAAAGACAGGCTTGTGTGAACACCTCTGACATGCGGTAGAGTTCTACACGCTGCAGTGAAATTACTGTCAGTCTCTCCCTCACCCCTTTTTTTCTTTTCCCTCTCTTCCCTCTTTCTCGTCTTTCTTGTCCCCTTCCCTAATCCCCAGTGTAGGGTAGCCAACTGGATGTCTTTCTGGTTATCTTCCCTGCTTTCTCCCTTTTGTTGCTTCCTTCTCCTTCATGACAGATGGCGGTGCCAGCCACTGCGGAGATGAAAAGACGATCGACAGGTCCTTTGTGACTGCCTGTAAATAACATACAAAAGGAATCTTTGCAAATACTTCAGCAAGTTACATGACGAGCCTGTGTGAGAGAAATGTATACTACGTCATCGTCCAGACTCATCTTCGCATAAGGACATGCAAGTGCTACTGGACTTCTTGCGAACTACTGGCTGGTATGAACGAGTTTGAGTGGATTGATTTTGTGTGTGCGCATTTATGTCCGTGTATCGTTCTAATTCATTGTACCTCTCTTTTTGAACCCCCTATTCCCCAACCCCATTGCAGCGTTGCATACCGGATCCCAGCGTCTGGTTAACCTCCCTACCTCCCTTTTTCTCTTTTCTTTCTGTCTCTCTATTTCATGACAGGCATTCACCTCTGCGACACTTGTTACGAGAAGACGCTATGGCTCATCCTATGTGACTGTCCGGAATATGATGTTCAGATAAAGTGACTGAAGTCGGTTCAATTGCACCATGACAATAGACAAATGTATGTTAATAATTTCTTGAATATTGTCCACAGGTGGCATCGCAGCTGAAGGCAACAAAGGAACTACTGAAGTTTTTAAAAAAAACGAACTTGGGCAACCCGCTGTGCCAGTGATGTTGTGCCGTACGCCAGCATGATGGACTGTGATAAAGTGCGCGTTTGTGTAAGTGTTGTGTAATGTGCCATCTTTCTTTCTCTCTCCTCTCTTCTCTTTCTATATTTTAATCTCCTCCTTCCCGTTCCCACGTGTAGGGCAGCAAACCAGCTACCCTTGACTGGTTGACTCCCTGCATTTCCTCCTCCACCATTTCTTCCTTCCAAGAGGGGGCGCCATATAGTGAAATGCACATCATCTAACATGCTAGCTTGGCAAAATCACCATTTTAAGCTGCACGTGCTCTAACTGGCGTGTTATCTGATGGCGTGAGATGCCTTCTCAGGTCTGTGTTCACCGATTCATCGTTTGTTTAGACTGTTTTGTTTGATATCGTCGCTACCCCTGACTGATTTGCCGCTGTCTGAACCATGAAGCAATGCAAGATTGAGCGCCTTCATTTGCTAGCGGTAGTGCTTCATTATCGGTATACCAGTCACAGCAAGTACCATCAAAGATTTGCGTACAGACTGAATGTCACTTCTCTGGAGGAGTGGACAGCGTGGCTTTGGACACTCTTGTTGTCCACAGTTGCTCCCTCATGTTGGCTACAAACTTCTGTTCTTGCTTAAATTATAACAAAGAAACAAAAACATAGCGTGTTGTATATTGATTTCAGGTATTATTAAAACATCTGCATTGGCATATCTTTGCAGAACATGGCAGCTAAAGCGGTCGGCAAGGTGATGTAGACAAGTGTGATTCCGTCTGTACCTTTCACACACACACACACATATATATATATATATATATATATATATATATATATATATATATATATATATATATATATATATATATATATATATATATATCCAAGGTGAAGAACGGCAACATTGATTTCGTCGGTTTTCTTGACGCCAACGAAGGGCAGTGAATGGAGTCGGGACGAGGGCGACACACGGAAGTTCTTCCGATTTACTGACGCCACCCACTGCTTCTGCAATTCAGGCGACGTCAGAAGGCGATGCAGCGCGAACATGACACGGTTGCACTCAATCTGTGGCGTACTGGGCTGAAGACACATGATTACGCCTAAATTGTTCCTCTTGCGCTGATTGCTTGTGCACCCATAGATGACACAGGGATAACCAGATAATTACATTCCCTTTGTACCGGAGAGAGTCGCATATTACACATACTAGACCCAAGCGTTCCAAGCATACAGGTCACGATGACAACATTGAGAATATACCCTCGACTCACGCACCTCATTGGTTCGAGGGTGCTCCTGTGACAAGATATATACGGAATGCCCTTAGTCATTCATGAAAGCGGTCACATTTTACGAGAACCTTCGCTCAGTTGCACATGCACTTTGACATGCGGCGTGAAAAAATTAGTTCGCACACGTTGTACCATTGCCCGGAAATCCAGTGACATATCAGGCCACTCATATCTGGCAAATCAATCGCGATTACCAGTGTCGCCACTCGGGTCAGTGCACGCAGATTTGCTAGATTATTAGGCTCCTTTTATTGCATTATTCATTACCTTGTACGAAATAACTCGGCATTGCACCCCCGAAGACAGTAGGAAGCTATTCAATCGTCTTTCGAAGCATTAAACTATATACACTAGAGTGTGTATGGTAATACGTTAGGCTGACTATACAAGTGAAGTTGCAGGAGTGGTGGACACGAACTAAGAAGGCAAGACGTAAAGGCTGTCCCTACAGGCCCCGTCGCTTTCTGCTAACTCTGAACACGGAATGGCACCGATATTCTTTTAGAGACAATGCACTACACACTCCCAAGTTGTAAAATTTTCAAGGTGAGTGGCCTGCTTCAGTCTGGTTTATAAAATCGCACAATTTTGACGAAATAAACTTTATAATACCATGCATCAATTTATGTCTCACTAAATCTGGTTGCGCAATTTCTACCATATATCTCTATAAAGAGACGAGGCTTTATTGCTCCTTATCTATGCGTTATAGAGATACGACCATTCACACCTAAATCCTGTGTTTTGTGGGTCCTGCCACGTAGGAAACGCAGATTGCAAAATACAACTGATGAACTAGGGTAGCTGTTCTTTCGCGCGTAACCACAAGCACTCAAGAGTTCTGCATGGTTGTGAAAGCAGCACTGTCGCCTATATTGCTTACAGATGTATTCAGTTTTAGTTTTTTTTCTAGGTCACCATACTAAAGGCTTATGTTTTGTAACAAATACAACAGGAATGTTTGAGACTGCTTTCGTATTTCTCACCATCGAATAAATTCATCAGCACACTTTTCGACAACCCAGCAGCTCACTTCGTGCGTCATTCAGTGATGTCCACGTAATACAATGCTACATTACTAATGGCGTCAATTCATCTACTAGTAAGTTTTGAATTGCTCTGATGCAAAGTGCGAACCATCGGGCAGTGATGTGATGTACTCACCAAGCACCAGTATCAACTGCGTGTTTGTAATCAGTAATATTTTCAACATTGGGCTAATCCCAGATCAAGGTACGTTCGTCAGAGTTTATTCGGGGTAATTACGAAAAGCAAGATGGTAGACTTCATCAAGGGCAATAGAGCTAGATGAAAAAAAACAAAAGAGAAGACCAGGAAGTTAACCAGATGCATGTCCTCTTTGCTATCTGGCTCAGAGGAAAGATGCATAAAGACAAAAAAAGAGATAGAAAGGAAGACAGAGGCACAGTTTACAATGCGCGTTTCCTCTTACTCAGATTTCACAGCAGAAGTGAACGCAGGTCACCGTTCATTCATCAACAGTTGTTAAACAACGAATACAACAATAAAGACGATAGAAAAAATGGAGACCATGCCTCATGCCCATAATAGAGGCTAGCACACCAAATGCACACAACAACTGCTTATGCGTGATATGTTATACGCGCGAGCATGTGTACGTGAAGGTGTAGCAACGATCTGCATTGAGCGTAACGGTATTCGTATTATCTCATGCTGCAAGTAACCGCCAAGAACGAGTTGGTGAACTCACAGGAGCTGTTTGTATAACACATTCAGGGTGCTTCGTAAAGATAGTTCTGAGTAGCGTGAAAGCAAAATAAAAAATGAGAATGCAGACACATAACCGTGGAATAATCACTCACGTGTGTCCGTCCGCAGAGGCTGGGTCAACAAAAATTGGGGGACCCTTGAACAAGATAGCCAATCCCTGTCCATAGTGCGTACTTCAAACATTTAGCTCGTGAAATTGTCTCTAACTTGTTATGCACCCACTTTGTGGCCTTGAGATAATAGGCGCCGTAACGTGCGTGTCTTATGTATACAGTGAGTGACCGGCTTTCAATCATGAAGTCATTATGATAATCACACGTAGTGCCACCCGATGGCAATGTACGCTTGTACCACGCATTTTCATGGCAATATTATATGTTGTATTGTGATGCATGCATACAGGACGCATGTGTTTTTAAAACGTGAAAGTTACTTTCACTGCAATTCTATGCAGAGGAAGTTATTTTCGCTGTACTCACAAGCAGACACGTGACCATGTGGTAGAACACCCACTTTCCACGCAAATGACTCGGGCTCAATCAGATCACCACTTGGAACCGATCTTTTTATAATTTATTTTATTTGCATCTTTCTCAATTTATGGGACATGCACAAGACGATGATTTTTCGCACACAACTGCCGACGCCTGAATTTCTGCGAAATGAGCAATTTAACGCTATCGCGTTAAAATAGTCGAATGACAATATACAAATCAGGCTACTAAAGTTTCCATCATCTCTTTCTGTGGCGTGAGGACTCATCTGGTGGTAAGCCACTGATCCAAATGCTAGCAACAACCTTATTTCGCGGCACGTCAAAACACATCCTCCAGCTGCGTCCCTGATTACCACAAGCTGTCACCGATGTCTTGACGCACACCAGTGCACCAAAAGAATCAAGGTAGCCAAGTATACAAGTCGCAGGCAGTAAAAGTACTTTTAAAAAGCAAGCCCGTATACTTATATGCAATAATGACAAGCGCGAATAAGCACATATCTTTAAAAGTCACGATGTAGCGTAACTGTGTTGAAATATATGTTTTGTGGTGGCGTCACCGCTTGGTCTCACTTCAAATTTCTATTTCATGTAGCAGTTTAGGAATTCGTGTCATTTTCTTTATTTTGGTGCTTTTTTTATGAGGCGGTCTTTATGAACGTTGCACAACAAATTACAGCAGCATCCCATGATTCCGCTAGTTTTATCGGAGGTACCTTATGTCTCTACAAGCGCATGCACATTCATGCTGACAAGACAGGCTCTAAATGCTGGCCCCACGTTTTTCCGAATACGGAGCGGCTGGGCAAATCTACTATACTGAATCTGTTTCCGACACAGAAAAGTGGCTTTTCTTACGAAGGCAGCATTTCGCTCAGCAACACGCCGGCTTGCACACGCCGCACTTTCTCAGTCACTTTTCTCTACTTGCTCCTCGCGGAAGGCTGGTCGAAGAGCCGTCGCTGCCTATATAGCGCTGCCTGTCATCGCCCGCCGGTCTTTCTCCACGTCAATCGGTGACATCGCCCGGAAGAAACGAACCAGAGTGGCAAACAACGGCGCGCGAAGTAATGCACCACGGGGTCAGCGCTCGCGTCTCTCGATGCAGAGCCCGATGCGAGGCTCGTGAGGGTCGCGCGGTCTTCAGGCACGTACATGCGCGAATGCCTGACAGGGTCGCGCAGACTACCGCTGAGGCCTTTGCGGTTTCTCGCTGTTCACCCTCCGCCGTCCCATCCCAACCTTCTCTGCTTCGTGCGCCGAAACTCGATAAACTGCGTAATTTGATATAGTAGGTACGTACGGCGCTTTCTTTTTGCCGGTGCTATTTTCTGCCAATCTAGCAGCTGTTTTTTTTTTCTAACCGCCCACTCGTTCAGTTCTCAGTCACAAAGCACTTTGTTTGTAAGTCTATGGCTCACTGCTTTCCGCGCTTCTTGCTCTCTCTTGTTCAGTGCCCACATCTGTGGGTGCCTCTCTCTCTTTGGCCCTTTTTGCCGTGCAGGCTCCAATCACTCGATCACTGGGACTCTGCCACATTGAAACCTCTCTGAAACATCTCATTTCCGAATCTTATTTCAACCTAGCTAAAGTGACTGTCATGTGTCTTGCTTTCGCACCACTTGCTTTTATTAGCTATCTCATTGCGTGGCCGACTAAATCTATTATTTCCTGTTCAAATTTTATAAACTAACGTCAAACAGTGCACTCGATGGAATGTTTCATTATGATGTCTAGATTCATCTCTGAACAACATTGAACCGGCCGGACTAGATGCCGCTGTCAGAAACCAGGATGCTTGATTGAATGCCTCATGCGTTGACGATAAAGAAAGCAACGTAAACTAGGAAAACGTTAAGCTTCGCCTTTAAGGGTTCAACGCGATAGCGATATCCGCACGCACCCATGCATATAATCGCGCGCGCGCGCACGCACGCACGCACACACACCACACACACACACACACAACACACACACACACACACACACAACTACGTGACCGGCTTCCCCACTCCTGATGAAAAAACGAAATCCGACTTCCTGACGACAGACTGTTGTCATTGTCCATAATGCCTACCTGATCTTCTAGGCTACTGAGCCACATCTCAACTCGCCATCATGTTTTGACTTTCACACATACAAAACAATGCATTTTAATTAAACACACAGACACCAACACACACACAGATATCACACACACACACACACACACACACACACACACACACACACACACACACACACACACACACAGCTGTACCTGCTAACTTAGGTTATGTATCCAAAATAACAAATATTTCATATTAAACGTTGCTTTTGTTGCGTTGCGCCAAGTGATGATGACAGCCTCGGCCCTGAAGTGCTCCACAATTAAGACACCAGCTTTTGAGATTTCTTCGTCGGGTACTTCGAAGGGTCCATTTATAAACAGCTTCTCTGTAACAGGTTACTGTTACAGAGAAGCTGTTTATAACTGCACCCTTCAAAAATCCACGAATAGTTGTTACCTGCTGAATAGAAAACCCTATACTAGGTATGCAGCGCGAAAACGCTCCCTACTCATCACTTGTCAACTTGTCAACTAGAAATAAGATCATCGGTGGAAAATTATAATGAATAATTTAATGAGCAAGTAAATACATTTGCAAAATAATTCAAACACAAGTGCATAAGCGATGTTTCCTGTAGGTGCAGAAGCAAATCAACAACTATACAAAACAAATACCTATCGAAAAAAACTGCGCACTGCACATCTTGTTCACGCACATCAAGGTGGAAGAGTTTAAAAATGGCGTGCATCAAATTCAACATGAGTTCATGTATCTTTTCGTACCTTTAATGAAATATATGCGCCGTGTGCTAGACAGCTACATTGGTCATTCCTATGACTGCGTGACTGACGAATTTTCGTTCCTCAAAACCACATCACTTTTTCTTTTAGTACTCACCTTTAATAAAGGGGAAAAGGCTGTTCAAGATATCAGCGAGTTTTTAGTGCTGCGTACGTGACGTCCGTCACGGAAGTGCGAACACCTAAAAATGGCACGGTTCATGCTACGCAAAACGGCGTTATGGTGTTACGCCGCTACAGGCGTGGCGTACGCAGCACTTAAGTTTCATACTATCGTGTAGCTGTGATTGCGGCTGCCTAAATTGAATGGCCCCCAAATAAAAGAGAGACCACGCAGCAGGGGTAAAAACCTAATGCACCTGCCTCCAAAGTAGAAGGCGCTGCTGGGTTCGATATCCAGTGCCACTGGACACCCACACGTTTTCTAGTTGGAAGACAAGTAACCCGGCTTGGTGATCGGTGTTGTCCTAAGGCGTCTCTCGAAAAGCCACTCTCTTTGTTTTCTCGTTTCACTCCCCTCCATGAAATACGCTGAGCAAAATTGAGCGAATTCCCTATCCCCAAACCAATACAAAATGAAAAGGGTGTTCAAAAGATAAACCGTCCTGACCGGAAGCATCAACAACGTTAAGTACAAATGAAACAATGCTGACTATGAAGCAATTTGACAGTAAACGACGATGTTCTACAGGTCAGCCTTTACCATCTATAAACGCCTTTTGATGTAAATATTATAGTTTTTTTTACGCTTTCTATATTTTCCGTCGGCCGATATAGAAGGCACTAAGCCGACCGAAATTTTTTGTGCACTTTCTACGCGCACTTCTCGCACCACACCTTTTTGCAACACTGCCGAGTGAGCGTTTCAGAGAACTGACAAGCGTATCAGATTTGAACTGACCAGCAACTGACAACCCTGACCAGAAACTGACTAGAACTGACAAGCTTATCAGGTTTCGTTCTGGCAGACTTGAGAATTCCCGCTACTATGCGAGCGATTATTGGTCAGCTGTCAGCTCGCAATAAGATCCCGTGCTATGTGACGCCAACAGGCAGGAAATGAGTGTGCCACACTCGCCATCATGCCTACTAGCAGCGCTGACTGATGCTCCCAAGTTTAAATGCACTAATATACCTTGTACTTGCCCCATAAAGTGGACGGCGGTGATTGGCAGCCGCTGTAGTTTACTTCTAAGAGCATACATGACGCGTTATTTGTAGGTCCCTAGTTCGTTCCCGGCCACTGAGAAGTTATCTTTTTGCCCATCTTTCTTTTTTTATATTTGCTTCACAATTACTACAAATGACATTCCCTATACTTTCCTCGGCATTTATTTCTATTATTTCTCACTCATCCTAACGGCGAAGATGCTAAAGTTGCATCAAAATATAAGTTCTATATTTATGAATTGGTAAAACAGAGACTCTCGTATTCACCTCTGTTACGTGTATCACTCATACAATAAAAAGAAAACGTAATGAAGAACATTAGTTTCTTGCATGCTTTTCAGGCGCGCTCCGCATTTTCTCACCTATAACCCCATTCCACATTTTCTGTATGCACTTATCTGACAAGTCAAACAGAGCGTTCTGTAATGCTCGTGAAGACAGTTCTGTCAGCAGCAGAGCCTATAGCGGGTAAATAACGAACTTTCGCGATCTATTCTTGTACCCAGTGGAAAGCAGTACTTGTTTTACTTCTATTTCCAACCAGAAGCAAGAACGGGTAAACAGATCCACTAATTCAGCTCGCTGCTTTGATCCTGTTTCCACGATTGAGTTATGCGACGCGCATGTGCGGCCAATTGAAATCATATTAGCGAGAGTAATACTCGGCGCGGAATCCGTAATTCCGGGCACGTGTGGTAGAAGTGGGCGTCAGAAACATCCTTTCTCGTTTTCGTCCACTCATTGCTTCGGGGCCATTACATGCTTTGCACGCGCCTCGGAAACTAATTACCACAATGGGACGACAGTTATGGTGGCATGAACGGTGATAACAAGTCGCCTCGTGCCTCTGAACAGACCATCCCGAACTGCAACATACGAGTGCGAATCGGGGCTATAGAATTTAACATTCAATGCGCAATATAGGCGACAACACAGTCACACTCCTCTCTCTCTCTCTCTGTCCCTTTGTATTTGTCCCCCTCTACCGACTGTGCGTGTGAATTGGTGGGAGTCTGTTGCTTTGTTTTATTGTGCATGTGGCCCGCGACGCAATAACCAGCTCTCCTGAAGTGATATTTTAATGGAAAGAGCGCCAAAGTGCAAATTATGGAAATACGTTCTGACGGGTGGTTTCACTGGCGTTTCCATATGTAGTTTCTTTCCCTCTTGAGTTGCCACGCAGCATGACATCCTAATGAAGTTCAACATACGCATGCTTTAAAATGACCCCTCAGAGATTTCCACACTTTAACGAACGTTACATGCTAATGTGGTCACAGGATATCGCTCAGATGGTGACGTCGCATTTTTCTTGATGCTGCGCTCAGACAAAAAACTTCACCTCCATTTACCCTAAGGCCAATATTACTTCCCTGAAAAATCGTCACTTCCCTTGAACGAGCAATGTGCATTTTCTTGTTGTTGATTCGACAAGGCAACTTTTATAGGTATACATAGGGTACTTCATGTTTTAAGAGAAGAGTATTAAACCTTATTGGTGGAAACATACTTAACAAAAATCAAAATATGTGTCCATGTGGTTTGTTTTACAATAGCACGCAAAAGAATCTTTCATACCCAATCGATGATTTATAACATTCTGTGGGGCATAGCAAAACAGAATGGAACGAGACTTCAGTAATATATATTTTACCATTACACATGGTCCTAATTCTTAGTACTGCTTGCGAATTTACCATCTTTCAAAAGGCACTACACAATCCTTCAGCTCATGGTACTTTGTATCTTACGACGAGTTCAAATGCTTTATTCTTCTGAATCGCAATCGATCTTTCGAAACTTGCAAATATTTCATCATCAAGAGCTGACGTTCGAGGCCAAAATTTTTCGTCAAAGCATGGTTTCATGTTTCATTGTCTGCCTAGTTCAGTTAAATCATGTGCTCAAAGATATATCGCGGAATAACAATAAACATTTGTAAAACTTTTATTATAAGTAAAATGGATCAGGTGTCATGCCAAATAGGCGACATTAAGCATTCCAAGTTCTCAGGTTTTACAATATAACCTAAGCCCATGATTGAATCGTATCAGATGCAATATTTTGGTGTAAACCTCACATCTAGGTGTCACTTCCTTTCCAAATAGCCTACTTTGTTCATTCGTGAATTTGTTAGAGCCAGAGAACATTTTATATGTACTTTTCTCGCTGCGTTTTTAAAGCCAAACTATAACTACCACGCCTCATTTCTCTATGAGAGAAGTAGTATCAGACATCGTACATCACCGAAGCTCGCTTACAGACACTTACTTTTTAATATCTGATTGATTGATTGATTGATTGAATGATTGATTGATATGCTAGGTTTAAAGTACTGAAAACACCATATGATTATGAAAGACACCGTAGTGGAGGGCTCCGTAAATTTTGACTACTTTGGCTTCTTTAACCTGCACCCAGATCTGAGCACATGGGCCTAAAGCTTTTTCGTCTCCGTCGAAAATGCAGCCGCCATCGCTGGAAATCAATCCCGCTACTTGTGGGTCCATAGCCGAGTACCTTAGCCACTACACCACCATGGCGGGGATTTAAAATATGATTGAATACGGCAGTATCAAGTTATAACTACGATACGCACTGCTAATAATGTCTGCTTTAGCAAGGTAGCGAGATTGAGACAGTTGTGCTGCATTTATTCTCCTAAATATGTATAGGGTAAAAAAAAGGACAATGTGTACACCTCTGCACACTCATGTGTACTAATGTACTCGAGTGTAGCTGTATCTTGCAAGCCTTGAAGCGATTCCGGAAGCTACGTACACAAACACGACTTGTGTGGTGTAGACCTCAATCAACTGCCCGATTTTGCATTTAAAATATTGCAGCGCTCGCTACAGTTCACGAGGACAAGACAGGAAGAACATGAGAGGACATCCCTGCCCTATCATGTTCTTCACAGTCTTGTCCTCTTCAAATGCCGCACTACAATATTTTAAGTAGGAATGTATCACCAACTAGCCCCGAAACGTGTTTTGTTAAATGAAGTATTTTCTTGTTTTAGTTGGTTAAGCTGAGCTGCCGACACCAACTCAAGCCGCGGGCGCTCTAATGCAGCCCCACGCTGTACTATAGCGTGCAACCTAAGGCGGCCATCGATACACATTCACACAAAGAAATACTGTTGTGCAGAGAGATGTTACCCCCTGTAGTGTGATCCACCATTATACAGCACTTCATCCATGCATGCAATATAATATGGTGCAGTACATTGATTTGTCCAAACTTGCTTCCATTGTCTTTGAGAGCCTTCTGGTTTCGGGCTATATTAGATTTCTTTTAAGGTAGTAATCCATCACTGTGCACACTCTGACATAAGAGTGCGGACAATTGAAGAAAGGTGCTCCCCTCCCCCCTCCCTCATTATTGAAGGAGTGCGCAAAGCGTATACCGCATGCCCTGACCACGCCAGACCTCTACCGTGTAGGTTTTAAGTGCGAGGTCATGGCCGAGCACGTCGTTGACAATAATTTGTAGCCGGAGAGCCCTGGTGTTGCGTTCCCAAAACTGTTTACTAGCTCCCTTTACGACAGGAAAGCCTTGGACCAAAGGCACACTCAGGTGAGAAGAACGCCATCAGCTAATTTTCACTTTTGCATCCACTGTGACACTTTTTCTACCTCGACAAAGTGGGAGGGCCCCACCGTGGTGGTCTAGTGGCTAAGGTACTCGGCTGCTGACCCGCAGGTCGCGGGATCGAAACCCGGCTGCGGCGGATGCATTTCCGATGGAGGCGGAAATGTTGTAGGCCTGTGTGCTCAGACTTGGGAAGTAAAAACGGCGCAAAAATATAGACAAGGACCGAGGAATAGACGACACCGCGCTGAACTCGCAACTAAACTTTATTGAAAGATACACGCACATATATCAAGCATTTGATCCAGTCACGTGGACAACCAAAGGTGTCTGCGCATCAGATCAAACAAGGTATGAAACAAGCCTAATCATATTTATAATCAACACGTGTTTAACAACCACGAAAAACGCCATTATTACTGTGTGCTCGAATTTGAGTGCATGCAAAAGAATCCCAGGTGGTCGAAATTACCGGAGCCCTCCAATACGGTATCTCTCATAATCATATGGCGGTTTTGGGACGTTCAACCCCGCATATCAATCAATCAAACTGGGAGGATGGGGTGGGGGCTGTGGTGAAACTCCCTCCCCCCCTTTCAGAGAAGCCTTAACCCACCTATGCCAGCTAATATTTCTTGCACTTTTTTTCAAACCGTACTTAGATAGAAAGTTGCAGAATTCACGCCCTCGAGGGAGACGTGTACGGGAAGCTTCGATGAGCCAGGCACGGCAAAAGAACGCTACGAGACGAGACTCCAGCAAAATTAAGTCGCAAAAGCATATACGTCATTCATCATGGTGAACCTTAAGAGAAAACCGAAGTGTTTATTTTTCTGCATTAGAGCTTGTAGATTCTAGACACGTGGCGTGCTCTACATTACTGAAACACACCATTAACACAAAAATAGGACGAGATATATGTAGCGAACTTCGGTGTGGAAAGGGCCAAACTACGTAGACCACCATTGCATGTTAGCTAAAATAAAGGCAAATTCAAATTTTGTATCATCTCTACTCTGTCGCCAAGTGACTCAGATAACGCGCCAAGTGTATACTCAAGGGAATTCCCAAGATGAATGTGGAAGACGGCTCTATACCACCCATTTAGGCATGCATTTGTGTCCCAATTAAATCATGCCAGCAACCATTCGTTCTGCTTGCAGATGTGGAAGGCGGATATTTCATGAGAGCCCACTAAGCGCCCTGCCCGTTTAAGCACGTGCTGATTAGACAGGTCTGAAGAGCCGGCGGATAGGCACGATTATCAGACTCCAAGACAATGCACCTCTCCCACTGAGTATTCCTTGAGTGCGGCTAAATTGTGAACAAGCCTACCCATCAAGTGGAGCTTTCTAAGCTCCTCTTCCGTAAATAACCCTTTCAATGAGGCTTCGTACGGGCTTTTAGGCTACACAGTCTAGGTATATCGTTCTTTGTGCTGTATTTTTGTATAGGTCGCAAATAAGAAAGAGTCTTTGGGCTAACGGTCACCACAATTACGGACCATGCAACTACGAGCTTGGAGGACCATTGATGTTATTATTATTGGAGCCCCGCCGACTGAAATGCATTTAGCTTAATTGACACATTCGAATTTACCTAACGTATCGTGTTCAACACGCAAGGTAACCAACCCATTCTTAGAACTAAACAAATGTGCTACTATAGCGTGGCTTGGCCACACAGAGAGAAATATTAGATGATGTTCTTTTCTGTATTCTGTGCGATATCTCTAAGAAGTCGGCAAAGGCAGGATTGCTTATCAGTTTGCTTTTTAACATAATCTCACGTCATCGCACGCAGATAACGTGGGATGAGAAATATATGCACATATCATCAGGGCTCCATAATTTGCGCTAAACTGTGCTGAAGTGGTTGAAGCTAGTACGAGACACCCAGTTCTACGTGCAGTGATTATATAAGGTGCTCAGCTCACTTGAAATGGTTATATAAGGATAAAGTACGCGTAATATTTTCACATTTGAATCATTTCTTTACGTTAAACAGCACTGGCACTAACAAAAATATTCAAAATGCTAACTTATAAGCGTATATCCTGCAGCTCTGGTTTGTAACAACTCTTTTGATGACGCAATAGCGGAATAATCACTGCATTCTTAAGTAAATAGCTATTGAAAAAGTAAAAAGAAGAAAATCTAGTCTCACTAATTAAACCACGCATTAAATGTTTCTTTAACATGAAAGTGTCCTATGCCGGGGTCCACCACGGCTCCCCTGAAGTACTTCTGTCACGGAAGCGATGTTTAAAAATATATAGTAAAAATTTCCAAATATTAGAAATATTAGATGGCAAACATTTGTATACCTATTATTATAGCCTATTATATACACTATACATTCTTTTGCAGTCATCAGAACTTCAAAACGTTAGCGCGTTTTTGCTATCAGTGGCGAGATGGCACGACGATCTTGGGTTCGACGTGCCCTCAAGGTCCCCGCCTCCACGTAGCGTGGTTTTTCCTGCAAGTGTGCTTCTCAGACTCGTCATTCGGGAGAGGAAAAAGGTGACTTCGCAAGCAGCCACGGCCGCGTTTACGAAAGAAGTGCGCTGGTGACACACTACGCAGGAAGAATTGGGACAGTGGTTAGTACACGCCCGTTCTGTGTAGGCTAATTTCGCTCGTGCTTTCTGATTAGGTGTGCACCGCCCGTTTCGAGCTACTTACCGTTCCTAACGTGACTTTGAATTTTTCGCAGTTTTTTTTCAAGTTGGGCTATTGTACACACGGGGAAAAATGCTGCGAGAGAACGCAAAGGCAAAAGAAAGCTTTTTAACAATAATTATTCAAGTATACGCGCGCACAAATAGTTCCTTGATTGATCTTCAGAAGAGGATTGCAACAGCTAGAGCGTTTACGCAACTATCAGCAGTGTCTTAATGATACAAACAATCGCATACACTGAAAAAGCAAGAAAATACAGAGGTACTTCAATAAAATGTGCTAGCTATGAAGAATAAAAAGGCGCATGTAAGTTCATAAGCAACGAATTTCTTCGAAAGGCTGCGAACTGTAATTTGATAAAGAAAGAAAGAAAGAAAGAAAGAAAGAAAGAAAGAAAGAAAGAAAGGAGAGAAGGGATGGAGGAAGCCAGGCCAGGAGCATGATCGTTTTACAAATATGCTCAAACCTCATTTTAGACTAAAGGAAACTAGCTTTCACCGTATGTGCATCATCTGGCGAGAATGAAGGTTTGACACCTTATGTTCATCGGAAATGCCACAGCGAGCTCAACAATGACCCCGTGGAAGTACTAGCTAGAACTAATGTTACAGCTCTAGTGCGTCACAATTTTTTTTTTTGAAATTAAGTTTACGTGGCGTTTTCATCTATTACGTTTGCCCTGATGGGTGAATGTGAGGGCTGCATCAGTCTGTGTGAATCACTTGGTAAGAATAAAAAATGAGCAGTTCTTGGTTTAAAAGAGAAATGGAGGGGAAGTTGAACCAAGAAATAGTCTTATAAATATTTATGGTTATCGAATATAATACCACAAACAAAAAAACCTAGGACATTGTGTCGAAGTTTCTGATTTTTTACCTGTTGCCTAGATTTACGAGTGTCAATTAACCACAGCAGTACAAATACTCAACCTAACAGAACAAGAGTTTCGAGATGCCATGATACGCTGGGTGGAAAATGCAGTTCTAATAGGTGATGCCATTGGCAAGCCTGGTGGTTTGTGGTTTCCACCAAAATTCTTCCCGCTGATCTCGTTCTAGTGTAAATTTTCGCACTGCATCTCTCTTGAGATCGAAATAACTACGCAATGAAGGCTGACTCTGGTAAATTGAGCACCTGTGCCTCTTCTCACTAGTTCTCTGTAATTGCACCAATTCGGACGCCATTGTGGAAAGATGGCGTGTTGTTCACGCAGCTGCCTAATGGTAAGTTCCTCTCATGTGTGCCATATTTTTTTTGTGTATCTACGCTGTAACGTGCAGAGAGCGAGCTCTCGCCGAAAGTCTGCGTTGAAAACACCATAGACCACTATTGGACTGCTTTCTAATGACGTACTTAAGTATACCACACGCAAGACTGTAGGCCTATCCTGTCGTTGTCTCTGTTATTTCATACCCTGAATTTCAATAAGTTTATATGCAACACACACTAAAACTGCCTAAGATGTCAGAGTCATGAATTCATCGTCGTAAACAACGAAATAGTCCCTGTGGGCTGTGCTCGATAGCAAAACTGTAGCAAGGTTTAGCACACCTGGTGACACTTCTGCATTTCCTTTAAGCCTGGAATAGAAAGGCGCACATACTGGAGGCGTATGCCAGAAGCACAACAGTTGGGACGGCTGTGTGATAATCATGCACTGGGACGTTGGGCAAGATATAGATGCAGTTAGAACTAGAGTAGTATACGTATTTGTTAGTATAAGTGAAGAGTTACTGCCGAAAGTGAACGAATAAAACTTTCATATCAAGATACAACAATTACAAGGTAAGTGCTGTGTCGTTACCTGAACTTAACTGTGCTACATTCGGGATTTCGAAACAATATGCTCCTATTCTCCGTACGGGAGAAACTCCACCGGACTAGATTCTAGCTCTTGAAACTATAAAATCCGTTATTCGGTGAACACCCGTCATGCAACCACCTCCTTTTGAAGCAAACAAATATTATCAATTATTCAGTTTTCAGGAATATGTTGCCCGATATCACTGCGGCAAATTCAGTTAATGCTGCGTGAATTCAAATAGTTCACTGTTGCGCATCGCTAAATTTCACAACGCCATATGCACAAGTAAGTGTGAATACCACAGTCAGTCTTACGCATGCGAAGAGCTGGTATTTGGGACCCCAGCTGACTGATAAAAGAGAAGACATCAGACCACAGTTCAATAGCTACCAAGCAGGTTCGCAGCCAAGAATTTTCTACTTGGGGAGCGGGGAGGAGGCATTTGCTGAAGGTTTTGAAGAACACATATATTCATTTATTATTTTCTGTAAGACACTTCCCCCACTACCCAAATTTGGAATGGGAGAGAAGTTAATTTATCCTCCTCTGAGAGAAGAAAATGTGCAGCTGGTAGTAACATGAACTTTTCTTCTCTCTCTACGTCTTCATTCCAACCTTCATTAGCCCACCTTCGAGTAGTGCAGCAGAGAGGATGTTAGCGTCTCGCTTCGCCTTCTTTACCATGCGTACACCTTTCGCCTGATTGCTTCATTCTTACCACTTTCGAAGCAGTCACTAGAAATTCCGTAAGATTTTGATTTGAAGAGCTTTGTTACTTGATTCGTAAATTTTCTAACGATATTATAAGTGGTCGCATTAAAGTAAAAATGCGTAGTGCTGGATTTCGTTTGCTCTGCATGCAATATTTCATGTTCAAATTAGTAGTGGTTTTGCGGCTCTCTCATTTTCCCTATTTATCAACTTGCACAATTCTTTGTTTGTTTCTACATTTGTTACCACGCAAACACAGACAACAAATGTCAGTTTGCTGGTTTAGTGCGCTCTTGGACCACAGTCCATGATCGTCAGCTTGACATCACGAGTCGGTGCCACGCACACATGTAATCCTCTTTGCTCATACCTCCACCCTGTTTGAGCAAATCCCAACGTAATCTTAATGGATCGCTGCGCATCCAGTTCCATCAGCTCAAACTCATACATATGGCCCTTCCTATAGCTTATCGAAAAAAATTCCAGCACACCCACGGAGTGGATGAGGAGTGGATGGATGCGTCCGTCCGTACGTACGTCCGTCGGTCGGTCGGTCGGTCGGTCGGTCGGTCCATGCGTCCTATTGCACACACTTCCGTTAAATCAACGCCATCTAGGAAACGAGACGGAAAAGGGTGATGAGACAGCGCCATTTATTACACTGTTGGAGAGATACTGCCGGTTACGACTGACTCAGGACAAAGTTATATTAAGAGGAGTTTCGTCCACAGAAGGCGGCGTTTTCCGGCATACGTAGGTGCCTCTGACCTGAGTTCTCAACACCAACAGTGAGCTTACATACAGAACCCTCTCACTCAGTACTCAGGGGCGGAAGTGCGTCGTATGGTTCCAAGAAACCTCTAGCTGAGTGCGCGTGATTGCTCCGCTTGAACCCTGGCGGGATCGCGATAGGTGAGACTCGGTCCCGTATAACCCAGCTGCCTACCGGGGGCAGCAACAAACTTTCATTCTCACTTTCATCTCGCTTTGTCAAACGCAGACACTAAACGTATACAGCAAGCATGACGCCGGTGTTATGAAACCCACACCATGCGGGTCTCACGTGTAGGTGAGCACTTCCGGTCGGGGCAATTGTTGAGTCCTATTTTCCTTTTCACCCAAGGATTGGTCCTTATGTTACTTTTTTTCCTCGCCTTCTCTGCCAATCAAGTTTTCTGAGCCGGCAAGCGGAGCAAGAACGACGAAGTTGCAAACGCCGATGAGAAGAGAGCCAGCATCTCTTCTCCTCCGCCTATCCTCGACTCACCCAGCTGTGCTGCGGCGTGCGTTTGGCGAAAGTGACCCGAGCGCGCTTTCCTGCCCGCGACAAATGCTCGTGGGGGCAGTGAGAGACCAGGTCGTCTACAGGGCGCCATATTCTTTGCCGGGAGTAATTCTCTTCCCTTGAACACCTCTGCCTGCGCCACGAAGAAACTTTGGTAAATGGAAGGCCACGAAGGCGAAGAAAAAGCGAGAACGACATGACGGCGCCTACGAGGTCTGACTGAACGAAATGAAAGTTTGTTCCGCAGTGGCGGCAGCGTGAAAAGGGAATCCGCTGAAGAGAAAGAGAGAGAAGGGGCAATGCTGCCTAACATCGCTAGGTGAAAAAAATGACGACAGCCAAACGGCCCGGAAACCTCGCCACTCGAGTCGAGGGGCGCAGTCGAATCTCAGCGCCGCGCTGTCTGCAACATCGCATTGCTGCCGTGCCTTCTGTGCAAGGCTGCTTAATTGTATAGCTCAGAAGTTACACGTAACCCCCGATCCGCGTCAACAATAAAAAAATAAAAAACGAAGCAGCTCATGTATGTTTCTTTCCTTCTTTCTCTTCCTTTTGGTTCTTACAACGGAAATCAGCGTAGCAAAACGAAGAATTTGTGCCTTTTCGCCGCTTCTAGTTTCATCGTCGTCAACTTTCTGCCCTGGTGTAGCAAAAATAATAACCCCCGTATTCGAGAACGCCCCTTCACTCAACGCTCCACGTTAACATGAGAAAGCCTATGGGAGCGCCATCTCTAGGCAGGGAAAGTCACTGCATATCAGTTATAATTTGCTGCTATCGTTGAGTAGCGCAGCGTCATTTTCAGTTGAGCAGTGGCGCAGTGTGCAACTCTGTCAAGTGAAGGGTGAAAGTCGAATCAAGAACGTTTGTGAATACGGTGGTAAGCCACTGAAATTTTGAGCTTCAAGTGGTGCTTGCCGCTCCCTTTTCTCTTCTTCTACTGAAGTTCTTTTTATGCTTGCGTGTTTAATTATCTGCACGCTTTTCTTTACTTCAGTATTTACAAGGTGACAAATTCTGTGTCAACATACGTCGCGGTGCTTTAGTACGCAATGTAAACACACGAGGAAAACACCTAAGCATATTGAAAGCGGGCTTTGGTCGGCTCTTATCTGTTTTCTCAGCCTCTGATAACAGGGGATATACAATAATTATCAAGGCTAGCCCTACTCCTACATCTTGCAGGATTATACCTCAACCCGCCGTGGTAGCCTAGAGCATATAATGTGGCGTTGCTAAGTTCTGGGACACAGGGTGTCCCTGTTACGGTAGCTTATTTTTATTGGGTGCTGGAATGATGCAATAATTGTATATTTAGATTTAGGACCATATCGAAGAAATCCTGGTGGTCAAAATTAAATTGTAGTCTCCCACGATGGCGTGCCTCATAATTGTATAATGGTCGTGGCTTGCAATAAGCCCACAATTGAAATATTAGGATTATTCCGGACTTCTCAATTGTGGTGCCTTGTTAGATAACTGTTTTGTCATACGAGCAATTGCGTCTCCTCCACATAATTTTTATTTAGGTTGCAAATGTTCACATGGTGTAACACCAGTTGCCATTCTACGCTTTTTCTAAGCATTATTACATCTCTCCACCGTGACTTCTCACACGACATGACAGACGTATGTGGCGTTTTTTTTTCAGAGCAGTTTCAACATTGGAGTAGGTTTGTGGTTTAACATCAGCCCACCACGCGTCATTATCATAACGATTCTTGATTGAAGCGTGTTTGCTGGGACCACGTCTGCAAGGTCACCTGAGTTTCTGTGCCACACACCACATTTCTAAAGGCAGTGTCTGATGAAGCACCTAGGGCTTTCACTTTAAGAATTACTAATATTGACTCCATAATAATTACTGTAACACAGGTTGCTTTTAAACTGATTTAAACGGTACAAGTCTCTGTTAAGTCAGCTAGAAGACACACACGTCTGTATCTCTCTCTCTCTCTCTGTGTGTGTGTGTGTGTGTGTGTGTGTGTGTGTACGTGTGCGTGTGCGTGCGTGTGTGTGTGTTTGTGTGTGTTTGTGTTTGTGTGTGTTGCCTTCTTCTTAATTGCAAGTTACAATAACGTATTGTGACCATGGGTGCTTCAAAGAAGAGAAAAGGAACAGTCATCTCCAACGAACACTATACTTTTTCTCCATTGCAGCTCCTATGAAAGAATCACTAACAACCAGGCAATGTCTTGTTTTACGATCCGCATAATGGCAAATAGTAATACCTACATCTGAATGTATGCCAAGGTCTAGTTCGCTGTGGAGAGAGTTACGTTTGAATACTAAATTAAAAAGCGTAGGTCAGGGTACGAGATCAATTTTCATAAGGTAATTCTCTAAGGGCAAACTCCTGCCTAAACACTTTAGGGTTTTTATCGTACGCATTAGGTGAAGACCGTAATAAACTCACTGCTTTGAGTGCCTGTTGAAGCGAGCATTAAAAACAGTCATATTTTTTGTTCTTGGAGGGTGACAATCCACTTTCTTTCCTTAACTTACCTGCGGGCAGAAGAGCGAGGCACCACATGAGAGTTTAGAAGATAAAGAATATACCCATATTGTGTTCAGTGCTTTGAAAGCCGCCAATTCCACACACACACATACATACGAACAGCTCTACATTAGGGTGCACATTTTGTTTCGTTTTGCTTTTTATCATAAGCGGAAAAATCTCGCGGAATTTCTTCATAAAAGATACTTGGTGAGGTTCCGAAACAAATGAGCGCTGAATGTGATGCACTTTCTTAACTTGAAATTCGCTTCGCGAGCGAAACGCGCATATGTAAATACTTTGGGCGAAGATCTCATTATACGGTCAAACGGCGCGTCGAAAGAACAAAGCTTAAAACTCCTTTGACGCGGCCCGGCCAGCACGTGGTGAATTGAATTTCCCACAACGGTATGATTAATATTGCCCTTTACTCAGGAATAATTATTTCAATTTTATCGCATTGGCTTCGCCAAACAAACAATATTTAGAACTCTGACCACCCACCACAGGAAGCACGTAATTGAATGCATGTACTTCTTTCTTTACTTTAGGAGCGCTTATGAAACAGGTTTTAGTGCGCACGCAACACACAATGCACGCTATTGTATACAAGAACATTTACAAGGTTTGTATTTATGGCAATCATCCCAATGGTGCGGTGCTTTTACGTTGACCACACAATCAGCAAAATGCACGCGCTATATACAATACATTGTCACAGATACAACCGACAATGTTTTGTCTTTATTAAGATGTCTCTCTAAATCAACATTCCTAGACTGAGTAGCCCTTCCGCACACTAATTTCATGGTCAATATAACCTCTAACAATCGCAGTTGCATCAGCTGCAGTCACCCCATAGCTGCGGTATATTCAGCCACGAAGGTGGTTGAACGTATACATATAATCTCATTGTAATGAACAAGAGAAAGAAGAGTTTTCACGTGCATTCCTGTGTGCCCGATCATCATGTGAGTACTATCTGTTGCAATCATATAGGACGTTGGTTCTGGGTAAAGGAGGATAGGAACCAGTGTATATTCTGTGAATAACACTCGCCGTAGTTCCCAAAATATTTGGTCAAAACCAGAAGACGATCGAAAATTATTAGTAGCGGAGATTTACTGCTTGTATGGAATTGGTGTAACGGTGTCCATGGTGGCTTCAATAACGCATAAAATGGCGATGACGCCGACAAGCATTACGTCTGCTGCACGAGACAGCTGACGGCGTCGAGCTCATAACAGGGCGTGCCGCCGTAAGTCACAAGATTGTGAAACGGGTCTGCGGGATGATACGACCTAGTTCGCAGCACGTTAAGGTTACGAATTCACAGTGCATTAAGGCTTAACCTGACTGGCGGCAAGCATAGGTGATAAATCGGATGCAGTTGCGAGGACATAAACGAAAGAAGCAGAACCTCTCGATGTAGAAAAACAGCTGATGGCGTAAAACGTGCGATGGCGTTTGGTATGGCAAAGCAAAATACGAGTTCAAGGACCGGCGTTTTAGATTGGATGTTCGTGCCGAATACAACAGTCAGCTGAAGGACCTGGCAGCGCGGCATAAGAAAGCAGTAAAAGCGTCGCTTTGGTTCGGGCGCATGTCGACGATGCCACGATGGTGCGACAAGAAGTCTCAGCCGGGGATGATGTCACGTGAGCATGAAGAACGCATGAAAATTTCGACAATATGTACGACGCCTTCGATACCCATGGCGCCCGTTCAGTGCACGCAGCTATCACTTTGAAATGCGTTAGCCTTTTTATGTCGACACTACAAGAAAGAATAGTCCACCCGGTTGTTATGGATAGGATGGTTATGTGGGGTTTAACGTCCCAAAACTACCATATGATTATGAGAGACGCCGTAGTGAAGGGCTCCGAAAAATTCGACCACCTGGGGTTCTTTAACGTGCACCCAAATCTGAGCACACGGGCCTACAACATTTCCGCCTCCATCGGAAATGCAGCCACCGCAGCCGGGATTCGAACCCGCGACGTGCGGGTCCGCATTCGAGTACCTTAACCACTAGACCACAGCGGCGGGGCCCGCCCGGTCGTCAGGCCATCCATCTGGTGAGATGAATGGCTATAAAGTAATAATTGTGCAATAAAAAATTACCAACGATAACGATACGCCTTAGTACAAACTTTTAGCGCAGATATTCAAGTGTTTTTTTTTGCGATAAGTTCAGGCATGACTGCTTCGCTGTAGCCAGGATACCGTGAAAGGCAGCGCGTGGACGCGTTACACAGCAGCCGCTATAGAAAAGCCTCCGCTGGTAAACCCCTTTGTTTCCATACATGGCATCGGTGGACGCCAGCGATGCCATGCGTATGGGTAATTGCATAGGCATTTCCAGAATTTTTCGGGCAGAATGAAATAGTTGGGCAGTAATACGATTTTGTTATCAGACACAGGGTAATTTGCAGTTTCTGCTCCTCATCGATCACCAAAAGGCATGAACCATTGACACGATATCCCCCAGGGTGATGTTCTTAAATACACCCGAAAAAATATTTCTTTGAATAAAACTCTAAATGTCTCCAGCATAGGGTAAACGCGAAGCATTATACTGCCACGCGTGTTATTTTAATGTGGTCGGTTTAAACCAACGATTCCTTTATTTCTTTCAATTCCAGTGCAATCGCGCGCTTCTACACAGAACCCGTTGGTCCGCCTTAATTCAGGGAGAGGTCGTGATGCGGCGCTATATGAGGAGTCGCGCTTTAGGTCACGCTTCTCGTGTCACACGTGCTTCTGAGGTTTCCGACCGCTTTCGCCCGAAGTTGCGACCGACGTGTTTCCCACTCCAATATCATACGTTTGTCAGATTTGTTCTTTCGGGCTCCTTTCTGACTCGGAGCAATGTCGCCGCTGCATCACTGCGCTCTCAAAGTCAGCGCATGCAGTTGCAGTTGCCCGCATAGCGCCACGAACGACGACATGCCATCTCAAAACACAGTATCGTTTACAGAGCTAGCGTGACAGTATGAACACGAAGAATGCAAGACGCTGCCCCACGGCTCTGAATGTAACTGGACAAAAAATTACTTGATATGGTTTCCGTCGTGAGGCACTACATTATGGGCTTTCTGCCCCATGACTGCAAAGTACTCACGAAGGCAAGACGTTGGGCGAGAGCAGGAAAGGACTAGAGGAGAGGGTGGTGATCGGCTCGATCGGGCGCATCTGGCTGGCATTAATCAAATAAAGGAGGCGCTAGTTTAAACGAACAAAGACTGTGAGTGCAAGTCGCGCCTCAGTGTTCGAGAAGCTTCACGTTTAAAGTAGTGCATTTTGTTCAGATAGCGCTCAGGACGCGAACACACAATATTATTTTAGAGCCTGCGCGACTACAAGTGATAACACCGGAATATTTTGGTGGCAGATGTATAAATGTCGACGCTCATCACCGCTGGTCCATTTTATCAACGGCCGATGCTCCGTTCGCCGTTATCAGTGCCAGTGTGGATCGCTGTAGTCTAACTTTCAGTTTTATGAATTTCGTCAACATAAAGATACGAAGGTGGTAATCTAGGGTGAATTAACCCTGGACTGCCACCTTCGTCAACATCACGACTCCATGGCAATAAGTGATGGTGCTTTGGAGGGCGGGGTGATCAATACAGTCGATGAAGAAAATGAAAAAGAGGGTGATTTTCGCCTTTAGGGTGGTTTTTTAAGGTGGGTGGAAAAATAGGGTGCTTTTCGTCTTAGCTCAGTGCGCAAGGGACCATGCGAGTTTTTTTTTTTCGATGAGATAGAATGGACGGATAAAAGAGCGTTCTCTGCATGACGAGGTGATTAACTGAATGTTGCCGAGCTGAAGATTTCAAATGCGAAGCATATCTTTCCCGACTGCAAGCCCTTTGAGCGTCTATCTATCTATCTATCTATCTATCTATCTATCTATCTATCTATCTATCTATCCAACCGCCTACGACTTGGTGTCCTCGTGATCACCCCCTCAACTTGAGGTAAACCAAAATTAGTAAGGGAGAGTAAGCTAATTTGACGAATATGACTCTCTGGTCATGACATAAATGTGCACAACCTCGTTGCATACGTCGTCAAACCATTTCCACCAGATGTGTGGCACATACACGCGGGCGGATGTATGCCACAGGTATCCGGTTGTGTGCCATAGGTAATTGACAGTTTATATCTACAAAGGATTGGTGAGGATAGACATAACTAATTTTTACGTGTGAGCGTTAATAAAACGTTGTCATTGGCAGCATTGACCCGACAAACGCAAAGAGTAAATCTCAGAGTCCCAGAAGGAATCGAACACCAACATTGTGCTTGGCAATGAAGTGTTCTTCCACAGAGACAAGCGAGATGTCGGAACTACTTTTCAAATACACTTTAATGCTTATGAAACGTCAAACCGGGTTGCAGAGATGGCTATCTAATTTTATGAACTGTACATATGTAAACTCAAATGTTACACCGGTCACGCCCCGCTAATGTAAATTGTAGTTATGCGCCATCCGCTGAAGTTGATTCATGAAGCAGTGGCCTGGGCTACAATGCTGGCGAGCACCGGTTCTTCATATCAGCTTGCCCCTTCTAATGATGCTAATATCCATGTTGCTGTTAGCATGTATGCAGCTGTAAACAACTGGTTATATAAAACATGTGCGTCTGTTTAACATGTGTTTATGCATGCATTTCTACATAAATTTAGTAATACTTCGTAATATTTCGCTCAATACAAAAACTTACAACACGATGACCTTCCATTCGCGTGCTTCGAACGACATCGATTCCCAGGGTACGTCGGATCTGCCAAATTTTACCAGTGTTTTACTTGTTGTTTTGTTGTTATCATAAGACTGATAATATTTATCATTACGTTGTAGCATCATCAAGGTTCTCGTTCTATTAAATGATTTTATAAACTCACAACCAAACTCTCTGATCCTTAGCGCGAAATAACGTTAGTTTACCTTTTTTTGTTTTGCCACCTGCCTATGTTTCCGCCACTATTTCACCAGCAAACTTATAGATATCGCCAACCTGCTCACCTTTCGAGTGTTGTCCCTGAAACCCGAGAGTTCATGAAAACTAGTGGCATAACACGCACACGGGTGGCTATTTGCACACTCGCTTAAACCTGTTTTGCAATTTCCTGAATTTCTCATCTTCACTGAATCACGCTTTACAACTCTGCCTACTAAGGTAACCCGAGCTCGCAGTAAGGCACACCACCTCTAATTACTGTTGAGTGTACTCTTGCTTATTTCTTAGCCATCAGTTCCGTACTTACCCAGAGCCGGCTTTATTTTAATCAATGCTATTTATATACTTTTTCTTCTTCGAAGTTTTGATGAACGCTCTTTTTCACAATACCACTTGCACTGCAAGCCGCATATACTTGCTGATGAATCTGCCAGTCCTTTTTCTCTACTGCAAGTCAACCTTTTTCTCATAGAAATATGAGAACGCTCTCTCGTCTGATCACTTGTCTTTCATGCTATTTACTCTTTCTTCGAATTTTTTTCTAACCAACTTTCGAGGCAGCTATCGACTTAAGCGCCACTACACGTCTGTTTTTGAGCAGTTGGTCGTATTATGTACTTTTTATTGTCATACTGTGCCTATTTTTATCAATATGTGGAATTTAACGTCCCAAAATCACCATGAATATGAGAGACTCTGTAGTGGAGGGCTCCGGAAATTTCGACCCCCTGGGGTTCTTTAACATGCACCAAAATCGGAGCACACGGGCCTACAGCATTTTGGTCTCCATCGAAAACACAGCTGCTGCAGCCGGTATTCAATCCCGCGACCTGCGGGTCAGCAGCCGGGTACCTTAGCCACTGGACCACCGTGTGCGGGACGCCTACTTTAAGGCATAGGGTAAAATGTAGGGTGGTTTTTGCGTAGAATATTGACTTCATTGTGTAGAAGTTGCGTGGAATAAAATAGGGTAAGTTTGATTGTGATTTACAGTTTTTTTTTTCAAAAACAGGCTGTCAGCACTGGTAGACGCCCTTGCTTAAACCATGGTGATGACCTCATCGGCGACCGCATGACAGTGCGCGCTACTGGGGAGCCGCGGGTGGCCGAAGGAGAACTTGTCGTCTCTAAACTCGCTCTTCGCTATCACGACTTTTCACCTTCCACAGCGTTCTGCGTTTGCTCTGTTTTCTCTTCGCTGACATTGTCGGTTACGACGATGACGCTCAACTAAGAAACATGCGCCAAAAAGAGGCACTCCATAAATAAAATGTCTTAGTGTTGCTGGATTTCAAACCAAGAATTCCACATTCCTAAGGCGAGTTTTTTAACCACTGGGCGGAACCTTGAAAAGTGTGAATACCGGTAGCATGTCTAGAATTTTTTTTCGTCGGGGTGGGGGAGGTGTGACAATACTTTATGTTCGTATGTGCGTGCTTTTTTTTATATATACGTGCAAAATTGCTAATACTCGTTGTGGAGTTTGAACCCTCCCCCCTTTCCCCTCCCCTTACAACAGTGCACCTCAACAGTTTATGAAGGCGACCCACCGGCGGTAAAAAAGAAAACGAAAGAATAATGCTCATGACAGTACTGTTATGGGATGATGCACGTGTGGTAAGGACGAGGTTATTTGTGAACCGCTGACCGGACATGAACATATAATTGCGAATTGGGCTTGGGGCTTCACATTTCATGGCCTAGTTTTTGAGAGTGGTGCGCAAAACAACACCACGAAAAAGAACATTTTCTATAAGGCTTCCCTGACGTATTTCGTGGTGGTCCAATTAAAGCTTTCATTAGGACAAGATATAAACATCCAGTGTTGTACGCATCCGAAAAAAATTTCAGACATTACAAAATATAAATGTCAAGCCCACGTTTCCTTGGTCACGCCATGCGTCTTTCATGAATCCGTTCCTGACGCTGACACACGCAGAGGTGAAGGAAGCCGTGCCAATGCGCGGCACAACAACGTTCCAGGAAAGCCTGCTAAATAGCAACTAAATGCGCAATTTCCGAAACGAACGTTTTTTCGAACAACTAAAGCGAAATAAATTATATAAGCAAAATGTCTGCGAATCTGCTGTGTGCTCGTTTCATCTGTCCCATGCCGGAGGGACAATATTTCTACGTGGCATTAATGCAGGGAACTTTATCCAGCTTGGTCCTGCGGCTCTTTTCCGTGTAGTCGTGCTCGGTATCCAGCCTGTGGGAATCCTCACGGTGGAGAGTCGCAGCATGCTCATAACAGCAACAACGCTGTTTAGTTAATAATACCATGGGACGTGCGTACACGTACACTTCGCTGTTTTTACATACGTGTGTCATTTCGTAACTTCCACTCTTCTAATAGTTTTGTCCAGAGGGGAAATAAATGAAAAATTGTTAAATAGAGTTAAGGGATTGTCAGTCACCAGGCCATCCACAGTAATAGTAAGTGGTTTTCCTATCATCATCAGGTGAGGTAGAAGGGATAAAAGTGCCAGCCGTTTCACATCCCATCGTATACAACATCTGCGATAGTGTCGGGGTCGGTTCAACGCAGTAATATAAGTGCCGTCTGTAACTCAGACCGCAGCAGGGCGGCCAAGGGCGCGGGCAGTAAAGCTCTTTTGAAGGCCGGCAGCTTATGGCGAAGCCTGTAAATACCGGGAGCTATACGGCAGCACCAGAAAGTTTCTCTCTTTTCTTTCAACTCATGGCGCGATACAGCGTCTGCGGTGCGGTCTAATCTACCTCACCAGAGCTGCGCACATGTTGCAACCATAATACGGCCGGATATAGGAGCGACTGTAGAAGGCTTACATGAGAATCGGCGGATAACTACTAGTATATCCGCACCACACTTCAAAACACCTTGAGTATAGGATCTGTGGTTTCGATCCATCTTGGAGTAAAAATGATATGGCAGAGCAAGGGCGGACGTTACGTAACTTCTACGAGGAAAGCAGAGCCGTGGGGACATTCTTAAGGTAAGGTTAGGGCTCCGTTCGCATGAAATAGAAGAGTGCATTGGCATGAACGAAAGCTATATGCCGCAACGAGAAGATCCAACGGAGCAAATCATTGAGGCGGAGGTGAGCCTCGAGCTTGTTTGTTTATTTTTGATCTTTATTGTTCTTTTGCTGAGTTAAGGTTGTTTCATTCGTGTGCTTTGGTTTACCTCGCAGGTATTCGGGTCCACCGCCAGGAACGTCCCCATATTTTTCGAAGATAAAAATGCATTTCATTGTTTTAGAAAAAATAAAAACGCCAGGCCTGTGCGGAAGGCGCAGCACAGTGACAGCGAAAATTAGACGAGTGGAGTTTCAAGCCTTTTACTCTTGTTCTTTTTCTTGTGGCCCTTCATTTGTGGCTCATATCCACTGTGGTTTTCAGTTCTGCCACCAGGGACGTCCCTATATTTTTTGAAGATAAAAATGCATTTCATTGTTTTAGGGAAAATAAAAACTCCAGGCCTGCGTGGAAGGCGCAGCACAGTGACAGCGAAAACTAGAAGAGTGGAGTTTCGAGCTTTTTACTCTTGTTCTTTTTATTGTTGCCCTTCATTTGTGGCTCATGCCCACTGTGGTTTTCAGTTCCACTGCCGGGGACGTCCCTACATTTTTCGAAGATAAAAATGAATTTCATTGTTTTAGGAAAAATAAAAACGCCAGGGCTGCGCGGAAGGCACAGCACAGTGACAGCGAAAACTAGAAGAGTGGAGTTTCAAGCCTTTGACTGTTGTTCTTTTTCCTGTTGCCCTTCATTTGTGGCTCATACCCACTGTGGTTTTCAGTTCCACCACCGGGGACGTCCCTATATTTTTCGAAGATAAAAATGCATTTCATTGTTTTAGGGAAAATAAAAACTCCAGGCCTGCGTGGAAGGCGCAGCACAGTGACAGCGAAAACTAAAGGAGTGGAGTTTCAAGCCTTTTACTCTTGTTCTTTTTCTTGTTGTCCTTAACTTGTGGCTCATACCCACTGTGAGCCCCGCCATGGTGTTCTAGTGGTTAAGGTACTCGGCTGCTGACCCGCAGGTTGCAGGTTTGGATTACGGCTGCGGTGGCTCCATTTCCGAGGGAGGCGGAAATGTAGGCCTGTGTGCTCAGATTTGGGAGCCCGTTAAAGAACCCCAGGTGGTCGAAATTTCCAGAGCCCTCCACTACGGCGTCTGTCATAATCATATGGTGGTTTTGGGACGTTACACCACACATATCAATCAATCAATCAAATCCACTGTGAGGGATCGCTCATTGCCCTTACAAAAATGGACTTTGAGTTTCAATTGACCATGAACTGAGGCCTTTTCGACTCAATAAATGGTCAACTAAACGGCATCTTCTGATGAGTGCAGTCAATGAAAATTTAATTGAGATTGGGTGCGAAAAAGTCAATTGACTCTTACTCTTTACATTTTTAATTGACATGCGTTAAAAATTTTCAATTGAACCGCAGTCACTACCGTTTTAATTGAGAAGCGTTAAGAAATGTTCAATTGAATCGCATTCCCTACATATTTAATTGACATGCGTTAAGAAACGCTAAACTGAACCGTCGGTGTGTGTGTGTGTGTGTGCGTGAGTGTGTGTGTGTGTGTGTGTGTGTGTGTGTGTCTGTGTGTCTGTGTGTCTGTCTGTCTGTCTGTCTGTGTGCGTGTGTGCGTGTGTGCGTGTGTGCGTGTGTGCGTGTGTGCGTGTGTGCGTGCGTGCGTGCGTGCGTGCGTGTGCGTGTGTGTGTGTGTGTGTGTGTGTGTGTGTGTGTGTGTGTGTTCTGCAGTTATATTGCGGGTATATTTCTGCAAGATGCATTCGTCATTATGGGCCCTGCATCATGCATACAGTTGCATCACTCCGGGAAGCAGCAATGTATTACATAAAACTGTACGCAAGGAAATGTTTTCAGGTACTAGCTGTCCGACACACGTGTTTCTGAATTGCGTGCGCGGATATTTATCTCATACACACTAGCGTGTAGCAGTCAAGAGTGGTAGATGCATTTTCTTCATTGACGCGAAAAAAATTGCCTTCTGGGATTAGCAAAAGTATTGTTCATTCGTTGTTTATAGCGATGCAGATTCTGTGCATTGAGAGACAGGGCTTTTATAAATATTATGATTCATGTTACTTTATTCTTATTATAATTATTTATTCAATAAAAGTATGGTAAACACACGGAGAAGACGTATCGTGGTAGCAGTTCTCCGCGATAAGATTGCATATTCGCCGTGTCTTTCGAAGGTTGGGCCCTTTTTTCCCTGCTGTCGACTTTGCGGAGAAGATTGGTGGGCTACATAATGCGCACTCCATTGTTCGAAATCTTGCTGGTCTGACCGTTTTTTTCTTTCTTTTTTTAGCAAGTCTAGAGCGAGGTGGTTGCAAGTGCAGGGAGGATCCGAAGCACGGGGAGTGTGCGACCACTGAAGGGGTGAAAAGGTGCCGGAGGCCTTTTGCTGTTGCGATCAAGAAAGTATACAACGAGAAAAAAATAATTTGTAGAGTGTTTAACGTTGCGTTATAAAAACTTGAAACTTAGTTCTCAAACAAGCTTCACAGTATTAGCTGCCAGTTACACCCGTGTGAAGTGAAAGTTTGAGATGGCCGCTTTGCGCTTGTTGTCTATCCCTCCGTACGGCACTTCTTTCTTAACAATCGCTCACTAGAGTCGCACGTGTGGCTCGTGCTTGTCACATGATTTTTCTTGCCCTGATTTCAGGGAAAGTGAGTGCCGTGACTTACGCAGACTATATGCTCAAAAGTGAAGAAGCTACTCCGCTGCATGTGATGCAATTTTTACAGTATACATGGACATTTGTGCCAGCGGCACGGCTGTTCATCAGACCCATCATCGCAACCTTCCAGCGGAAAAATGGACACCTCGCTTATATGCAAGACTCAGCGCAGCTTCCTTTCTGCAAACTACAGAAATGGACGCCGTCACCTTGATTTGTGATGAACATTCACTGCAATTGCTGGATCTGCAAACCACGTGCCTCGCTTGATTATTTTAAAGGTAAGTTTGTCATTTCCCATTGGCTTCATACGTTCTATTCGTAAGTTAGGAAAACCGAAAAACTTATTGGGCGTAGAATGTTAGAATATTCAACTGCGTAATTATTCGGGTTTACATTGTATGGCCCTCCTCTCTTAGATACTTTATTTTTATAACAACACATTCTCTCTTTTTTTCATTTCTTACAGGCAGGCCTCACCCCAGTGATTCGGAAACAGGCGCTCCACCAACTAAACGATCCTAGCCGTCTCTATTGTCGTTGTGGTAAATATAAACAAGGATGCTAACAGATCTGTGTTTTGCTACTTGGATTGAACAATTTATAGAACACCGTGCATCACTGTGTACGTGCGTGTGTGGTATTATTCGTGTGAATTGAGTACCCGTGTTTAAATTTGTGATTATCACCCAGTTTATACCTTGTTTAAGGGACTGACCGTGTTTTCAATCGAAATAATGCACGCGACAAGAAATTGTCGCTCGGGCGAGTTTTCAATGATCACCCCTATTTTATTTCTAGTAACTGCTTAAAGAATGAACTGATAGCAGTTGATTCGGTGCCGCTTCTGAAACAAAATAGTCAAGTGGCAAATTTTTGAAAGATGTTAGCTTGAATATTTGAAAATTGCATAAGACACTTGCTTATTGATGATTTTGATCGAACACAATAAGGGTTGAATATCATCATCATCATCATCAGCCTGTCCACGTCCACTGCAGGACAAAGGCCTCTCCCATGTTCCGCCAGTTAACCCGGTCCTGTGCTTGCTGTTGCCAATTTATACCCGCAAACTTCTTAATCTCATCTGCCCACCTAACCTTCTGTCTCCCCCTACCCCGCTTCCCTTCTCTGGGAATCCAGTTGGTGACCCTTAATGACCAGCGGTTATCCTGTCTACGTGCTACATGCCCGGCCCATGTCCATTTCCTCTTCTTTATTGCAGCTATGATATCCTTAACTCCCGTTTGTCCCCTAATCCACTCTGCTCTCTTCTTGTCTCTTAAGGTTACACCTACCATTTTTCTTTCCATTGCTCGCTGCGTCGTCCTCAATTTAAGTTGAACCCTCTTTGTGAGTCTCCAGGTTTCTGCTCCGTAGCTAAGTACCGGCAAGATACAGCTGTTATATACCTTCCTCTTGAGGGACAGTGGCAATCTACTTGTCATAATTTGAGAATGCCTGCCGAATGTGCTCCACCCCATTCTTATTCTTCTAGTTACTTCAATCTCGTGGTTAGGCTCTGCGGTTATTACCTGCCCTAAGTAGACATAGTCTTTTACAACTTCAAGTGCACTATTACCTATCGCAAAGCGCTGCTCCTTTCCGAGGTTGTTGTACATTACTTTTGTTTTCTGCAGATTAATTTTAAGACCCACCTTTCTGCTCTCCTTGTCTAACTCCGTAATCATGAGTTGCAATTCGTCCCCTGAGTTACTCAGCAATGCAATGTCATCGGCGAAGCGCAGGTTACTGAGGTACTCTCCATTAACTCTTATCCCTAACTGTTCCCATTCTAGGCTTCTGAAAACGTCCTGTAAGCACGCAGTGAATAGCATTGGGGAGATTGTGTCCCCCTGCCTTACACCCTTCTTTATTGGTATTCTGTTGCTTTTTTTATGAAGCACTATGGTAGCAGTTGATCCCCTGTAGATTTCTTCCAGAATGTTTATGTATATTTCATCTACGCCCTGATTCCGCAGTGTCTGCATGACGGCTGATATTTCTACTGAATCAAACGTCTTCTCGTAATCTATGAAGGCTATGTATAGTGGTTGGTTATACTCTGAGCATTTCTCTATTACCTGATTGATAGTATGAATGTGGTCAATTGTTGAGTAGCCTGTTCTAAATCCTGCTTGTTCCTTTGGTTGATTGAATTCTAATGTTTTCTTTACTCTGCTAGCAATTACCTTTGTAAATAGCTTGTATACTACAGAGAGCAAACTGATCGGCCTGTAATTCTTCAAGTCCTTGTCATCTCCTTTCTTATGTATTAAGATGATGTTAGCGTTCTTCCAAGACTCTGGTACTTTTCTCGTCAGGAGACACCTCGTAAATAGAGTGGTAAGTTTTTCTAACACAATCTGTCCTCCATTTTTCAGCAGATCTGATGTTACTTGATCCTCACCAGCAGCTTTGCCTCTGTGCATGCTCTCCAAAGCTTTTCTGACTTCTTCTATCATTACCGGTGGGGTGTCGTCTGGGTTACTGCTAGTTCTTATAGTATTAAGGTCGTGGTTGTCTCGGCTACTGTACAGATCTCTGTAAAACTCCTCCGCTATTTTAACTATCCTATCCATATCGGTAGTTAATTTGCCTTCTTTGTCCCTTAGTGCATACATCCGCCTTTTGCCTATCCCAAGTTTCCTCTTCACTGCTTTGACGCTTCCTCCGTTTTTCAGAGCGTGCTCAATTCTCTCCATGTTATACCTTCTTACATCGCATACTTTACGTCTATTAATCAGCTTCGAAAGCTCTGCCAGTTCTATTTTGTCTGTTGTACTTGACACTTTCATGATTTGACGCTTCTTAATTAGGTTTTTCGTTTCCTGGGAAAGCTTGCCGGTGTCCTGTCTAGCTACCCTGCCTCCAACTTCCACTGCACACTCCGTGATGATACTCGTCAGATTATCATTCATTGTATCTACGCTAAGGTTGGTTTCCTCGCTAAGAGCAGAGTACCTGTTCTGCAGTGACACTCTGAATTCCTGTACTTTCCCTCTCAGTGCTAGCTCATTGATCTGCTTCTTGCGTATCAGTTTCTGTCGTTCCTTCTTCAAGTCTAGGCGGATTCGAGCCCGTACCATTCTATGGTCACTGCATCTTACCTTGCCAACCACTTCCACATCCTGCACGACTCCTGGGTGTGCAGTCATTATAAAGTCTATTTCGTTCTTATTTACGCCATTAGGGCTCCTCCATGTCCACTTGCGGTTTTCTCGTTTTCGGTAGAAGGTATTCAAAATACGCAGATTATTGCGTTCTGCGAATTCTACTAGTAGATCTCCTCTGGCGTTTCTAGTGCCGATGCCATAATCTCCTACTGCCTGGTCTCCAGCCTGCTTCTTCCCTACCTTTGCATTAATGTCGCCCATTACTATAGTATACTGTGTTTTCACCTTACTCATTGCCGATTCCACGTCTTCATAGAAGCTTTCAACTGAAGCGTCATCATGGCTGGATGTAGGCGCGTAAGCCTGTACTACCTTCATTTTGTATCTTTTATTCAGTTTAATTACAATGCCTACCACCCTTTCATTAATGCTATAGTAATCCTCTATGTTGCCAGCTATGTTTCTGTGAATTAGGAACCCTACTCCCAGTTCTCTTCTGTCTGCCAAGCCCCGATAGCAAATGACGTGCCCATTCTGTAGCACAGTATAGGCCTCATCTGTCCTCCTAACCTCACTCAGCCCTATTATATCCCATTTAATGCCTTCTAGCTCCTCGAATAATACAGCTAGACTTCCCTCACTAGATAACGTTCTAACGTTAAACGTTGCTAAGTTCAAGTTCCAATGGTGGCCTGTCCGTATCCAGAGATTCCTAGCACCCTCTGCTGCTTTGCAGATCTGACCGCCGCCGTGGTCAGTTGCTCCGCAGCTGGTGGGGACTGAGGGCCGTGAGTTAATTGACGAATGCCTACGGGAGGGGGTGGCCAGATACTGCACCAGGGTGGCCAATCCTTCTCTGGTGAGATCATCGGTGCGTACCGGCTTTAAGCCGGTACGATCAGACAGTAGTGGGAATGCTCCATGCATGTCTTCCTTATTGTTGTTCAGCAGCGTTGGCGGCCACCCACCACGGAGCCCAACGAGGGGACGCTACAAGGTTACAAATGCTGAAACCTGCAGACGCCAGCCGTACAACGCCACTATAACCCAATGCGCCTAGACCAAGGTAGGCTATTTGCACCGGGTTAACCCTAGCCGCCAGGAAGTTTGGAAGTAAACGGAAGAGAGTAGAAGACAGGACAGATAAATAGTAAGAGATAAAGACGAAGATGTAGGGAGAGAGAGATAGGAAAAGGCGACTGCCGATTCCCCTGGGTGGGTCAGCTCAGGGGTGCCGTCTACGTGAAGCCGGGGCCAAAGGGGTGTGTTGCCTCTGCCGGGGGGCCTTAACGGTCCAATCACCCAGCGTCGGCTCAACCCCCAGGATCCCCTTTTCCTCGGACACGGCAAAGCCACGCACGGCTAGGCGTGGGAGGGAGTCGAAACTCCCCCGTTAGCTCAGGTTCGTGGTGTCGCTACACACCAAACGCCTACTTGCGCAGGCGCCCCTGCGGTCCTCGTTAATTCGACACCCGTTAATTCGGATAATTCGGACGGCTCTATTGGTCCCGGCCAAAGTGCATGTTAATCTATGGGACCAAACCTTCGTTCTTTCGTCAGAATTCGGCTCCGCACCGCTTAATTTGGACAAATGCTGACGGCTGCTGCTACACAAAAGTGTGATAGCATTTAATATTTGTTTTGTGCATTTGTTTCACGCTGGTATGAGCAAAAAAAATTTGGTTGTACTTCACTGTATCCGACAATGTATATGGTTTACGAGGATTGATTGTACAGCAGTTATATGAATCATGGTTTGTGCAACCTTAGTCCTTTGATGGCTTTGTTTAATCATGTGGTGGTTTTGGGACGTTAAACCACACATATCAATTGATGGCTTTGTTAATACTCTGGTTGGCATGTCCAATGCTATGCAAGAAAAAGAAACTCACAGAGTGCCTTATGTATTCAGCTAAAACGAAGACAAAAGCCAATGGGTGCGCCTATGTTATCATTACCATCGTAGTCCGAGCTTGAAGTGTCGCATGAGTAGCTTCATACTATCGATGCTATGGCCGATATTGAATCATAGCTAAGCTCTTTGCGATAGGTTGGCAGCTTTCAGTCACACGCTGATTAAATGTGTCTCATGTGGTGAGACACCATGTGCAATCCATGAATCTGCTATGCAATGTTGGATCTGTAAACAGGACGTCACAAGACATGATGACTGCATAGGGTTTTATTCCAAAGTTGTGCCAAGCACTGACATAACTCTGTGGTCAATTACCCCACTGCCATGCAGTTCAATATCGCATTGCAATATATTTTTCTGGTTATTAAAGGGTCAGGTGGGCTTTTGCACTGCATGTCCCATTTTTCAAGGCCAGTATCTGATGAGACACTCAAACTTTTCACCATTAAAAAAAAGAAGTCATTTGCAACTTGATACCTTTTGTATAGTGTTTGACGGACAATGACTGGCAACATTCACTATCTGCTGACCAGTTTTCTTCAAAATCTTGAAATAGACAATGTGAATGTTTTCAAGATTATATTTGTTATGCATTTCTTTCCCACTAGTTTGTTACTTTTTTTAAGGGATATACCAACATACATTCTGGGTAACTTTGGCCATTTGTTCTCTTTGTGGCAATCTTTAATTCGCACCCCACTGTTAATGCTTTCTTTACATGGACATGTTTATGTTTGTGTGATCTAAGACCCATTTCTGGAAATAGAATTTGTACGCTATATGGAATTTGCTTGTCATGGTGGGAAAGACTTACAGTGCTATGCAGTCAGTCATTTGAAGTGGAACCAAATGTGTCGAAGACAATTTTGTCAGCTCAGGCAAACTTTATTGAACATCATGTCACAGGTATCTGAGCATTGAGTGCATGTGGCCTCTTATTTATGTCCAAGGGGACTGGAGATGTCAGTTTACTTAGCATGGATGTAATGAGCTACAGTCTGTGTGTTGTGCTGGTTTTTCCCCCTGTCGTCTGGGCCTCACAGACAGAGTCGAGATGCTCGAAACGTTCGGCTTCCGGACAAAGAGGTTTTCGCTATGTTTCACCATTCCTAACAAGTAAGCGAGTGTGTACATTGCTTCTCCTCGTTGACTACTGTCACGCCTTCCTAGACGGGGGCATTGTTGAAAAATAGAAAAAAAATGTATGTCATCCTCATCTCATACAAACGCGTACACCTCCTTTTTTTATGTCCAAAGGAGCAATATTAAGTTATTGCAACTATGCTGTAAGATATGTTTCTGCATTGTGTGTGCATGCTTGAAGTAACCAGTGTGAGTGTTTGTTGTGACTATATACATTTTTTTGCACGAGTGCGTACATTCTCTTTGCTTTCTATGTAATAACTAAAAGCATAACTTATTTTTCTCTATTGTACTGTGCGACTTTTTTCTTTCTTTTTCTAGTATTAAAGGATGGCATGCGTTGTTAGGTTATTTATGGACTCAAGCCTTGTTTGGTTGACAAGACTTTTCTCGTCTTCTTTTTGCGAATGCGCTGTATACACACACATTGGTGTAGATGAATGTTGACATTCCATGTACATATTTGTGTAATATAAAAAAATGCTTTGTTTACCATTTGAACGAGTCCAACGTGTTCATTTCGTTTGGAGAATGCAGCAGGGTTTTGTAGTAATGTATTGCAATAATTAGTTGATTATAGGCTATTAATTATGACCTGTAATAATTTATATCAGGAGTGCACTGATTAGTTTTAGGATTTACAAGCCTGCATATAGTCGCGAAGAGACATTGGAAACGATGAAGTTGACAATGTCTTACCCCTCCTTTCATGATTCCCGATGCCCAACTAAACCCGTCTGGTACTGGTGCCCTTTTGCAGTCTCGTGAAATTATACATGAGGTCAAGCCACAAGCAAATACATGAAACCAAAAGTTTTTTTTAATTATTGAAGTAGCCGTGTTTTCTAGTGAAAGTGATGTTCTTCAGGCACTTCGTTGACTAGAGCATTGGTAAAAGACATATTGTTTAAGTTGCAATATTTAACATAGTGCTCTATTACAATCTGTAAGGTTAAATTTATAGACTGTGCTTTATTCAACATTTGACAACCTTCATGAGTTTCCTGAAATGTTTTTTAACATTTTTTTAATATCCATGTGGGACTTCAATGTCACGTTAAATTTTAGATGCACAGAGAAACTTTGCAAAAACAAAAAAAAAGACAGTTGCAAAGAGGATAGTGCTGCTATCTTCTCTGTAGCACTCAGTCTTCTTCAGTTTGATGTGCTGTTTCTTTAGCAAAAAACTGGATATGCTGCTCAATTTATTTTAAGTGCAATGAAATTTCCAAGTAGGTAGTTCCAGGAGACACCTGTTTAATATTCTTTCTCACTGAGGCTGTAGAGTTGTATGTCGAATGGTTAATAACATGCTGTTAATGTGGTTCGAACAGCTAACTATGAAATGGGTCCACTGTATGTGGCACATACCCACAAGCCCGAGAAACAGCCAAATAGGAAACCACACTCTTCATACCCTCATCTTAATCCTCAATACAAATGTGTCCAGCCTTTCCATGCCACAATGTGCCATTTCTAAATGACATCGAAAGGTTTGTTGAGGTGTTACTTGGCACGGTACATCAACGAAACAGCAAACTTAAGGAAAAGAAGCTTCACGTTACATCAAGGGTTGAATATACACTCCCCTAAATTGTTTTAATTGACACTCGGTATGAAAGCCACTAGCTAGTCAATAATTCCTTTTGGCTTGCTCAAAAGACGCTCAATTTATCCGCAAAAAATGATATTCAGTAGAAACACGGAGGCCAATATCCTTGTGTAACTCAATAGGAAAACTCAATAGACGCTTAATTTAAACAAAGTACATCCTATGGAGAAAAGTCAATTTAGCCTTAATTAAATCTCTATAAGCATTTTTGTAAGGGTGGGTAACTGCTGCAATCACACTTGCTGGGTACCCACTAGGACATTATTTATGATAATTTTTGGGTAGTAGGCATGCATTCTCTATGCCATCCTTCGTCATTATTCTGAGAAGCGTGCTATCCGCTATGCACTTGCAAGGAATTTTGTGCCCATTGTTCATGCAGTGGCTGACCACGATTATGCCTGAAGTGGGTATGCACCACAGTTAATAGGTGGTCAAGAACAAGCTTTTGTAGTGGGTTGCCACATTGGATAACCCACTCGTTTCGCTATTCACATTCTGTGATGGCTAGTTGTTCTTTTGCTGTTCTAAAACGCTTTATTACTCATATTAACGCGATTCCTTCCCCGACATCAGGCCTGTCTAAGGCAAGTTTGCGAACAAGTCCCAAGCACCGGCACACAGTAAAACTTTTTGCACCCAAAGAGATGTAAAAAGGGTGCTTTTACGAGAAAGCACCCTTTGCAACACCCTTTAACACTCATAAATGGTCGATTGAAAAAAAAGCACCCCTTTGTTTGAGTGCTTGCCTCGATAGCACCCTAAAATAGGCTCTAAGGGTGCTTTTGTGCCTGAGAAGGGTGTAGGTGCCGATTCATCAGATGAAATATGCAGCATAAGAAGAACACATAATTATAATATTTGGGATTTAACGTCTCAAAAACCTCGATATGATTATGAGGGTCGTCGTAGTGGAAAGCTGCAGAGATTTTCACCATTTGGTGTTCTTTAATGAGCGCTCATAACGCACAGTGCAAAGGCTTCTACCTTTTCGCCTCCGCCTTCATTCGACTGCCACGGCCAGCATCGAACCCGCGACCTTCGGATTGGCGGCCGAGCAGCGCAGCTACTGCACGAATATGTGGACCTTGCGCTAAATGACGCCCTAATTGACTTATAATGTGTGAAGGTGCTCTCCGAATACAGCAGAATGTCAGCAGAAGCAAATCGCGTTTCATCTATAGTGGCAATTAACTGCAATCCATGTTACGAAAGCTTTCCTTAGCGTTGGTTATAAGCTACATGTTTGCTATGGATTATATACACACAAATAATGTGTGTATATTAGGGCGTGCACGTGTATGCGCGAGTCCGTGCTTGTGTTAAGTGTGCCTGTGCACATGTGTACGCCCATGCATGCGTGCGTTCACGGTCGCGCGTGTGTGTGTGGCCGTATGTGTGTATACGTGTATGTGTGTGCGCCTGTAAATAAGTATGCGTGTGTATCAGCCCGTGTGCCCTCAAATTTCGTGTGTTTGGGGGGGGGGCACTGCTTCTTAGTGTTTAAGGTCCCACACCTGTTCAGACTGGGAGTCTATATGGGAGGTGGCTTAAGGAATGGCGGTGGTCAACGCACTGTACACGGACTATTCAGTACATGGAAAACAGCTGCACATTCTCGTACCTCATCTTTGCTTACGAACTTGCTGTGGTAGCTGATTAGGTCCGCTGAGGCGCCTCTACGCTAGAAAACGTGGGTTATGACCAATTCATACGGAAACCTGTCACCGCACTTATGCACAACCATCGTTTGTATGAACAACGTTTAACAAGAACGTGCCCAGCCTTTGCTACAGGTGCTTAGCTAGCTCATTAGGCAACCATATGGAATTATGTGCTGATCATGTGGTCAGCAAAAACTTTGTTATAACAACCTCGGCACGTTTCGTGGTGCGTGACAAGCATTCTAAACATCCGTGACTGTGGATTAATTTGTTCCAGCATCGACTACGCATTCAGTGTTTGCGGCACCATGTGCGGAATTGCCAGACACGGTCAATGCGAAAAGAAATTCCTCTGAAAAAAGGTGTAGCGATGCTCTCCCGCTAATGCCATCGAGGACGAAATAATTATTGTTTCTTGCCATTCCAGGGTGCACTTTGTTTTCCGCAAGTTTTGCTTCACTATTTTTCGCCCACTGCAGTCGCATTCCGTCAAAATACTCAAAGAACCCGAGGCTGGTAAATAACCTGCGCCGCTGTGCGGCTGGGTGGAAAGAGAGTTGCCATTTAGAAGGAGTCATTCTTGAGGCGCAATTCGATTGCCTTCCGCGTCGAACCGCCGCCCGCCGTATGCGCCATAGCGTTTGCCTTTCGGCGCCGTCTGGGCGGGTTTCCCGCTCACTCGGGCCAGCGTTGCCCCGCTAACGGCCGTGTAGACAGGGAAAGAGTTGCGTCGACAACTGCAGAGCCGCAACCAGTGCCTTCTTCTTCTTTCCCTGTCTCATTCGTCTTTCAAATGCGTTGCGTTGGTCTGGGTTCTCTGTCGCTGTGTGAGTTCCAGCGCACAGGCGCATCTTCAATGGTGGTCACGCATGACTCCGTGTTTGAAGTGACGCTCGGATTAAGGAATATTCATGGAGCGGTGGACGCGGACAACGTGGGCCTGTTGACGGTGAGTGTAATGTTTTCATAGGTAGTAATCATACAGCGCTAGCTGGGCGCCTGCAGCAGCTTTGCGGAAGTAGACTGCCAGCCATTTACAACAGCATGCGTTCGCGGGCCTGTTGCAGATGCCCGATTAAACGTGTGACTTAACGAGTTCACACTGCTATGCGCGATGTTGTGTAAGTGCGTGCATCACTCATACAGTGAGTGATGTGATCACTTAACAAGGGCGCGATTAGTTGCTGATCGCACAATGTCTCTACACTGCTCAAGGTGATTGATATTGTTTCAAGATGCGCTTTAGGCTACATCGTAATAACATTTTTATTAATACTCAAATGTGCAACGTGCTCCTGTAGTTGTAAGCGTAAAAAAGAAAGAAAAAGTAAACAATTTATGTACAGAGGCGCACTGTATGAAATGGCTTTTTTTGCTTAAAGACGGTATAGTTGGAGGTGCTGATATGCCACGATGCTCCCAGCACGTGCGCGTCGGTCTTTTAAAATATTTAGGACACGTGTCACCAGCAACAGGGAAAGATCTAGTAGACTTCCAAAGGCGCGTTGTTGTGGCCATCGCCGTGCGTTGTTTTCCCTCGTTTCTGTTTGCTGTTTTCGTGCATTGCTTTCATCTGCGATAACGTTCGGCGTTACAACAGAATCGAGAGAGTATACGTGACTGTGGGAGCTATGTGCGGTAGCTCTAGCATAAGCCATGACTGCTGCATCGTAGACGGCGTCCGCGCGCGTTAATGTCGTTCGAGCGCTCCTACTTGCTTGATTGTGTTTAACTGAGTATTTAGGCAAGGCTTACGTTTGTAAATCCCGTGGTCAATTATCGCTAATAGCGTGCCCCTGATTGCCATCAGAGAATAAGCTTGGTTGTCGAAATATGCCTGACGCTTTTTCTGAAAGCAAGCTTTGAAGAATTTTTTTAAATAAATACTTTTATACGTGCTTGGCCGGGCCTATTGCAGGCCCACAACTCTTTAAAACCTGGACGAGCTATCGCATCTTTTATCAATTTACAATGAATGAAGATGATTGAATCATAGATGACGAATTTCTGTGCTAGATTAGGCGCACAAAATACATGTTCGCCGCGCTACGTCTAGAAAGCAGTCAAATAGGAAGCACAGCGTCACATTTGGATTAGATGCCATGGACAAACCTTCTTGTAAGGGTAGAAAGAACGAGAAAATTGTTCATTTTTGATGCCCTTATAGAGGCAGTCATAATTGCACTTACTGCTGAATTGTCACAATTCCTCAAATTGGTAGAGGCGCGAGTAAAGTCAGTAAATCTTTTACTCCTTTTGCAGACCTCTTCGCTAGTGCCACGCCCAAGATCATTTGTTCTCATGTAAAAGAGAGAGCAGAGATGCCTTCACTGTTTGTACATGAAGAGGTAAGTTTCTCGTGCGTTTTGATTAATGCTACATGTTCTGAACGTTGTACTTTAAAAAATGTTTCTCACACTGGCTCACTACCCTGTAAGAAATTTGATTCTTAGGTGAGTTCAGGCTTTCGTAAGTGTCATTTTTGAGCTGTAGTCTTACACTTCACCTAAATTCGGTAATTTGCTGTATGCTGGAAAACTATCTTAACTTTATCATACGAAATTATTGGAATATACGGGTTGTATGCTTCGAGTTTAGTGCAATGTCAGTTACACGTACGCCATTTCAAAGGATAGACACTACACATTCTTCATATATGGTGCTGCCAGAACAGCACGAACTTCATTTTATGAGAAGTCATATTTGCTCTTAATACAAGACGAGAGGGTGCCGCTGACGTCCTGCGTAGTATACCCCGGCCCCAGCCTAGACGAGGCCTTGTTCATGAACCTCCACGTGGATGACCGAAAAATCTTCCGTGTCAGTAATGACGAAGAAGGAGTGACAGCACTGATGAGTTCATTTTTTTTAATTTTCTACATTGTCTACGGCCGCAAGGCCTTTAGCAACCACCATGATAGAGCGGCTTTTTCTCGGCGTGAGTTTGGAGTTTATCAAAGAAGTTGTTCAGGCAGTACAACGCTGAAAATTTTAGTGTCACAATGCCTGAACAAATTTTTGTAGTGTGGTCATGGTAGATTAACAAATATTGTTATTTGTGTAAGTTAATTTGCTGCTGGACCATTCCATGCCAAACGTGCCAGCCACTTTGCCGACCATCTGAAATGTATTTGAAAAAAAATGTGCTGACTTACTGCGTTGAAAACTGTGAACTGCTAGAATATTTCAGCGAGAAAAAAAAGTTTTGTTCATGTGGTTGGCTTATAACTTCCTGGCATAATGCCGACTGTGTGCTGTTTGTGAAAAATTTTGTTTTAAAACTACTGATTATTTTTTCTAAAGCAAATTCGGTCTACCTGTTAAGTAAATGTGCTTCTGTAAGGTATTTGAAGCTCATTAATATTAGTGCAATTTTTTTGCCACATTTGCTTCCAAGAATAAAGCCAAAATGTGTTATGTTTGCAATTTTATTGCAATATTGCACTTTGTATGAACATCTGAGCAGTGAATAATTACTCCACAGAAAGTATACTTTGAGGAAAAAATATCTTTAGACCTCTCAAGCTGCTGAAATATACGAGAAAATATCACGAATTTCACAAAATTGTGATTTTTGTCCGTATTGAGATGCAATTTGCTCCATGTTTTGATACAATGAAAACTCATCATTATACCTAAATTGTAAGAAAACGAAATTCTTTCTGTAATAAAAATCTTACTCACAAAGGACAGGCAAGAGCGCTGTCAACTGAATTTTATTGAAGGTGCTACGAGCGTTTTTATACTGAGCACAAGAACAGGGCTCATCTGCAACAACACATGTGTGACCATGACAAAATAATTTTAACCGAGAAAAGAATATTCTTTTTCAGAAAATATAAGTGAAGGTGTACTGATGCATTGATCCTTGGCCTTCCTAATAAAAAGTTCTAAAATCTCTCATTTTTTCTGCTTGCGTTTTTTTTCAAAAACAGTGTTTTATGAAACCTAGGACTGCACTTAATTCTTTACGGTGTCCGGCCATGAGACTACTATAGCCATTCTTAACATTTAAAGCATGCTGTCTTGCTCGATCATTGAAGCATTGCCCAGTTGGTCCTATGTTTACTTTTCCACATGTTAGCGGTATCTCATACACATTAGATTGGCATTCAGTAAACCTATTCTTGTAACGAATGGTGCAAGATTGACCATTCCTGTTGCTGTAAGTACATGCACTTTTGAAAGCTTTCAAGGGGTGGGAAACAACAATGTCATTACTGCGGGCTCTTTTCCTAAAATTGTGAGACACCTTATGTACGTAGTACCGTGTAACATGCAAAGGTCATTGGTCATTCTGTTTTTCTTTTGGTCCTGTTTTCTTTAAAATTACTTTCTGCAGGAGGGTTTCGCAACAAGTGTTATGATGCTGTTGGGTATTGGCTGGTGCTATCAGCCCAGGAGTGCTAAGAATGTTCTGCCTTTTGATAGTATTCATTCAAAATTAGTAAAAAGAGGAATTGATACCACATGTATTCAGGCCACCCCTTAGAAGTCATGTTAGCACAAGGGTGAGGTCAGGCTTAAAAACAAGATTAAAAGACTAAAAGATGCTGGATATCCCAACAGAATCATCACACCCGTTTGCGTAACCCTCCTGCAGAAAGTAAAGTTAAAGAAGACAGGACCAACAAAAAAACAATGACCAAAACCTTTCCTTGTTATACCACATCACGTGTCTCACAATTAAAAAAATAGCCAGCAGATATAATATTAACGTGTTGTTTTCAACTCCTTGCAAGCTTTCAAAAGTGTGTGTACTAAATAGCAACAGAAAAAGTCAATCTTGCGCCATTCGTAACGAGAATAGGTTTGCTTAATGCCAATTTAACGTTTGTAGAAGTATTTTTTATCAGGTAAACCAATGATCAGTGCATCATTCACGTTCACTTATCCTTTCCGAGAGGGAGTATTCTTTTCTCAGTTAAGATTATTTTGTAGTGGTCACACGTGTCGTCACGCATGAGCACGGTTCTTATACTCCATATAAAAGCGCTCGTAGCATATTTATTAAATTCAGTTGACAGTCGGTGCTCTTTCCTGTCCTTTCTGTCTCTTCCTGAAGTTGTTGCGTTGTGACTAGCACACAACCACGATGAACCAACTCGCCCAAATTAAACTCTTGTTACGTAACACGTATGCCGAGTTTCGTATAGAATGAAGGAGCGGTGCTTTTAAAATGAAATTTTTCACATACAACACCTAGACGGCATTCCAGGAAGTTCGGAAGGCAGCCACGTGACCAAATATTTTTCCTCACCTAAATATTGCAGAAGTTCACTATTTTCAATGCAGCACGAGTTTTTCGAATACATTTGAGATGGCTGCCAAAATGGCTGGGACATTTGGCATAAAATGACCCAGCTGTGTCATTAGCTGTAATTATGCATTACCTCTTTTGTTTTTGTGTGTCCTGACTCAGTTTTGTGTTCGGTTTTAGCTTATTCTGTTTCTGATCATTGTATTGGTTTTTTTAAATATTCAATAAAGTTATATGTGCAAAAACCCATATATGTTTGCATGTACATCATTTCTGTCTAACCAATTGTTATACATCCAGGAATACAAAGCTTAAAACACTGTGATTGTATACATTTGAAAACACTATCCGTATATATTTTTGTGTGCATCACTTCTTGGGAACAATTGTGTACATGAAGGCGTATATAGTGAAATCATGGTGATCGTATATATTTGAAAGAATTATAAGTATATATTTGCCTGTATTTCATTCCTATATATTAACCGATTGTGTACATGAAGGAGTATTAAACTGGAAACCACTGGGATTGTAGATACTTGAAAGAATAATAGGGATATATTAGCGTGTATTTAATTTGTAGTCTCTATGTACTTAAAGTAGTATACTAAACTGAAACCAGTGTAATTGTATGTTTCAAAGAATTGTCAATAAAGTGAAACTGAAAAAATATAATAAACATTTGAGGTGTTGCGTGTGTAATGTACGTATACGTCAACATGTTACACATCTGGTGAAAAAGTTGTGTGGCAGAAGAAAAGTTTATGTTTTATTTGCCTATTAAATAAATGCAATATGCAAGGGCAGCAAGGCTTAGTTTTCTGTAACGTTCATTATGCATATACTGTGAATTATATATAGATCCAGCAGAAGTTCATATACGATTGTTCGTGTTTATATTTTTGCCCACGCGCAATGAATGGAGCTCGACAGGTAGTGCACCATTGATAATCAGGACTACTTTCTTCAAGTAGTGTGTGATCAGTGCATGCTGATATCTATTAGTGAAGCCTAAAAGAATACTGGCACCCCTGCCATGGGTACTCAACACCCTTGTGCACCCTTCTCGCACCCTCCTCAGAGGGTGCTAAAAAAGTGATGGACATCGAAGGTACCCTTCCTTAAGGGTGTTTTTGTAACACCCTACAGTTTTTTTACATGTACACCCTATTCTAAGGGTGCATGGAAAAGCACCCTTTTTGAAAGGTGCTGAATTAGCACCCTCAGGGTGTCGTCCATGGGACAAGCTCATTTACACCCTTCTGGGTGTAAAAATTTTTACTGTGATAGAATACTGGGCTGGCACGCAGCGCACTCGGTGTCAACCCCACTGTGCCAATGGTACTAAGTTATTTTTTTCCCTTCTGCGATAGTGGTTACGGACACCGGTCGCGGCGGCGGCAAACAACTACGGCGCAATGCGTGACCCGAGTTTTTACCTCATAACTGCTTTCGCTGTAAACCAGTTGTGAAATTGCGCCCGTGGTGTCTATTTCTTTCCGGCCCGTGTGTGCGTTACGCGAAAATTTACGAGTCATAAATATTTTAACTACAACATTGCAAAAAAAAGTATCCATGTCCTTGCCATGTGCTGACGCGCAAAACGCGGGTTGTATCGCCGAACCGTAACAAAAAGTCTGTTAGCATCGCCTTCTGCTGTCGCAATACAGAAGCATCATCTGTTCCACTATGTTGTAAATGTTTATGCGAAAAGGCATTTCCGAGCAGCCGCTAATGACCGCATATGGCACGCGACAGCGCTCACACTACGAACGCCAAGCAGCAGCTTTCCAATGACGCTGACGTGACCAGAATAAGGCACGCTTTGTATCGCTTGCGTGACCCGAATCGCAACGCCGATTAAACCGTACCCAATAAATGCCGAGCAAGGCTCGTGTGCCACCGCGGAGTGTGCTTCCTTTTTCTTCCCTTTATCAAAGACCCGTTTCCGGATTAAAAGGATCAGCCTGTTTTCTTCGTTGACGCTGACGTGTGAATCGCTTTTTGCACTCCGATTTTCCAGGCGCGAATTACTGTTGCCGCCAAGAACGCAAAAACAGTTGCCTGAGAATAGTCTATATAGTGCGAAGGTTGTAACGTCAGTTCTCTACAAAACTTTCAAACTGCGCGTTACAGAAATGAAGAGACGGCGTGGTAGCAACCATGCCACGCTTTTCTATCACAAGAAAAGTGGAAAAAATGTAGCGTTTCTCAGTTTCCCTTATTTGTTTTGTTTCTTCTGTTGTTTGATTGTGTGTATTTTAAAAAGTTGTCAGTCCTGTTACGCTTCATTCAGTATGGTACTGAAGTCAATGCATTCAAACATTTAACGATGCTAAGTTCTCTATGACACTGAAGACAGGCTGACAACAAAAACAGCTCCGCCGCGGCTTTCTATTTAACGCACTCGGCTCCATGGCCCGCAAGTCGCGGGATCTAGTCCCGGCTGGGGCGGCTGCATTTTCAATGGAGGCGGAAACGTTGTAGGTCCATGTGCTCAGAATCGGGTGCAGGTTAAATAATCTCATTAGGTCAAATTTTCCGAAGCCCTCCAATAGATAGATAGATAGAAAAATAGATAAATAGATGTTCCAACAGACTGCCGTACGCAAGAATTGTTTCGCATATAATATCTCAGTGATATGGAGCCTCTGCACAATGACAGCCTCTTACACCATTCTAGCATGCAGGGCGCGAAAGTACTGCGTGGACAGGTTGCACCGCAAGAAGCCAAACACGTGTCGTGAAGGAGCAAGGAAGCCTAGAACACACCATAAAACTCCGTATATAATTAAATTACGGTTGTGTAGAAAAGAAACCTTGCCTGAACTGTTGCTTTGAGAAACGTCTGCTAATTATCTGACAGGCAAATATATCCACTCCACATTGTGTTCACCTTTATCTTCTTATTCTTGTGGTGAATACGCCTGTGGAAAGATTGGTGCTATATTTAACAGACAGATATTCAGAAGTCTGCTCGTAGTGAAATATAGACATGGAATATTGTCTGGGAAATTGCTAATTTCATAAGAGTCTTAATCCTCAGACATTTCTAAAAGTGTCAAGTGTGCGTTCATGTGTGTGAGGGGAAGGCAATACAAAGCGAGGCCTAATATATTGAGAAAATCAACGTTAGGGGAAGCTAAACGCAATGCGTACACTTGTTTACGCTTTAATCTTATACAACCTCTTATATTAGGCACAGGTCACCACACAACTCATGTAGTTGTCTGCATTACATTGTCCACACTGAGTTACACTGAAGGGCACTTTAACTTATGTCTGCTGTCAAGCTATACTTGGGGCATAGATATGAAGGATTCTTTTTCAAGCGTAAATAATACATGCTTGTCTTTGTTTGTTATCTGATCCGTGTCTTGTTTCAGGCTTAAAAAACTTTGATGTAATGCACTCTGCGTCTGAAGCGTTGGCTATGCTGGAGCTTTGTCGGACATTACTGCTGCTGAGAAATGTATGCAGAAACAAGAACAAACGCGACATTCGTGATATACGTTCTACTTGATGCCCGGATCAGTTGTAAAAGTGGCGCACAACCCTTCAGGGAACTCACCAGAAACTAGTACATAAACATGTTCATGTTCACGCCTTCAACAAATATGATAATAGCTGAAGAGCTTCTCTCATTATCACATTGTGGCTTCAGGACGTTAGACCCCAACAATTATTTTGATAATAATGGAGTGTATTTCCGCTTTATGTACAGTGAGATAAAAGAAAGAAACGATGTTTTGGAAATTAGAAGGACTGACTATAGTATGAGCTACCAATCAATAAACAATGATGGATTAGCAAAATAGGGTACAAGGAATGAGAAATGGGCAGAAGCATGTATATAAAAAAATATTTTGTTCATTGCCACAAGAAATCACCGTAAAAACGGCACACCTACTCGTACAATGTAGGTACTTTAATAAGAAGAAAATAAATATTAAGCCCTGCAGCGCCTGGAATTGGCACCAGCAAAGTACGGCGCCAAAATCTCGACATAATAAAGTACCGGAGCGTTTTCACTACAATCGTGGTTGATGATTCTTTACGACTTTAATTTTTCAAATAGGATTCAATTGTGTAGGCTGGTGGTTTGTCTGTGACGCCGCAATTCTCAGAGCCACCGAACAGAGCCGAACTTGGATGCGAGAGTTCACGCCCACAGCTTCCAATTGCCAGCCATCATTCTTTTAGGGAGTTATACTTCCGTCATTTTTCACGGTTGCGGCGCTATTTGGCGCGTTTGTTCTCCGCCAATTCTCAGCCGCCATTACTCTGCTGGTCAGAAGCACCGCTTCAGTGGGGCCCCACCAGACAGATTTCACTCAGAAGCAGTAGGCGTGTTCATTACCCCGTGATAAAGCCCACCGCCAAATAAAAGCGCATGCTTTCAGTCATAGACAGCCTTTTTTCTTTCGTTTTTTCCTCTTCGTCTTCACATTCTTCAGGTGCCCACTAAACCGCAAAGGGAGTATGGCACACGTTCAGAACGAACCTCACACTCTCGCATCCCTCCTACAGCAACGTTTTTCTTTTATGGCTCTGTCCTTACATTCAGTTGACGCTTATTACGTTCCTTCGCGGCATCTTTCTCCTTGTTGCACCCCGAGCCACGTAGGAGGCACGCCATAACGTCCCATCACAGCGCAGTGCACCGCGCCGTCCCTTAATAGGTGAGAAGGGAGTCCGGGCCACACATACAACGTGGTGATGCCGCGAAATTGCGGTTCCCTGTCGTATAATTGGTGCGTTTGCTGCGCCGGCACCGGGCACAGATTTCGCGCCGCTGCGCCAGGCCCTGCCTTGCGAGAAGGAGGCGCGCGGCGTTTAGTGCACTGCCCGCGAGAGCATTAGTACTAATAGCAGCCAGGAGTTGAATCTCGTCGCCGATAGAGCGTCCGCAATGCACACCCACGCCAACAGCCGCGTGGTTGCGGCTGAGTCAATATACGGAATTCTTAAAGGTCCCCAGGTGCGGCCAGACACTACATTCGCGTAATAGTTGACAGTGAGCAAAGCTGCGCTTCAGAAACTGGAGGTCCAACTTGAAATTTCTGAAAAAATTTATTAGGTGCTTCAGAATTCCGTTTTTTTTTTTCGACGGAAGCTGCGGCAAAGACAAGTTACCCTCACTACATAAATATGCATGTCTAGAATGTATATTGCCACTTCATGTAGGTACGGCTAGCATATGCATGGCTAGGGGGGTACGCGGCAGTGTACGCATTTGTGTACGCACTTGTAAAGTAAAAAATAACAACTATCCGTCTTGTGTCTTCTCCCAGTGATTATGTGTGAAACATATGTGCCGGAAATGCTGTGAGTTGCCCAGCCACTTTTCAAGGGTACTTGATATTGCTTAGGCATTTCAGGTGTCGTAACAAAAACAACACATGCTAAAGCTATACGATATTGACTGCATATTGTTCTATGCTGCTGCCTCACTTCTGCTTGGTTCCCGCTATCGGCGCCCCGGGCAGTGCACACATCGCCTTTTAAATACTTGCCTTCGCTAACCTTGGAAATAAACGTTCCCCAGTATTCGATTACTAATTGGTGTAAAGCTATTTTTTTCTGAATATGGACCCTACAAAAAAGCAAATATTGATATTTAGGTATTCTCAGAGACATTCAGGTTGCTCTCTGGCCATAACACTTCCCGGGCATTGCGTTCCTGCCTTCACTTTTGTGCCATTCATCGGACTTTAGATCGCCAATTAAGTCCCGTTGATGATCCCGACTACTCTAATCAAGTGTATTTGTACATGGCAGCTGTATAATGCACCTGGTTATAAATAGTTCGTCTGCTGCCTTTAGCGACGAACGTGACCCACTTCATCTTCTTCGAGCTAGCAGTGACATTATCATGACGTCAGAGATCAGCGCTACACGTGTTACGTCACTACATGACCTCAGTTGTTGCTGCGATCAATTGTCACCGTCGATTGGTCGAAGGCGGAATGATCACGGAGGCACTGCAAACACCACGTGCGGCACACACTGGCTGTGTTCCAATTCTTAGACAACACGTAGACAGTCTACGCATACAGCTTAAAAGACAGCACTGAGCCCATGCTGTTCCGAGAATTTAAACACGTATGGACGGCTTTTACGCGGCGAGGTGCCACCTCGCGTTGAGAAGAGAAAGCCAAAAGAAACAAGCGTAACAGTTGTATTTTCTGGCTTATTTCGTATTGAAATCCAAAAAGAATTAAACGTTACTCCCATTGAGCGCCCGGAGAAGCCACTGCTTGCGTGCAGACGACCATTCCAGTGATATCCAATCTTTCTGAGCGATTCGCTGAGTCATCATCTTGTTTAGACAGCAAAGTAGCCTGCATCGTATTTGTCTACGATGCGGTCTTCTCGGAGCTGTCTACTTAGCCCGCTAGTGAGAATCGGAATGAGAATTCAGATAGCCGCCGTCCATTTAGCTGTCTATTTAGCCGTCTGCGGTGGGTATTGAAACACACCCACTGTTTCAGAAGAGTCGTGCCCCTCTCATGCCTGTTTCGCCATGTCGGTCGGGTCTATAGAGCTTTTTAACAGAGAAGAGGATCCCCTACTTTCTGGGCTGTTGCACAGGAGCAGAAAATGTGACGTCACATGCTTGGCAGTGGAATTTTGGGGGGTCACGCATGTTGACAACCGTCCAGAGAGGACTATCGCAGTGCCCAGGGTGCTTTCAGTAAAAATCCGCTGCATAAGTGCGGCCGTCTGAGGCGAGTATGGTTCGACCACGCCTTTAAAGGACGCCGACGAAAGCCGAGACGAGAGTGGGCCGGTAACACCGTTGGTTACCTGCCTTCACAGTGTTTTTTGGGTTTTTTTCGAAATAGCATTGTTATCATTGTTTACGGCTATAGTCATATAAGCATTACTTCATGGAAATAAGTCATTGTCTCTCCTCAAATCAGCACATTCGCAGTCAAGACATTCGCATTATAACCCGACGCCATATTTCCTCCAATGCCTCCTCGTGACTATGAAGCCAGAGATTTGGTCAATTTTCATATCATATCGTGGATTTGCCTTTATGAGCAGCTTCGGCTGGATATAGATATATATATATATATACATATATATATATATTTATATATATATATATATTGATAGATAGTTAGATAGATAGATAGATAGATAGATAGATAGATAGATAGATAGATAGATAGATAGATAGATAGATAGATAGATAGATAGATAGATAGATAGATAGATAGATAGATAGATAGATAGATAGATAGATAGATAGATAGATAGATAGATAGATAGATAGATAGATAGATAGATAGATAGATAGATAGATAGATAGATAGATAGATAGATAGATAGATGGATAGATAGATAGATAGATAGATAGATATAGAGAGAGAAAATGTTCCTTTAAAAAAGGAAGTTTTACACAATAAGGCCACTGTCATTTTCGCACACTAACTCCACGTCAATACGGGCATACATTACCGCAGTTGACATTACACTTTTGCGACTAATTCACAAATACTACTCAATACTACTTTTTAAATTATTATCCTTAGAGCAAGTGTCTATAATAAAAAGTTGTAATGTGTGCCAAATTATGGCAAACCCATTTTTTTTGGAAAAACCACAAGTTGCACGCAGTTTGATATATTTCTCATAGCACATCATGAGAGAACACGAAGCTTATCGTAAAGGGTACGCACGAAGTGCGACTATTCTATTAGGTCAGACCGGAACTGCCCGACACATAGGAGTGACGAAATTTCAATGACGGTGTGCAATGGCCGCATGTTTTCGTGAAAGCCTGCAAGTAATCTTACTTGTGCCTGTGCATCATCTTACTCTTGCGCGTATACTGCTTCTTGCTTACCTCTTTTTGTTAAAGTGTGCGCAATAAAACCATCAATATTAACATTTTGTTAGTGTGGAAAACATAACGCAACGGACGGCCGCTGCTGCACTTCCTCTTTAAGACAGGTGAAATTGTTTTTTGCGCCTCTTCATAGTTTAAGAAGCAGATAGGCACCACCCATCTCACGCAAATATTAAACTTTCTATTAGTTTATTTGAGAATGCTTACCAAGTTTTCTGACCAGATACTGTTTTGTCGTCCCTTCCTTCAAATTTCGTCACTTTCCTATCAAGTGTCATTCCGGTGTTCCGATGCTCTTGTGGAGTTCCGCCATGATCAACCGTCAATCTAGATCATCATCATCATCATCATCGTCATCATCATCATGACTACACCCACGGCAGGGCAAATGCCTTTCCCATCATCTGCCAATCAACCCTGTCTTGTGCTTTCTCTTGCGTCGTTATACCTGCGAACTTTTTATTCTATCAGCCCACCTAACTTTCTGTCTCCCCTTCATGGGTTTGCCTTCTCGGGGAATTCACTCTGCAATCCTTAATGATCAGCGGTTATCCTGTGTACGATCTACGTGCCCGGCACATGTCCATTTCTTTTTGATTTCCACTGCCCTGCTGCGGTGGTCTAGTGGCTAAGGTACTCGGCTGCTGACCCGCACCTTCCAGGATCAAATCCCGGCTGCGGCAGCTGCACTTTCGATGGAGGCGAAAATGCTGCAGACCCATGTGCTCAGATTTAGGTGCACGTTAAAGAACTCCAGGCGGTCAAAATTTCCAAAGCCCTCCACCACGGCGTCTCTCATAATCATATGGTGGTTTGGGACATTAAACCCCACACATCTATCTATCTATCTATCTATCTATCTATCTATCTTATTGGTTTCCACTATGATATCCTTAACCCCGATTTGTTTACTGACCCACTCTGCTCTCTTCTTGTCTTTTGATTGATTGCTATGTAGGGTTAATGTCCGAAAACCACCACATGATTAAGAGAGACGAACTTCTTGTCTCTCAAGATTACACTTATCATTTTTCGTTCTATTGCTCACTGCGTTGTCCTCAATTTAGATACTTGTGGTATATTCGACTGGTCGCCTCTGCCCTTCGGCTCAGAGGTGAACGGATCCGGCATCGCTAGCTCTCGGAGGTAGAGTACAAGTGCTCAAGCCTAGCGTCAAGCGCGTTGAAAGAGGCAAGCCGGAAAAGTAGGAACCAAGTGCCTACAGTGCAAATTCGTTTTCTAGCAGTAGAAGTAACAGCGCATTTCTTCGCACTGTTAAACCTTAAAGGGGCCCTCTAACATTTTTGAAGCATCTATTTTTTGTATGTTTTTTGCGTAGACCAATGGCCGGCCCAACGCGAAGTCGATCGCAAAGCGTGCGCACCCTTTCAACCTGCTGAACACAATGCCGCTCTCGAGAGCGCGGTAGAGTGCTCCGACACTACCGGTTGAAGATGGTGGTCGTTCTGTGGCAACCCCCCCGTGGTGGTCTATAGTCGGGTACCACTTTAGAAGAAACGAGAGGCCCCACCCAGATGACCCAAGCGCGGCTGCCAATCCGCTCCGCGACTAAAGAAGTAGTCCCACTCAAAATATTTTTGACTTCTTCTAAAACGCGTATTCCGATAAGCAACGTCCCTCACACATCATGCTCGATTTGAGAAGTGGCATAGAAACACACTTCAATGCTGGCATATCTGAATGGAAACACTATTGTTCTCTGATTATCGTTGATGAGCTTAAAAAGCTGATTCGAAAATCTAGACACTCAGCTATATTATGTCACTTTTACCAACGATCGTTTGCGCATTGAGCTCCAAACAACGAAGGCTGGCAGGGTCACCCGCCGTCCGGCTGATGACGTCATTGAAGTGGGTGCCTATTGATAGAGGCTAGTGTGGATCAGCCTTTGAGGGGAAAATGCCGCTCCTTCTAAAGTTGTACCTGACTATACTGGTTATGGCAATCGACCGCTAACCCCGAAACCATGGGATCGAATCCCGGCTGCGGCGGGATTTTCGATGGATTCTAAAATATCTGAGGACCATGTACTTACCTATAGATTTAAGTGCTCTGTTTTACAGAAGAGTTCAACGGCATCATTTGTTATACCGATAAAAGACACGACGAAAAAAATTCAAGACCTCCCACCTTACGACATCAACGGGAGCAGAGCTCACAGCTCTTCGTGCCGCATTGCAATTCATTAGAGATCAACAGCCACAAAAATGGACAATTCTCAGTGACTCAAAGGCGGCACTGCAATCCCTTATATCACCTTTACGCCACGGCCCGTACGAACAGCTGGTATTTGAGATTGCAGAAAAGACTCACCAACTCATTGAGAAAGGACATGAAATAGCCTTTCAAAGGCTGCCAAGTCATTGTGGAATAATTGGCAATGAACGGGCCGATCGAGCAGCCCGTTCTGCCCATACTGAAAGCGATGAAATATCAATTCCGCTTTCCAGAACTGACGCTGCACGGCAACTCCGTATGCTTGCTCGCAAGCACACCACGTCACAATGGAACGAGTCCCATTTCTTCCATGCACGGTTAGGTACTTTAGACCCAACTCTCAGTCTTCGAATTCCTCCGGAATTACGCCGACGAGACGCTACTATGCTGTGCAGATTATGGTTGGGCGTCGCATTTACCAAAGCGTATGCGTTCCGCATAGGAATGGCTGACACTGCTGCCTGCGACCATTGTGGCAGGGATGAAACAACTTGGCACATTCTGTGTGAATGCCCACAATACTGCTCGCAGAGACAGTCACTCTGCAATGCACTAGATGAACTGGACAACCAGCCTCTTTCGGAAGAAAGACTCCTGCGCTGCCGACAGGACTTTATGTCGCAGAAGAAGGCTGTGAAGGCGCTCATGCGCTTCTTGCGTTCAACCGGCCTGTCCAAACGACTGTGATTAGAACTCCCTGAATGTGTGTGCATGTGTTTTTTTTCTAATTTATTTTATATCTCTCTATAGCTATCATCTTTCCGACCCTTTTCCCCACCCCCGTACAGGGTAGCAAACCAGTTCGTCTAGGTTAACCTCCCTGTCTCTTCCTTTTAATTATTTCTCTCTCTCTCTTAAGTGCACGTTACGGAAACCCAGATATTCAAAATTTCCGGAGCCCTCCACTACGGCGTCTCCCATAATCATAACGTGGTGTTGAGACGTTAAACCCTACATATATTATAATATTATTCTGTAGCAATGCTTGCCTGCCACATGGCCATTTATCAACGCTCGCTTATCCTCCTCCACCGATATGAGGGAAACAGTGCCGTTGACTTGTCATTGAAGGTGTTTTCGAAGTGAATGGTAGACGCCCAGTTTGGTGCGTTGGTATCAGTTTCGCCTGCTAAATTAGGCAGACATCATTGCTCCGCAGTGATTACCAGTGGCTGCCTTTCAGAAATTTCAAAGTGGCTATGGAATTTTCGCAGGAAGGGCTTGACTTCGCCTATTTGACTCGGCCACCTATTTCCACCGGTAAAAAATGCAATTCTGTAAATTTCGATATTTACGGCCGTAAAATAATGTCTGTACGCCTGTGATATGCCTTTGCCACAGTGAAGGGATTGCCACAGGTTGCGCAAATGCCTCCTTTCAGTCAGTTTCAAATAATATTGAACACATTTTTAAAACACCCTATATATATAGCCGACGCCGTTTGCAGGGAAACTTCTCCCATGTTTCGCCAATCAACTCGATATTCTGCTTGCTACAGTAACGTTGTCATCCTGCGTTAGATTTAGAGAGATCGCAATATCGCCAAGTGCCATTTTTGAACGAAGTGCCAGAGAAAGAATGCTACATCATGACGTATGCTATGCCATGATGTGATGTTTTGAAGGATAAATCACGTTTATTACTTACATCCGAAAAAAGCACTGTTTCAAGAAAACAGGATGATTACTGTCAAAGATACTTACGCATACCACCTTCTGCATCAACAGTATTTTGCTGACAAAAAAAAACTGCGCACTTTCTAAAAAAATCTATCAGCCCTCGTAAAACGCCACAGCACCCGCGTAACACGAGCACCCAAAAGTTGTCAATAAAGCACCATATAACAAACTACTACACTCAAACTCTGAGCTACCCAAACAGTTAAATATATTCGGAATTACGTAAATACAGAAACGTCATTATCACGCAAGCACTTGCTTGATGTTTTTCTCTATGATCAATTTCAAATTTATGCCTAAAGCTTGCAAATTTACCTTGTATTTATCTATCTATCCTTTTTAAAATGTATTCATCACATACATGCTCTTTTATTTTATTTTCTTTACAACTGCTTTTGTTCATATCCAGTTTTTCATTGTAAATGAAGAATACCTTTTTGGTGGTCATATTATTCAATATTCACACTCTCGAACTTATTCACAGTGCGCACGCATGCATTTATATGTAGTGTACAACAACAAGTGTTGTCTGTACGGCGCATGCGTGCACTGCTTCTTTTGCCTGGTTTGGGCCCCTAGCCTCGTCAAGCTATATGCTTATACAGCTTTCTTGCTAGGGTGGCCTTCAACATTCTGCTTCGTGCATGTCGTAAATAAAGTTTGACTTGACTTGATATGTGATTCCGTACTCGGAGCGCTCACCATTTTTTAACTAGTGGAAGGTGACGCCTTCTGAGATAACAGCAAAATATAAAACACTATTTAAAAGTAATAGGAGCTTCAAGGCCTTTTGTTGTATGATTACAATGCGTTTGAATAGTTTGGCACAGCCATTGCCGTTCTCGTCTACGTCTTTGACCTCCCTGTATTGTAATTACGTGTAGATCGGTCAAATTCTAGGCGACTTTTGGACTCATCATCTACTAGGTGGCTTTTTGCTACGGTCAGCAACAACCGTGTTCAGAGAAGTTTAAATGGCACGCCGGTTTGTGGCCGGGACAGCTCTTATTATTGTTATTATTTTTGTTATCGTTGATTTTTTCGTTTAAGGAAGAGAATGACTCTTAGGGCCGGCACAAAGGGCGAATCATCGCTCGGAACAAAGGCCAGCAAAAAAATGCCGATGAGAAATATCGAAAATCGGGTTCTCCTTGTTTTCTTTCACCCTGCGGCATCACGTGTTGATTCAACTCCAGCTCATCTAAGTGCCCGAGCAGCCTCCGTGTGCTCATATGCCGTCACCAAAGAAGGCAGGCAGACGATAGCGAAGGATAGAAGGTTCACAACCGAGGGTGACCTGTACACACCACTGGCACTTGCGCTCTTTGCTATATACGCTATGCTTGTGCTGCGCCACCATGCGGTGTCTGTCAAACGAATAAACACGATGGCAGGACGCCAGGGGCGCGGTAACGCTACCCTTTAAAACTAAAACACACCCGAACAGAAAAGACGAGCTCGTTTTTCTTATGAAAGTTTTCTAGACAATTCCTTATTTCCGTTCTTTTTTTTTCTGGCTCCGCCCAGTGATCCCTTTTTTCCTCGGTTATTTCTCTCTCCCCTCTATCGTTTTTGCAGAGGGTTAACGCAGCTACAGAGCTTTTCTCGTGTTTACGCTTCGCTGGAGCGTTTGGGTGTGAAACGTGCCTCTGCGAGTGTGCCTGGGGCACTTCCGGCCTTTCGACACCGGCTTTGTTTGCACAAGTTTCTCCCTAAGGAACTATTTCTTGTCTCCGCTATTTTTGTTGGCCTTACTTTCATAGGGTAGGCCGCTACGGCCAACAACGTCAAAAAGAGAGAGATAAGTGCCTCGCTGAATTCACCAAGTGAAACTTTAGTCCTTTCAACCTATGAAGTCCGCGTCGCTGACATTCTCTAGCAGGACAAGGCAGGTGCAAGTAATTTATGTGGAGGCTTATTGATGATGGCTGCATAGCACGATCTTACGCTGGAGTATCACATCTTGTTCTTCACTACTTTTTTTCAACATAGAAGAGCCCAAGTGCTACTTGATGTGCGGTATAGACTATTATTCAAGCTAATGATGTAGGTGGTTAATTACACGCCCATCCAGTTCGATAACATGCACTGATCAAAAGATAAACAGAAGCAAAGTGCGACAGAAGAAGAGAGAGATGCAGAGAATTGTAAAAAGGTGGGGCTCTCTACTAGTACCAGAATAAAGAAATGAAGAATTTATTGATTGATTGATTGATTGATTGATCGATTAATCGATCGATTGATTGATTGATTGAAGTGTTTTGGGTAGATTTTTTCGAGACACGGCAAAACAAAGGGGACATCCCCAATGTGCCCTTTTTGTCTTGTTTCGTCTCGAAAAAATCAGCGATAAATCACTTTGCATATGTCGTATCAACAAGGCCAGAAGTGAGCTCTTGATCAATTTGGTTATACAAGTCATCGTCATCGTGGCAGCTGTAATAGCTACCACACAAATTAATCAACAAATCAATGCGCTCAGTTGTGAACCTGTAACTCGAGTTTAGATCATGGTTTCCAATTTTCCAGGCCAGGTGGACACTATCGAATCAACAGCGTCTCCAGCGCTTCCTTGTATTACTCGTTCACATTTCATATATTTATTCTAAGTATACGTTCTTAGTTTTTTCTTAGTGCCTTGGCATTTTAAAGGACAAGGATATTACTGATGGGAAGGGCACCAAAAAAAACTACTTCTAAAGGGCGAGCAACACGTATACAACCCACAGGTCTGTGCATAGGCAAGTAGTCGATCAAGTCGTAGTAGTTGTAGTAAAAAGTAGCCCAGTCCTAAATATTGTTTTCGAGGTGGGAAGGGGTAGCGGGGGAAGGATCAATCATACTTTAATATCTGTCAAAGCGTGTGTTTATACGTGGGCTTGTTTGTATGCGCACACAAAATAAAATAGAATTGAGTGGCGGGAGGAGTTGAACATCTCAACCTCCGCCCTGACTACACCTCAGATAGTATTGATAGTAGTTGTAGTAGTAGGTGGTATAATTGTTGGAACGCTGCGATGATGATGTCTGGCCTCCGAAAAAATTTTCACATAAAAGAATTTCGCAAAAGTGGTTTTTCGAACCTCATCAGAGATTATAAATAGATATAATAGTTTTACTTTCAGCTTGTTTGTTCACTCAAGGGTTCATAAAGCGGACGAGAGAAGATCCACGAGAAGAAATTGATTTTTAATAATACCACAATCCATGCCCCGCCGCAAGGGTCTAGTGGCCAAAGTACTCGGCTGCTTACCCGCAGGTCGCCAGATCAAATCCCAGCTGTATGCTCTAGGTTCGTGTACATACATGTAGGTGCACGTTAAAAAACCCCAGATGCTTGAAATTTTCAAAGCCCTCTACTACGACGTCTCTCTTAATATTATAGTCGTTTTGAGACATTAAACCCCACATATCAATCAATCAAACAAATCATTCAATCATACTTCATAAACCTCCGCTGTGAACGTGAAGCAATTACTCAGATTACGCGCATCACTTCACTAGAACACTAGGAATAAGATACTATATAGCGAAAACACTGCCAAGAACTTTACTAGTTGTCATTTGGGTAACCTTGAAAAATACTCCCCTCGGCACTGCGGACCACTAAAAAACTTGAACACTCGTGAACAGTCCGCTGTGGCGAAGCCCGCCGAGATTAAACTACTCGATCAAGTTGAGCTCATTTTCTCTGCGGAGTAATAATACGAGCTAGTGAACAACGCCACCTGGGGTTACCTCTACTGGTGAAGCGGAATAAATTGCCCCGCCGCAGTGGTCTAGTGGCTAAGGTACTTGTATGCTGACCCGCAAGTCGCGGGTTCGATTCCCGGCTGCGGCAGCTGCATTTCCGATAGAGGCGGAAATGTTGTAAGCCCGTGTACTCAGATTTGGGTGCACGTTAAAGAACCCCCGGTGGTCAAAATTTCCGGAGCCCTCCACTACGGTGTCTCTCATAATCAAATGGTGGTTTTGGGACGTTAAACCCCACAAATCAATCAATTAATCAATCGAAGTGGAATAAATTGTAAAAGCGGGAAAGGAAAGGACCCTTTTTATTATAACAGCGCTCCTTCAGAACATCGACTGTTCCTCTAACTCACGGACAGCAACTAAACATTTATCCGAGTGAGCGCTGTTCTAAAAATGAGAAGTGCGGTTATTGAGTTTTGTGATGACGGGACAAAGGCGTGCGAGAATGTTTGGCAAAGCCGATGGACAGATACACGAACGCAGAAACGTATGCGTAGCTCCAAATACTTCTGGATTCTCGGCCTCGGCTCTCACACCTCGTGTAAATGGTAAAGTTTGCATACGCTACTACCTGCATTAGCAGTTACGGACTGTCCACCAAATATTTTAATTCGAGACAGCCGTTTTCACTGAGACAGTTAGCTGCAAAGCGCTCGCGCGCATCGTGTGCCGCACCACGTACGGATAAGATGTTTTAATTCCTAGTGCGTTAAAAGCGAAATTCCTAATTTATTTTTTATTATACAGGTGTCCTCTTTAGCGCTATCACAACGTGTTCGCCTCATAGTTGCCACATTTATTTTAATGTCATAGGCGGCAGCACCGTCGCTTAAGCAAAGGCATCACAGTAACCATCGTCAGCTACATAATTCCACGCTGTGACCTCCAAACTATATATATGCTTGGATGCCATGGTTTTCAGTGTCAGCATGGCGTGAAAAAACCCCGAAGAAAAAGTCATACTCAAAACAACAGAGTGATACCTCAGCCATAAGCGCGTGCAAACGTGGTAGGTAATGCATGGTTTGATTTTTATTTCAAACTGCGCAGTGGTAATTATCAATTTTTTATAATCGGCTGACAGGTAGTGCGGTAAGATGTATAAATATTATTAATAATATCTAGTTTATTTATACACGCCAAAAAGACGACATGATTATTCGGAACGCAGTATTGAATGGCTCGGGAAACTTTGATCACCTGGTGTTCTTGACCATGCATTGATGTGGCACAATGCACGGTCCTCTAACATTTTGTCTCCATGGAAATGTGACGGCCGCGGTCGTGATCGAACCCACGACTTTCGCGTCAGCAGCCGAACACCGTAAGCACCGTGGCGGAATGAGAAGTATTAAGTGAAAGGAGCACATGGACAAAGTGGAGTAGCATCGCTGTTATTTGCAGTCGCAAATACCCTGCCTGACTAGAGTCCGAATTCCGTACACATATACGACTACACTGATATTAAATATGTATATATATATATATATATATATATATATATATATAATACTTACCAAGACATGCAATTGTAAGCAATGTGTTCAACTTATCCAGATATGTGCGAAGCTTCTGCGTGTGATGCGTTTGAATTTCACGGTGTGCGAAGTCTGAATGAGTCAATGACTACAAGATTCAATCAGTATGAGTAAATATAGTTACAAAAGCTGCAGACAATATGTACGTTAAGTTTACTTGTTACTATAGCGAGAAATTAAACTTCCTTGTTATCTGCATACGTGTGACTCACCCCACTCGGGCGTGTCAGCTCACGAGAGCCGATCCCACGACTAACCACACAATACTGGAAAGCTGTCTCGCTGTCTAGCATAATCAAGTCGCGGGACCAACTCGGTCTAGTCACGAGTGTGCGAAGGGTGGCCGTAGCTTAAGGGATCCTGAGCTGAGGAGTCATCCAAGGCTCTGAGCTCGTTGAACGAACTTGCGCTGTCTTTTTACTTTAAGAAAGATTTTCATTGACTCACTACCTCTCATTGGTCAGCACGGCCACCACATCGGCAACATGCACTAACTTATCATACACGACGGTTGACTGACTGGCGAGTGGCGTGCCTCTCAGTTCACGTACTACGTCACACATTTACCGCCATGGACATGATTAGCTCAGTATAATACCCACAGAGCTAGATCTCTTACGGAGATACCGAAGAACTTGAAAGTGGGACTACTGAACCTGCAAAATGAGGGTTTGGCTTCCAACGAATCACAAGCTGTTCTTCCGCTTTCATTTCACGTTGCTTCATTATTCGTACACATTACAAATAACGGCGTAGCTATATTTTCCTTCGCTGCCCTGAATGCCATACTCATTGTACTTATGTGGTGCCCTTGTATACTCGTTATACATTCTGTTCGTTACTTTCAGTGCAACAATAATGACTACTGCTCTATTGGAGCGATTGAATGCTCCCTTATCCTCAGGGGAACCAACATGGCAATTTCATGAGCCTCAAGAATTTTAGCAGCAAGGTGGCCCCGATAAGGTTTATTAACACCACAACTTTCAAGCTTCTGTACGCAGCCGCAGGCGATGAATGCCGAGGCACCCGGAGACTGTCGACTTATACAGGGTGTTTCAAGACATGTGACCAATATTTTTCTTAAATCATCAAAAAGACGCTATTGGCTCGCTGTCTTCACAGTTGTTGTTTCTGTAGCGGCAGAAATTTTAATAGGGTTGAAGACGTCAGTTGTAATCGTAATAAGAAAAGTTAAGTTAACTTTTAGTTAGTGGAGTAGGAAGTTAAGTCCAATAAGAGAATTGAAATCCTTGATGCGAAAAACCTGCCACTTTGAGATTTTGGAAAAGCGGCCCCCTGGTAAAAAACAAATTAATGAATCTCTCCTCAATTCTGCGGCGAAACCGAAACCGGTACGCAAAATAGCGCAACTGAAATTAGTAAACACTGTTATATCTACCTCCAACCGACTTTGCTGTGTGGGTGTGTGGGCTGCACTCGCAATTACAGTACGGATGACGCACGTACATTAACGAAGGGGGAAGAATAGCAGCCCTGTAATCACTGTTTTCAACAATGACGTCACTGCAGTCGTCTGCTTGTTGCGCTCACTATCCTTTGGCTTCCGTTTCGCCGCAAATTTAGGAGAATTTCAATATTTTGTAAATAGTACTAGAGCTCGTTTTTCTGAAATATAAATCTCTAGGCGGCAATGGGTTCTTCGCGTCAAGTACTTCAATTCTCTCATTTCACTTACCTGCCTATCTCCACGAAATATAAAGTCAATTATTTATTATTCTTAATTACTGTTGCGAATGATGTCTTCAACCTATTCGAGATATCATGCCACTACAGAAAAAGCAACTGTGTGGACAGCGAGAAATAGCATCTTTTTCTGGTTTTTAAACAATATGAGACACATTTATTTACACTGTGGCCCTGTATATACAAATGCTACGCCGTCTGTGCTCATGCTATTTCAAGAACTCCTTTGGAGGAACAAGTGCTTGAAGAAACCCCTTCCTCACAGAGCACCAAATTGTCACGGTGAAGTCTGCCTACTTTTAAATGCGTTACCGACTGATGTGCTCCCTGAAGGTAATAACTCAAACTACAACTTTACGGGATCAAATTGCCACTTGGTGGACACTAGAGAACTCAAGGTTAACAGCGCGAAAATAGCACACGGCGGACAGGAAAACGACGGTACAAGCGCTGGCCCGTCTTGTTCCTGTCCGGCATGTGTTATTTTCGCGCTGTTAACCTTAAGTATGAACAACCGACTAGCCCAGTCAGCCACTTGAACAAGGGTAATTTTTGTCCAATGTGTCTTAAACTAAACCTCACAGGGCACTTCAACCAGTTGGTCTAAGAACTGACTTGTCTTTCCGTCTGTTTCTTCCTCTTTCCTCCACTGACACTGCCCTGCAGTGAAGGTAAAGTCATAATTAAGCATTACCTTCTGCACACATTGAGCTGAGGCACAGCCCGGTTTTTCTACCAGACTGCAGAAAAAGGCGCTTTCTTCTTTTAATCCCCACCACTAATCCGTCTGCCGTATACGACTGGGTTTGGTAGGACGTGCGAGCAGTTGCCCGGGTGCATGACGGACACTGACACGAGGCTACAATTACTATAAGGAGTCAGCCAGTTTTTCTGCGTTTCTATGTTATAGAATATTTTCGGAGTACTTATAATTACGAGTATATTGCGATGTGCCGAGTATATAAGATTGGTGGCATCACCTAGCGAAACTGCTACACTCCTAAACACGCAACTTTCATTAGTAGAAGTTTTCACATATGTGCAAAACTAAGGCATGTTACGAAGCACAAATGGCTCTCCCGAGTTCCCTACGGCATAAGTAATCCTAAAGAAAGCAGTTTGAAGGCACATCTTACCACTGGTATATAAAGCAACGCGCCAGGAGCAGCAACTTTGTGACCCTATATGCTGCCCTTGTGCGGTGACCCTATACAGAGTGAGCAGCGTAGTTGTATGGCGCGAGTTAAGTAGCTTCCGCGAACTATACCAACTCTCGGAGAGGCGAGGCGGGGCATGCACCGGTAATTAGGTATAGCAAGCCGCTGGCGGCGACCGATGTGCGACAACAGCGACCCGCTGCTACGCGGCAGCAATTGTGTGCCGACCGGATGCCTCATTCAATAACGCCCATCTCGGCCGCGACATAGGTGCTTCGCCGCAGAAACTGCCAACTCACCGAGGGTCGTGTTGCTGCCGTAGGCACGCCCTCTGCATGCAGGGCTTTCAGAGGAAAAAGGATCGCAGGTGCACTGTTCCGGAAGCGGAAACAAAAAGGGCCGGCCAGATGAGCGCTGCACTCGAAAGTTTGCCGCCCCATAGTTGCTTTGATCGGGGTTAGCAGGGGCATTCGTGGTGGTGTTCGCGCCAGGTGACGCCTTACAGGCGTCTATTGGCTCTGTATAGGCACTGTACGCTGGCCAGAGGGAGTTGCGCTGCTCACACTGCCCCGTCTCAAAGTCTTTGACATTCGCCGATAGGGGCACGTAGAAAATAAACACGAGCGCGCGTCCCCGATACACCCCAGCCACAATCCGCCGACATATGCAGGGTGTGAAACACGCTCGTCCCGTTCCAATTTTGATCGACGCCGTCTCAAGGTTGCTTTTTTTATCAGCTAGGCTATCTATTCTCACAAACTCGACTGAACGGTGTCTATACAGAAGAGCCTAGCGCGCAAATTTTTTTTACTTGCATGATATAAGGAGATGTTGGCACCCAAGTCAGTAACTGCTACTTCTTAGCTAGATGGGCGGAGGACCGCAAGATAGAAATGTAGATGGTCCCACAATTCCATGTCCAGCGGCAATTTTCCGGCGCCACCAAAACATAACAAATGATCAGCACAATCATTATAAAGCTTGAACAACACCGCGACAGTACCATGTGGAACCTCAAAAACAAAAATTTGGAGGACGCTTGAGATTCACTTTCAAGAATAAAACGCGACAGCGTAACTGAGCCCCGTTCGCATCGCCTTCTCAATCGCTATTCTGGCCTTGCTCCTCGGTGGATACTTCAACCATGCCGCAACGAAAGGAACGTCTGTGCGTGTAACATTGACAGTTTGAAACTGTTCTAGAAAGCCTACTGCAAGGACTGCTGCGAAGCGCTCGCTACGCCATAACTTTTCCTTTTTTCAAGAGACCAAGTGCCCACAAAGCACGTTTGTAAGGCAACACGCGTGCCTGTACCGTTGCACACTTTGTCGATGCTGTGGCTTATTCGCAATTGATCGTGCATGTACGCTTTTTATTGTGCGCTTTCTAGCGGGTGGGTGTTTCAACCACTAACTTGTGCTATTCGGTAGTAGTATCTAGAGTTTTACGTCTCAAAACCATGACAATATTATGAGATACGCCGTAGTGAAGGACTACGGAAATTGGGACTATCAGGTGTTCTGTAATGTGCACTGACATCGTACAGTACACGGACTTCTACCAATTTGCCTCCATTGAAATACGACAACCGCAGCCAGTTCATCATGATGGATTTCCACATTGTTGTGATGTCGCAAATTATTCGTCCAGATGGAGGAGAAGAACAGTGCTTAAAACGATCACAATTAGGGAGGGCCGCAGAGAAGCGTTCTTGGCCCTTTACTCTTCAACTGAGTCATGACTGCTTTAGCTAGAAGTGGGCCGTCTCAGTTATGATTTTCCTTATATACAAAGATTATGCTTGTATTTGGAGAACTCGGAATAATGTATTTAGATGCAATCATAAGAGGGCACAAATATCATCACTTTTTTTTAAACGATAGGGTTTGTTCCACTCTAAAGCATATAATGGCTGCACACTTCAAAGGGATATAATTATGATGCATGAATATCATCCTGCACATTATCGCGTGCCACTTTACGGAATTGTGTTATTTTATGTAGCCGAGATTCCGCAGCCTTTCAGGTTGATAGACGTAAAGCTCATGAAATGCTGGCTTACCCAACCACCATCACCATGCCTTTCCTGTTGTATATGTATACTGTATGGCTGATAGTGGCAAGAAGGCTCTTTATCCACCTGCTTTCACATATCGCCCGCAGATAAGTCGAAATCCCTGTGTTCATGCCATTTAAGTTGACCCCGACACCAGCAGTGGTGAGCCTTATCTTGCTTGCAAGTTAAATAAGAAAGCGCATCACCAATGCCACCACCCCCCTATATATAGATACCAGAAATTGAAAGCAGCTGCTACTGCATTCAGCGTTCATGCGCATTATACCTTTATTTCACCTCGCCACAAAGGCTAAGCCGAAAGGTACATGGGTCAGCGACTGAACACCACGCATAGTTAACAAAGCTTCGGGGCTCACATCTGGCCGTGACGTGTTCTTTTTGACTCCAAAAGACAACCCACATACCGTAACAAACGGCCAACGGAGTTGAGCTGGGGGAGCACGAGCTGTGTAGGAAAGGCCTGGCACTGAACAAAACAAGCGTATGGTTACTCACTACAGGCATCTGGGCTGGTGCAACTGGGCTCACAGCATCCAAAGTACTACTACTTTTATTTGAATAAAAAGGAGTCAACAGTAACGGTATTCCGTGTACAACCTCCCGTTACGAGATGGCGTAACACTAAGTAATCTTTGCCTAATCCTGATGTTCGTATCGAGAACTGCTGCGTCGTTCTACCGCATGTGATGTCGGAGGAGGAATATGGAATCACAGTAAAGCTGCATTGAATCCACAGGAAGGTAATTGAGAAGCCGGAAGAGCTGCTTAGAAAACAATTGTAGTTTGTAGATTTACAAAAGAAACAGGTTTACGTAGAAACAACTTTCAACCTAAAAATAGCGTGAAATTACCTTTAGATCATACTGGTGTAATTTGAAGACAGGGGTACCAAAAATCGTTAGGATATGCCTAGTGAACATCTTATAATATTATAACAAGCAACAAAAACTACGAATTTAGAGAGTGTGGGGGGAGGCGCTTGTGTCTGTATGTCTGTCTGTGCACACGCGTGCGTGCTACAATTATCGATTTCCCTTAGAATCCACCTTGCCCAATGTGCAAGTATTTGCATCTGCACTATTAATGCTTCAACCTGCTCTACTCGGTAGTGGCGCTCGCCCAATTTCTGTTGTGGTGCATACTCACCTGAGGAGCTCCACACTACGGAGTGCCAGTTACCGAGAACTGAAACAGTTTCGCTGCTAAAATGGCGAAAGAAAAAACAGAAATTTAATACTCAAGGTTGCAAAACAAAAGAAGGGAGGGGGGAGGTGAGACTGTGAACGTATCAACTCTTACGGTATAAGTATTCGTAAAAAGAGGCGCATGCCATTCGCGCCGCAGTGTTGACCTTATTATTAAGGAGCGCTGCCAGCCAACGGCAAACAGTGATTCTGTGCATTCAGATCCTGTAAGTAGTGAAGAAAAAGCGGGCGCCAAGTTGAAAGTGAAAGAAACAAATGGGTATGCCACGGTGTCTATAAGAATAAATGACGTTTTTTGTCTACACGCCCGGAGCAGAAGTGTTTCGAAAAAAAGAAAGGGGAACTGCGGACCAAAACACTGAGCAAAAAAACATTCCTCGGAGATTTCCCTCTGGGTCAGCGTCAATTCATTCACGGGCTTAGATAGCCATGAGGGCGTATTGTTCTCTTCTTTGAGAAGTAAGTTACAACACTTTCACTTTACCGTTCACTCTTTCGTTATAATTTCTTTCTACACGCAGCTACTTGTATTTGTTTTACACTTTGCCAGTAAGAGAATTTACGATGTCTTCGCCTTTCCTCTTCTAAATTTATCAGCTTTTGGTGAAAACGACGCCTCCTTCATTTCTTTAATGTAGAGAAGGAACTGGTCAAAACGGCCACAAGGCTCGCCACTTCGTGTATTATATGAATACGTTGTTCGTGCCATTACGTTTCTGCCACGGCATGTCTGTAAAAGGGTACTTCTTTGCTGTCGTTCGCGTTTTTTGTTTTTTTTTTCCTCGCAAAAACAAACTGAGGGATGAAACCCCGAAACAGCACTACTACAGCGCATATTACTGATGCCTTATAGATCAGCGACGTAGCATGCTTTATTGAGAGAGATCACCACTGTTCTCGCAGTTATAGTTAGCGACTCAGCATTCGCCCGCATCAGCAAAGGAAGAAAAAAACTAAAGTAATCTCAAAAGATAAGGAAGGAACGATGGAAAATAGAGGGGAAAAAAAGGCATGGAGGTTAACCAGCCTATAGGCAGCCGGTTTGCTACCCTGCGCATGGGAGAGGGATGGGGAAGATTAAAGAGAGCAGAAGAGCGAAACAGCACATTCGGCAGCAGACGCGCGCACACTCAGTCATAGTCCAGTCTTGTCTTTCGCGGTGTGTGACATTGCTGTTACAGTGACTGTCTCTGGATTTCATACAACGGACAGTCACACAGGATGTGGCGTAGCGTCTCTTCGCAATGACAGGCATCGCAGAGAGCGTTGTCGGCCATTCCTATGACAAAGGAATAAGATTTTGTAAATGTCACTCCTAGCCATAAGCGATAAAGAAGGGTGGCTTCTCTTCGGTCGAGTCCAGTGGGCATGCGGAGAGCCATCAAAGAGGACAGGTGGTGTTGACAATTCGTATCAATGCTTGCTGGGCACCATAGTGAAAACGTGATTTCACGCGCAAGTCGTTGAAGATTACTGGCAGCATCGGTCCTCGAAAGTGGTATGGCTTCTTCTCGTGTTCCTTCAAGGGCTGCCCGGGCGGCAGTATCGGCATGTTCGTTTCCTATGATGCTGCAGTCACTTGGTAGCCATTGAAGCGTTACATGATTCCCTTTCTAGTGTGAAGTGTGGAGAAAGAATCGAATTTCGAAAACAAGCTGTTCGTATGGCCCGCGACGCAGTGCTGTTAGCACAGATTGTAGGGCAGCCCTGGAGTCGCTGAAAATCGACTATTGTTGCGGTGGTTCCCGATTGACCACACAAAGTGCAGCGCGCAAAGCAGCTAGTTCCGCTCCTGTAGATGCCGTGGAGTGGTCAGTCCTAGAGCTGATGGTAACACCTCTTGCTGGGATAACTACTGCCCCTGACGAACACTAGTGGTTCGTGGAATCATCGGTGTATACATGTATGCTGTCTGAATATTTCTCGTGCAAAAGAAGAAGAGACCGTTGTTTCAGCACGGGCGACGAAAGCTCAGATTTGCTCCGGATCACTGGTACACTAAGATGCACTGTGGGTCGAATAAGACACCAAGGTGGTATGGATGATTTAGATGCAGGAGTGAAGCCTGAGGGAAGTTTATCGTTGTATTTCACAATTGTGAAAAAACATTAAAACATAAGGTGTATATGACAGCTAGGGGCATATTTCATGGAGCTTGCGCCAGGAAACTCCCAGACATGAATTTATAAAGCAAAAAAAAATTTCTGGATAGGACCAGCTGTGAACGGGGACCCCCGTAGCTATGCACCGTGTGTTTACTGTTATAAGTGAATACTTTTCTGAACTACATGAATGTGTTGCGCCTGCAGCGCGAAACAAATATAAAAAAGAACCCATTCCATCAACTGATTATACAAACCACTTGCAGAGCAAGATGTATAGCCTACACAGCGCTCAACGGGAAAATTCTGGCTTTCCCAAAATGTTAAGCCGCGGACATGCATTTTTTATGCCGAACATGTGGTCCGACTTTGGAAGCACCGTTCGAGAAGCTTACGAACGCTGTGATTATGGTGCACCCAATGCCGATCCAGGCAACAAATGAGTTTGTACATTTGTTGCAAATTCGTTACCACCTCTGCGCCGTGCACTCAACAGGTTCGCTGGCCATCTACCTTCGCAGATTGTAAATAAGATTGTAATGACTCCTCAACTTCTTTCTTTTAGCTTCTAACCGCAAAATAAACAATAAATGATTATACCAGTACATACAGTTCACTAATTGCTCATTCAGTTGTATAGCTCATACTACAATGCTTTACTAAGCTTGCATATACCAGCTGGTCGCTTAACACAGGACGCGCATTGAATTTCAATCTTCGCTTTCGAAATACAGCCCGCGGATTAAACGGATTGTTCTAGCCATCATTTTCTCAACCAGCAGTGACTCGCTTTACAAAATGGCCCCATCTCGACGCTCTCCCTTTGGGAGGATGGTTGCGTGTAGGCGTCGTAGGGCTGTCTTCAATTTACTTATTTTGTATATTTATTCTTAAAGCAGATAAGAGCTCGGTGCAAGACCAGTGAATGCTTGCAGCCTCTGGCACGACAAAAACAAAAAAGGGGGGGGAAGGGGCGGAGAGGGGCGACACAGCGCAACGGCAGCCGGCCAAATTAAATAGCGAACCGACAGCATGTGCCACCACTTGGACGCTTTTTTTTTTCGCTTGTTTTTTTTTCACCGCGAGAGATTCCGGTCTTCAATCTGTTACGACGGCTCTATTTCAGTCTCGGCGACGAGCCGGCAAAATGTGTTAGCGGCGCGGAGATTGAAAACCGAAACAGAATTGTTTTCATATACGCCTCCGTTCCACGGACTTTAAAGGGGGAAAAGAGGGCTGCCCTCCCCTTTTCTCTGACATTCACTTGTGCCGCCTTTGTTGGAGCTCCCTAGAATTCGCCGCGGTTGAAGTGGTTGTTGTTGTTGCGGCTGCTGCTGCTGCTGCTGCTGCTGCTGCTGCTGCTGCTGCTGCTGCTGCTGCCATTGAGTATAGTAGCACTTTCTCTCAATTTATTTCTCTCTCACTGCCACTTTTTCTCACATTATTCCGGCTCTCGCCCCAACTCCAATATTGTTCGACAAACAGCGGCCGCGTTTTGGCTCCAAAGCCGCGGTTGAGCAAACATAAGCGATCATCGAAGGCAGCTGTGGCCACCAAACGCGCTGCGCTTCGTACTTCACCCAATTTGGGCGCTCCCAAGCGGGCGGCGTAGGAAACCACGGCACGCTGGAGGCGGCGTGTCTGGAGCCGCTACTGGCTGCGATTTCATCTTATATCAGGCTGGGCTCGCAGAGACAGGGACCTTAATTTTGACTTTATCTTGATGCATACGGAATGCACCCCGAGAAGGAAAGTTCATAGAAAGCGTTGACGCTGCAGTGTCACAGGCGGTGATACAATGACGTCGTTCTAAACTTCATTGTGAAGCGAACAATAATAAAACTAACAGTCTTCTTCGTACTCTACACCTGAGGACTTTTTGTACTAGTGTGTGTCATGTATTTGTTCTATCTGTTTACTTGATAAAAGTAAGATCAATGTAGAAGCCTAATACATCCAAAACATGGGCGTGTGTTGGTTTCTGGTAGCTATTCCGAACTGAGGAGCAGAAATTCGTAGGTTTTGTAGAATCTACGCCCAGTACGCGTTTAACGAAGCAGCTGGACCAGAAAACGACAGCAGTTCCACTTAAAGAGCTGAAAATTGGGCGAGTTACTAGGAGTTCATACTTGAACAAGAAAAAAAAAACAAGACCACACAACAGACGTCTTGTCTTGTCTTCTTACTTGTGTCATGGTTTATTGCGCTTCTTGTTTATGAGTGAGCTCTTCTGCATATACGCGACAACCATGTCACAAGGTTGAGTACGCGGCTGCAAATACGCGGCTGCAAATACGCTGTGTATGGTGTTGCGTACGGCGTGTCTGATATGAACTATTGTCTGCATTCTAATTCATCCTTCCTACATGCAGAACAAAAATCAGGATGAAATGTGTGTTACTTTCTTACTCCGCTCTTCTCTCGCGGTCTGCACGTGTAGTGCAACGTGATAATTTATCGGCTGAAAACAGGTGCCTGCATCGAACGCCAGCTGACCACGGTCCCGTTTAATAGATGCTATTGCCGATTTCATCGAAGCGGATGCCACGCACAGCAACCATGCGGTGATGCTCTCCTCTTAAGATCATACGGCGAGTTCTCCGGACCTTTTCACCATCCTCTCTCTTAACGTTGAGCATGCATTGTACAACCGTCGGGGACCTTAGCCTAAGCTCGACAATGAGTTTCAGATCTAGTAGAAGCTGTTCAAGAACGCCATTGTGCCGGCGCTGCAAGCGGTGATTCACAGAGTGATAACATAAAAACGGCGATAAATCAGCGATTGCGATCACAAAAAAGACGACTCATGTAGTGGAACAGACAAATATCTACCACGTTCAAAGTTTGGTATTTTTGTTTGTTTGTTTTTCTTTCTTCTAATTCACTTTACTTTTATTTCGCTGTTGGCTAGCTGTCCGCAACAATCTGATGAATGCCAATCTAATGCCAAGAAACGACGCAGCCTCAAGGATTAATACGCTCGTACACAGTGCCGCAAATTCTGTATGGAACACGCCCGCTTTTGTTTACATCCATCTTCACCGCCTGGGTCCGTGCCTACGACTGACCATTCCATCTGGTTTATCCAGATCAGAGACAAGCGTTCTCTGCCTCATGTGGCTTGAGGTGTCTTATACAAATGCCTTTGCTTGCCGCTTCGGATGAGCAAACAGTGTTGCATGTGACCATTGCGGCGCTGACAAAACCACCGAACATATTTTGTGTCAGTGCCCTCAGTACAGCTGTCAGAAACAGTCCCTGTCAGCAGTGTTTACACGCCTTGATGACCAGCCGCTTTCCGAAAGAATAATTTTGGAATGCCGGAAAGATCGAGATTCATGCTGAAAAGCGACCAAGGTTCTCTTGAAGTTTCTGCAATCGACCCACCTCATCGAACATTCTTGTGACATTCTAGTGTGTGTGTGTGTGTGTGTTTTCGCTTCCATCTCGCTCTCTTTTTCTCATTCCGTTTTCTTCAATTTTCTGTCTTCCATTTCACCTTACCCAGTGCAGGGTAGCAAACCACATACTTCCCTGCCTTTGTTCACACCATATCTCTCTTTCTCTCTCCTCTTAATCTAGCACATTTAGCATATAGAGTAGTTACAATAAAATCTCGGAAGTCCAGTGCTGCAGACTCAAATGAAAACACACATTAGCTTAACTTCGTTGCTAGCTTAACCTTCTGTTAGGGTTGTGATCATCAAGCAGAAAAGCGAGTATCCATAAGCATTCCAAAGCAACTGCCACCTCTTCAACTCGGAACATTAGGCAAACGACGCCGCATGCCTCTCAGCTCGACAGTCTTGGTTCCAAAAAGGCCTGCTGGTATTCACGTGCTACGCTAGCGGCGAAGCCATTAGGTGATGACGAGCAATAAGCGGCAGTAGAGCAGACGACACTTCCCTTATGACATTCCAGGAGCTAGCTTGGGAACCGTATTATTCTGTGTATCGCCATTTACATTAGCATAGGGGACTAAAAACTTGTCCACTGAAATGAGCGCCATTGTGTATAGTGCACTTTAATTCCGTATCTCTCCATGGAGACAACCAAGATTGACGATCCAGTCATATCTGGCAGTCAATCAATATGCTGAACGTTAACTGCTAAGTAAAGCTGGTATTTACAGCCATCAGCAAGCTCAACACAAACGCTCCGACGCATGTCCTGAACAACTTTGCCTGATGCCAGGCGGAAAGTGCTTGACGTTGTTGCCGAGATAATACCTCGGTATGCTTGGATAGTATGTCGGCTTGTATGGGTAACATCTCGGCAACAGAGCCCAAAGCTACGCGGCGCTAGCGTGAATCGAACTGTTTCGGGACATACTGCGAAGCGTTTGGGTTTATCTTTATGACGGCTGTCCCTATGTAAGTGATGCATCTAGTGGCTATGAATGTCGACGCTTCATTTTTCGCAAAACAGAAATGCTACAATAACTGTTTTTGTTATTTTCACTGAAAATTTATCTCACTAAATAAGATATATTCATAGCTTGGTGTAGCAGCCGTTAGCTATATCAAACAGCAGTAAATTTACGAAAGAATTGTCCCGAGTGATTCATGAGCGGCCCTCATGCCGGCAGGTTACAAAGTTATACCTGCAAGAACGCAGCTACCTCAAGTCCAACCCACTGATTTAGGAGATTGCTCGCCCGCTGTGGCATCACAGCCAGTGTCCGTGATGACAATGCGAGCGTAACTTCACACATGGTGCACATAGTTCACAAAGGCTGAAGATGATGCTGATGCTATCTTCGACAGGTAATGGAACAGTGCTGTGCCAGCCATTGTTTGGCCCTCTCAGCGTGGCGGATTGCGTGACAGCAAGGCGGTGATGTGGGGTTTGTCACCACAGCGGGCGCCAATCATCACTTGCGTGTGATAAATGGCTTGTATAGGGGTTCTCGAACAAGCCATCATTTCCCACTCGCCTGAGCATTGCTACCACAGGGCATGGTTCATTTAAACAGCACATCATTATGTCTAACTTGCGGTGTTCACACTCTTATTTTTAGTTTCACCAAGTACTTTCTGTATTCGACAATAAGGCAGAAGCTAGTTGAAAGATGGAGACTTGAAATGATAAAAATCTCAAAACATATATCATTACTGAACCCAATCTTTCGACAAGAGGACTTGTCTGCGTCATGGCAGCATTTCTTGTTCTACATTTTTGAAGAGCCGTTTTCAAGAACGCTTTAAATATGCAACATGACGTGCAATTTCAGCTGCAGTACGTTATTGAGCTGCGGCAATGCCTCTAATCCTCACTCTGCATGCCCAACTAATGATCCAATAGAAAACCAGCCCTGCCCAGGTGGCATGTCAAAAATGCACACGTGGCACCACCTATTGACCTAAGTGAAAAAGGTCTGGTAGGACAGGGCCACCGGGCCACGTTGAAACGCATATAGAACAGTGCGCAACACGTTATCGGCTGTATCTGCTTTTGTGCCGCGTCTTTTTTTTGTGCAAAATTTACAGCACAGAACATCAAATTTACGCCCATTGTGGAAAGGAACAGATCAAAAACTACGACTGAAGAGCAGCAGACTGGTGTACCCAACGTGTACTGATGCCACCTCTTATCTTGCCGTACGGCTGCAGCAGTGTCGTGTCCGTGAAGGGCTACTTTTGTGACAGTGCGCTGTCGAAATCACACGAGCTTTGCGCGGAAAATTATGGTGTGAAGAGAACTGTGCGTCAGCAACTCACATTCCGATATTGCAGGGAACGCCACTCGCGAAGAAGCAATGTAGCGTGAAAGTACAGGTAAGTAAGTCTTGAAATTGTGCATGAAAGTGCTCGTCCCAGCCAGTGCTGCCCGCACGTTATTTTGTCGCTTTCAATTGTCATTTGTATCGCAACATAACTGGGGATGCGTTCAGCCAAGTGGCAGCTTATTTGAGCAGTCACGACGTTATATACGTAATTGGTATTTGCAGCTTTCGTGGCGTGTTAACGAGCAGGGGAGATGTCATTTTGTTTCGCGCTTTTGTTTTTCGATGTTTTGCACAGTACCAACAGCGGAAGACTCATGCTTAATCGGTAGTTAATATTTTCGTAGTTCGTCAACTCACAGGTGATAATCTTTTTCGTATCACGCTTTCCATCATGGGTTCCAAGAGAAGATAACTCTTACACGCTCACGTGAGGGCCATCCAGCGGCTTGAGGAGGCTTTGGCGAAGCAACGGAGAAAAGGAGCCGATGACCCGTCTAACGGGGGTGGAGGCACCCGTGTAACTGTCGCCTATTCGGAGCACAACGTCCTCGAGGTCAAGGCTCTGAGATTATCAGACTCTAATAGCCGTAATCTTAAGATAGGGAACATCAGCGCCCTGCGAGGCCGGAGACTTCCTACACGCCGGATGTATAAATAAATGTTATTTCTCTCTCTCTCTCTCTCTCTCTCTCTACACGCTCTCGTGGCCTATACTAACACGCAGGTGCGAATCCGTTTTCATTGGCGAATTCACTATCGGTGTTATGAACAGCATCGACCTAATCAATCTTCGTTTCACTCTTTTGGTAGCTGACATTGTAGCACGAAGTGTCCGCGTTAACCTGCACTTGCAAGGCCATAGTGACTGGAAAATAGAAACGAATTGCAGTTGTCATAATTTTAGGTAAACGATGCCGACTCGCCGTCCTCAAGATACCGATTAGAAGTTTGGGATCGGCCCTCTTCTAAACCTGACACGTCAGTAAAAGAACCCGTTTTGAGGAACGTTTTGGTGGTAGGCATAAAAGGCATCCATGCTGTGAGTTATGAAGATACTGTGTGCGCGAAAAGTGGCAAAGCACTTCGCCTACGCCAATTTTCAGTTCAGTATTTCCTTCTAGCTAGCATGTCTAGAACTGTGCACGTGGCAATTCATTGAAATTAAATGCGCAATTCCTTGCGTGATTTTACATACGTAAGCTGTAACGCGCTTGCATAGTTAAAGCTTTGTTGTGTTTTACAGATTCAGCGCTGCCGCTGCTTTTACTCGCATGGCCTCGACGAAAATGAGTAAAAGGTGGTGTTTGGATGGCACCCCTCTCCTGTGTGGCACTCTACACGCAAGAGTGCCATCGTTCCCTGTGTTTTCTTTGGACGCCCTTCCGCGCATTCGACCGTGGTAGCCATTGCCGTCCTACTATCCGTATGGCAGCAAGCCCACCAGGGCGGCCCCACGTGTCAACACAAACTCTAGCGCTGGAAGCCTACAACGTAAACTTGAGATACATGCTTCAGTAAGACTCTGTAAATAGCTGCTAGGCGAGTTGGTAATTCATCTGAATGGTGGTGAGCAAAATAAAGATAGCACAGAAGCACGAAAACAAAACACAGTGCACTGTGTTACGTTTCCTTCCTTTCATGCTATCGTTATTTTGCGCACCACCGTTAAGAAGGTAAGCAGCTTGTGTATCAACGCATTTTCTGCATGTGTATGTATTCGTACGCGCGTACACTTTCTGTTCTTTATTTGAATTCTTATTTCCTCTTTCCTCATTAAATCTCTTGAAATTCCCTGAAATAATTGAACGTTTCACATATCAATAAACGCTATATTTCGCTTGCAATATATTGTTACGAGGCAGTGGGCATGGCTCTACCGTCGTGGACAACAAATCGATGAAAAAGAAGTGGACTCGCCGCGCGAGAGACTGGCAGCTCTGAAGCGTCACTTTTACATGTAAATATAGGAAATACGCTCATTTCTCTCTTCCGTGTGTTTGCGATCCCCGTAACAAATTGGTGGGAGTGCTGGGTAACGAAGCGCCATACAACGGAGCTCCGCAGTGGTCGTCAAATCGGAGTTTCCGTGATGGAACACGGGACTGATCCCACGGCCACCTCTCCATCGGCCTCGGCGACGCCCGCACCATCCACGGCAACGCCTCCACTGGCCCCACCCCCACCCACGTACGTGCTGACGCATCCGAAGCATCCTGGAACGTTCTGCGGTACGGACGAAGTTGATGTCGACGACTGGATAGCCGACTACGAACGCACCAGTGCTCTCAACCGGTATGATCCGACTCTTATGCTGGCCAATGTGCTGTTTTACCTGAAAGGCACGGCCAAAGTCTGGTACGAGAACCATGAGGAGGAGATCGGCAGTTGGGACACCTTCAAGGAAAAGCTTCGCGACTTATTTGGGAAGCCCATCGGTCGAAAGGCGGCTGCAAAGAAGGAGTTGTCTATACGTGCTCAGACGTCCACAGAGCCGTATATTTCATATATACAGGACGTGCTGGCTCTCTGTCGTAAAGTTGACAACGACATGTCGGAGTCTGACAAGGTTGGCCACGTCCTCAAGGGCATAGCGGACGACGCGTTCAACCTGCTAATGTGCCGGAACTGTGCGACCGTCGACGAAATTATTGAGGAATGCCGGCGTTTTGAACTGGCCAAAAGCAGGCGGATTTCAAGATCATTTACTCGACTGCCGAACACCGCAGCGACGTCCTCCTGCGAAGATGGACTGTCCTCTCGTCGGCAGTCTTCACCAGCGTCTGAAATTACGCGAATTGTCCGGCGGGAAATCGAAGCAATTACACCTACTCTTCCCGCCAACGGCCACGTCGATTTGCAAGTACCTCAGGTTTGCTTGGTACAGTCGATTGTGCGGGAAGAACTGAGCAATTTGGGCTTCGATGTCTGCGCCGTTGCTCAGTCTCGACCAATTGGCTTCCGTTCAAGGTCGCCGCCTCGCCCCAGGTCACCACCCCAAGAAAGGTCTTATCCACGCTCTCGCAATCCGGCCGAATGGAGAACTGCGGATGATCGGCCGATCTGCTTTAACTGCCGCCGCATAGGTCACGTCGCACGGTATTGCCACAACCATTGGTCTTCGTCCCGAAACCAGTATAACACTGCTCGCCGCACCGATAGCTACCGTCGTTTCCAGCCTCCTGAGCCGATCGCCGACAACTACCGCCGGCCTCTGCCCGTCGATTCCTACGCCTGCGATGCCCCTGATACGCAGCACAGCCGCTCACCGTCGCCTCGACGTCACCAGTCTCGTTCGCCGCCAGGACGTCGCCCGTCGTCCCCTTCTCCTCTACGACGACGCCCGACCTCCCCGCTCAATTCTCACCAGGGAAACTAAGCGGTGCAGCTCTTGGAGGTGAAGCTGCATCCTCGATACCGACCTCAAATCCTCTCCTTGTACTGCCGACACGACGAAATTTGATCGACGTCGACGTTGACGGCCTGACTGTTTCTGCACTTGTTGACACTGGGGCGCATATTTCTGTGATGAGTGCCCGACTTCGTCGCCGCCTGAAGAAAGTGCTCACACCGGCTGCTCTTGGCATTATTCGTGTCGCCGACGGAAGAAGTCTTGCCATCACAGGAATGTGCACAGCACGCATCACTATCGCCGATCACCCCACATCTGTTCTCTTTGCAGTTATTGAGCAGTGCCCAAATGACCTAATTCTTGGTTTAGATTTCTTGTCCACCCATGCTGCTCTCATCGACTGTGCAACCGGCGTTCTTCAACTTGAACTGCCTCGACTTGGACCTGTGCCGTCCTCACCGTCACACCGCTTGTGCGCTGTTGATTATGTTCGGCTGTCACCGCAAGCCACCACGTGTGTTGCCTTAACGATATCACCAGCTCTTCCTGACGGTGACTACATAGTGTCTCCATTGGTGGATGTGCTCTTGGCTCGAAGTGTTGCTGTGCCGCATACAATCGTGACTATTGTGGACAACTACGTTCAGCTTCCGCTCCTTAACTTCAGTAGTTCGACCCAAGTTCTCCCGCAAGGCATTTCGTTAGCCCACGTTTCCCCACTTGATGCATGTAGCATCGTGGCATTGGACCCTGAAGACTGCTCGTCCCCTACTGCAGCCAGCCGAGCAAACGCACCTAGCGACGAAATCACGATGATGATCGCTCCTGATCTTCTGCCCTGTCAGTTGGCGCAACTCCACCACGTTCTGACTACCTACCGAGATATTTTCGACTTCGATGACCGCCCTTTAGGTCAAACGTCCTTCGTGCGTCATCAAATACATACCGGCGATGCTAATCCTGTTAGACGGCGACCGTATCGTGTTTCCCAGTCCGAACGCCAGGTCATACAACGAGAAGTCGAGAAAATGCTCTCCAAAGGAGTCATAGAGGCCTCTTCAAGTCCATGGGCGTCACCTGTTGTTTTAGTGAAAAAGAAGGATGGCAGCTGGAGATTTTGCGTTGACTACCGTGCCTTGAACAAGATAACCCGCAAAGACGTATATCCGCTGCCACGAATTGACGACGCCCTTGATTGCCTTCATGGCGCGCGATACTTCTCATCTATTGATCTGCGTTCGGGCTACTGGCAAATTTCTGTCGACGACTTAGACCGAGAAAAGACTGCCTTCGTCACACCGGACGGCCTTTATCAGTTCAAGGTTATGCCTTTTGGGCTGTGCAACGCCCCGGCAACGTTCGAACGCATGATGGACTCTCTTCTTCGTGGTTATAAATGGTCCATCTGTCTTTGCTACCTCGACGATGTGATTGTTTTTTCCCCAACATTTGAAACTCACTTAACTCGTTTGTCGACCATTTTAGCCGTTTTTCGTCGAGCAGGACTCCAGCTGAACTCGAAAAAGTGCAATTTCGGCCGACAACAAATCACGATCCTTGGTCATCTTGTAAGTGCTGCTGGCGTCCAACCTGACCCTGACAAGGTTAGCGCTGTCAAGAATTTCCCTCTGCCTTCTTCAACCAAAGATGTTCGGAGTTTTGTGGGCTTATGCTCGTACTTCCGCCGCTTTATACGCGATTTCGCTACAATTGCACGACCACTAACTGATCTTCTCAAAAAGAACGTGCCCTTCTCGTGGGGCCAAGACCAAGCAGCTGCGTTTTCCACGTTGATCGACCTGCTCATTTCACCACCAATACTGGCTCACTTTGACCCGTCTGCGACGACTGAAGTACGCACAGACGCCAGTGCTCACGGAATCGGCGCCGTCCTCGCTCAACACCAGGGAGGCCAAACGCGTGTTATTGCGTATGCCAGCCGCCTTCTCTCCACATCTGAGCGAAACTATTCGATAACAGAGCGCGAGTGTCTTGCGTTGGTCTGGGCTGTAGCGAAATTTCGCCCCTACTTGTATGGCCGGGAGTTTTCAGTTATTACGGACCACCACGCTCTGTGTTGGCTGTCGTCGCTCAAGGACCCAACTGGTCGCCTAGGTCGCTGGGCTCTACGTCTCCAGGAGTATAACTTCGACGTCATTTATAAGTCTGGCAGGTTGCACCAAGATGCTGATTGTCTCTCGCGTTATCCAGTGGACCCTGCTAGACTCGCTGTCCATGAAGGCGATTCTTGTGTGCTCGCCATATCTGATTTGCACGACGTCGGCACAGAGCAGCGCCGGGACGCAACCCTCAAGAAGGTCATTCAGCGAGTATCTTCAGGACATTCCGACCCTTCGCTCCGTCAATATGTCCTTCGCAACGACATTCTGTATCGTCGCAACATGAAGTCTGATGGCCCGGAATATTTGTTAGTTATTCCCCGACACCTGCGTGCCACTATTCTTCAACATCTGCATGACGCACCGACGGCGGGACACCTGGGTTTTTCACGCACCTATCACCGCGTGCGGCAACGGTTCTTTTGGCCTGGCATGTATAAATTTGTGCGCCGTTATGTCGCTGCTTGCGAGCGCTGCCAGCGTCGGAAACGTCCTGCTCTCCGTCCGGCTGGCCTGCTCCAACCTATCGACATTCCCCCGGAACCATTCTTCCGCATCGGCCTCGACTTGCTCGGACCTTTCCCGACGTCCGTGTCAGGCAACAAGTGGATCGCTGTCGCAACCGACTATGCGACCAGATACGCGATAACTCGTGCCTTGCCAACTAGCTGCGCTACAGACGTCGCAGACTTTCTCCTAAATGACGTCATTCTGCGGCATGGAGCTCCGCGCCAGCTTTTGACGGATCGGGGCCGCTGCTTCCTCGCAAAAGTTATCGACGAAATCCTCCGGAGCTGCTCTACCGAACATCACCTTACTACTGCCTACCATCCCCAGACTAACGGTCTCACGGAGCGTCTCAACCGAACTCTTACAGACATGTTGTCTATGTACGTCTCTGCTGACCACCGTGACTGGGACGCAATGCTCCCCTACGTTACATTTGCATATAATTCGTCAAGACATGACACCGCCGGCTACTCTCCATTCTTTCTTTTGTACGGCTGCAACCCTGCGTTGCCATTCGACACACTCCTTCCTTCTGCTACTATCCAACCAACGGTGTATGCGCAGGACGCTGCTTCTCGAGCCCGCGTCGCTCGCCAAATCGCGCACACTAGGCTCAGTGCTTCTCAGGCCGCACAAAAAGTCCGCTACGATGACTCGCACCGCGACGTTGACTACCCTGATGACTCTCTTGTCCTACTCTGGACGCCGTATCGACGTGAAGGTTTGTGCGAGAAGCTCCTCCCACGATACACAGGACCCTACAAAGTTCTCCGCAAGGTCACCGACGTCGACTACCTCATCACTCCCGTTCAACCGCACTCATCCTCTGCCACACCATCTACTGATGTTGTTCATGTGTCGCGCCTAAAGCCCTACTATACTGCCAGTCCTGATTGACTTAGGGGCGCCGTGACGGCGCTTTGTTCGCCGGGGGTGATGTTACGAGGCAGTGGGCATGGCTCTACCGTCGTGGACAACAAATCGATGAAAAAGAAGTGGACTCGCCGCGCGAGAGACTGGCAGCTCTGAAGCGTCACTTTTACATGTAAATATAGGAAATACGCTCATTTCTCTCTTCCGTGTGTTTGCGATCCCCGTAACAATATCATTCATTACAGCTTGGGAAGCAACAGATTCTGCAGCATTCGATATCACAAGAAACACCTTGAATTTTACTGTGACTACATGTGGTAGCAATCAAATTGAAGGTTTCTTATGCCAAACGAATATTAACCAAACATATATCCCTAACCTGTTCTTTAAAGGCATGTGATCGTATTTTGGTGCCACCAGGTCACGTCAGCTTTGTCGGCAATGACCCCTCTAAGAAAGTTGCTCTATTTATCTGTAAAATATATTCCGACAGTCCATGTCAACGTAAGATAAACAGACTCTGAATATAATACTCGGTTGTATGCACCAAAACACTTTCCTACTTGTGTTTCAGTCTCTCGAACCACATATACTGCACACTCTGAAGCCTTTCTTGAAACGCATTGCCAAAGGCCTGTTCAGCTTTTATAAGGCAACATTGTGTGTTTTTGGGTACGGGTGGCTTTAATAGCTGCTCACGCATCCTCATAAGAATGGCTCACAAAACCACTGTACAGTTGGTACATGCTGTTTTGCCTTGCACTCTTTTGGCATGCACCCTTTTGAATCTAAAGAAACCTTTGAAAAGGCTATCTTCTTTCTTGCTTTGCCCTGCGGCTTCTGGTGGATGCGTTCCCATATCAGTTTTCCCAGGTATAAAGAAAGCGAAAGTTATTGCAAAAGGGATGTCAAGGCTACAAACACTATAGGTTGCAATCAGCCGCAGCTTCTTTTTATTTTTTTCTTCAAACCTGTTCCAGCGCGCTTTATTTTTTTTAACTAGCCGAAATATGGTTGGAAGCCCTTTTGATGTCAGTTGCGGCTATGATCCTTCCAACTGGAGTAGAGTGAGTGCATGTTCTTGCAAGGTATAATGTTTCCTACTCTAAAACACAAATTCCCTTCCCCCTCTATAGGTAATATAAGTTCCTCAGTGTGAGCCAACAGTAAATTGCGCAAAAGATTCTGAAACGCGAGACCAATGGCAGTGACGTATACCTAAATTTATAACCTATAACAGCACCACGGTTCTCGCTTTGTTGTCTTTCACACCTTAGTCATGATTTAGAAAAATATACTTCCTCGTAAGCAATCGCGTCGCGATAATTTTTTTTCACAACCTTCCTCATGTCCTGACGTTACACGTTCATGTCATGTGTGCGAGCGAATGTTGGTTCTCTTCAGCGAGAGTAATAAAGCGAGTTTTTAAGTCGTTGTATAGGGCTTTTCCTCTTGGCTTTAAACAAACAAATTGTAGTTCTTTTTTTTAAACATAGGTCTCAATTCGCTCAAGCTTTAGTTTGTATAAGACTAGTTTTGCTATTGGCCAGCTGCCTTCACTTAAGATTTGTTAGACATTATGGTCGGCTTCCACCTTGTCTCACAAATGTTTTGAATGAAATCATGCTTTTTTTTGGGGGGGGGTGCATCCGCGATTAGAAACTCGGATATTTTTCTGCCTGTGATTAAAACAAACGCTAGTCATTGAATAAAACAAAAACTTCTTTGAAGGATGAGGGCAGGATTTATCTTGTATGCGAACAAAAACAGCACCCTGCTGCATCACTATGCTTGACAATCATAATGCTTAACGTAAGTAATAACAATATCTGCAATTCTACGCCCCAAAATCGCTGTATGATTATGAGGGATGCCGTAGCGGGAATTTCGAAAATTTCTACCATCCGGTATTTTTTGCCGTGAACTGATATCGCACAGTACAGGTCTCTGGCATTTCGTCTGCATCAAAATGTGACCACCATGGTTAACGTAACTGGTTGCTGCAAAGTTACCTTACTACCCAAAACGCTCAGGAAATTAGCTTATACCTCTGTAATATTTATATACTAAAGTTCATACACTTTAACTGTGTTTCTTCTAACGCGTGGTTCTAAAAAATTCTAAGATTTTGACACCGCCACCAAGCAGGGTGGCGAAACCAAGAACTTGACGAAAACTAACCACCCCGAGGATTTCCTTTACGAACATAAACATTTTCCTCTTCCAGTGTCTGAACACGGTTGAATTGATGCCCTTTATGATGACTGGTCTCACAGCTTTTAGACTAAGCATGCCGGTAAAACTTCTTTAGTGCAGTCTACAATGTTACACATATTTACTCAACGCCTTCGATTTGGACTGTACACTAAAAAAAAATTAAACAGCCACTCGCCAAGTATTCTGAGATTGCGTTAATGTTTAAAATGTATCCCGGGCTTGCTCTCAGTCAAGAGTGAGCAAACATTTATGCAGCGTCTTTGCATTTGTAGTCATGCGTGGAGACAATAGAGAGAAACGAGGCCACGAGTCCTAGCCGCAAAATCAATAGGCTGTCTTAATTATGTGGAACAATGGGTAGACGTAACACTAGAGAAATAACGTTCACTGAACAAATTGACGCGCGAGGAAAATGCATGGTTAGAGACAATGAGACTGTCAAGTTGGTTTTTTTTTTAAAGAAGCTACTTTCGCAACATTGCGCGCTTACGAAGGTCACTTCGGCACTTGACATAATGATTTTTGCACACGTGATGACTGATCATTGAATTGCGCTTATATAATGTGGACCATTTCACCTTTCACGTCAAATTGTACGCCCTGATATAAAATAACAAAGAAATGTGATCAATACCCTTAACTACACCAGCAGCCAATACGCATGGACGGCCCATCAGTAAAAGTATTCATATTTGACAGGTACACAGCCTATGCCACTTTCCTTCAAGAGAATTTCTTCAACGTCTGACAGGCAATGATGAACGTTACAGAAGCATTATGTTTGCAACACATGACATTAAACAATATATATATATATATATATATATATATATATATATATATATATATATATATATATATATATATATATATAACCCAGCGGAGACCAAACGGCGGCGCAATACCCAGAGTCGACTCCGTTCGGGTCCTCGGTATGACCATCGAGTCCAATGGTTCCAACGGCAAGACTATACTCAAGCTCGCCGCCAAGGCAGACAACGCGGTTCTGCTGGTCCGGCAGGTGTCTAACCGCTACCAAGGCCTCAAAAAAAGACAACCTAATCCGCCTAGTCAATGCCTTAGCGCTCTGCCACTTTTCATACGTCGTGGCCATGCACAATTGGCAGCGTGCTGAGCGTGACAAGATCAACGTCTTGCTCAGAAAGATTACCAAGCGGGCCATCGGTATCCCGATCAGGACGCGCACCGAGCGCCTGCTCCAGCTCGGAGTACACAATACCTTGGAGGATATTGCCGAAGCGCAGGAGCGGGCCCAGATCGCGTGCCTTTCGAGCTCCCAGACCGGCAGACATGCTCTCCAAGAGCTCGGTCACTCTCCGGCTGAAGTGGACGAGAAGATGAGGCAGGTGCCCCGTGAGATTCGCGACCTCATCACCGTGGCACCGATACCGAGGAATGTCCATCCCGAGCACATTCGTGGTAGGCGACGGGCTAGAGCTGCCACTCTTCTCAAGCAGATTCACAGTGAGGAGCGCGGCGTCAGCTTTGTCGACGCGGCAGTGTACCGTGGGAGCCGCGCTTTCTCCGCAGTCGTCGTCGGCTCCATACAGCAACCAACTGCGCATCGGTTCACACTGACGATCCGACGATTGCCGAGCAAGTGGCCATCGCCCTGGCTATTCTGGAAGGTGAATGGGAGGCCATCTATAGTGACTCTAGGTCAGCTATTCACGCTTTCGAGCGCGGTTTAATCTCCAAGAAAGCCCTCCGCGTGCTCCAAAGTGGTGGCCGCGTACCACGTACTGATCTGCACCACGTACTGATCTGGTTTTCTGCACATGTTGTACAGGTCCAAGGCGCTCCCCCCAACCTCAACGAGTCTGCCCACGAGGCCACGCACGCGCTAACCGACCGCACCGGTTCTGGGCAACGATTCGGGGCCAACGGGGCTGCGTAAAAGAGGGAGGCACCTGCCACGTACAACGAAATAACAAAACATTTTCACCTCGCGCAAAGACTATATCCACTCCCTCATCCAAAACTTAATAGGCTTCAGACTACTGCAGACCGACACGTACCCTAACCTGAGATCCCTTCACGCTATTTATCCTAACGTGTTCCCCAATGACGCTTGCCCCGCATGTGGGGATGTATTCACGCTGGCGCACATGCCCTGGGAGTGCAAGGAAATGTACACTAACCCCGACACTACATCGGTCAGGTGGGAGGCGGCCCTACGCAGCTCCATCGTGGACGACCAACTTTGGGCCGTCCAGCAGGCCCACGAAGCAGCCGATTGGCTTGGCCTAACGGTCCCGACGTGGGAGTCGCCCTCTGCGCGCTGACGCGCGCCTTGCAGGACCACAATAAAGTTTCGCAACCAACCAACCAACTGAAAAATTGGTACAAAATGTATAAATTGAGCATCACTGAGGGTCAGGTTTAACAATATTTTTCTATTATCGCTAGAACCGAGACATAACTGTCAGTAGTAATGATTGTAAAATTTGTGTATTACTATCGACGGTATCAGCCTATTCCATAGAAACTGACGTTATTCAACTCATCGATATAGTTCCACGTCCATCTGTAAGTCTTAGCACGTATTCTATGTTACACTGTGCGCTTCTTTCGAGCGAGCGCACTCCGGTCACATCTACGTAGCGTTATCATGCAAGTTGCAGAGGCAGGTCAGTCGATGGCCGATTCGACTGCATTCATTATCGGGCGAGCAAAGAAAGAGGATCAGTGCGCGTAAGAGGCGCAACATGGGTGCCCATTTGGGCTCGTAGCGCACGAGGGGAGAGGGGGTAAACGTGCATAGCTCAGTGAAATCCTATAATAATTACGGTAATTGCCGCGATCGGCAACTTCTGAATAAAGTAAACTTAATAAACTTGGTCAAATTTTTTCTCGCATCGTCGTTTTTCACACGGCCCGTTTATATTCAAATCAACGTGAAAAAGTGCCTCGATCACCCAGCGGCTCCTCGAAAATTCTCGACGCATGCCGAAGCATGCCACAAACGTCAGTACAGGTCACGCGCCCACAGGCGCGCTCGCGACTTTTCTCTCTCTCTTATTTGGTGGCGCACCCCACATCTGTACTTACAGCCACGTCCTTTCTATTTCGAATCAATCATCACATAGGTTGACTTTGCTATCAGCTTCTCCTGCCCGCTGCCTCGCAATACGCAGCTGAATGCCCCGCCATTTGCATCGCATACAGCGCTAAGTGTATACGCCGTGTTTTGGCAAGTTAAGTGCAAAATCGCAAAGACCAAGCTCCACCTATAATTTCCAAGAGGTCGTTGGCAGAGCTACGCGCCAGGCATGCCATGCAGTAACTCCAGCGAGGCTCGGCAACATCGCAATTGTATAGTATAAGATGCCCGCCCGAACGGACCGGCGAGCGTGCAGGAACATATGCGCACGGGTATAGGACATTTCCTTCGTCTTGGAGCGCGGGTCTGAACGCTTTGGGAGCACGCATGTGGTCCACGCTGATTTGCAAGCTAATTAACTTTGCAGCATAGGCTTAGGAGAGAGCAAGACGACGAAGAAAAGAAAAGCTGACGCATATCGTGCGTCGTCACGATGGGTATGCGCTATAAAGGCGTGAGTGGTCGTTTCCTTCTCCGCCTGCTCACTGCACGATCAGCTCTCTGCTTCTGCGGCAGCTTTCTGCTACTTTACTTGTTTGTAGGGAGTTACGTCTAGAGCTTTTTTGTACACTCGTAACAAAAAAAAAACGAAAAGAAAATCTAGGGTAAATAAAGTCGTTCCCACCCACACGGCTGTTCCGAAGTGCTTGCTATCAAAACTTTCAAAACAAAGAGCCTTCAATCACGTCTTGTCAATATTCAGAAGCTTAAAGCTTTCTGAAGCAAACAACAACAACAACAAGAAAAGATGAAGAAGAAGAATCATATTAATTAGCGATCTCTGATAAGCAGTCGGCCTTCCATAAATTATAATACTGGCATTGGCGAGCTCATGAATGTTTCTGTAGACTGAGTGGACACAATGATATTCCGATTAACTCGCCACCGCCGAAGAGTAGCTTTTTCGTTCGTCTACATTATTTTCTCTTTTTTTTGCTCACTACTACCGATGACACACCCTTTACAATCCGTGCAATGATTAACTGTTGGCGTCACATGATTTCGCATATTGAAAAACGAAACCTCTAATTCCACCCCTTGATTTTGTTGTATTTATTGATACGTGAAGTGTAACGTCCTAAAATCACCATTCGAATATGAAGGACGCCGCAGTGGAGGGCTCCGGAAATTTCGGCCACTTAGGGTACTTTAACCTGCACACAAATCTGAGCACATGGGCTTACAGCATTTCCGCCTCCATCGGAAATGCAGCCGCCGCGGCCAGAATTCGATCCCGCTACCGGCGGGTTAGCAGCCGAGTATCTTAGCGATAGACCACCGATGCGGGGCTATTGTTCAGAGAGCCAGAACGTTCTCTCTATGTGTGTGTGTGTGTGTGTGTGTGTGTGTGTGTGTGTGTGTGTGTGTGTGTGTGTGTGTGTGTGTTTTGTTTTCGCTTGCGTGCACATGCGCTTCTTTTTTCTCTGTCTTTTCCTCCCTCCCTACACCTTCTTTCTTGCCCTTATTCGTCACACCCCACCCAACCCTCGTGCTGTGTAGCAAACCGCATGCTCATATCTGGTTAAACTCCCGGCCTTCCTCTTCGTCTCTTTTTCTCTCTAGCGATCATGTCGAGTGCAAACATGTCATAATGCTCTAAAAGCATTGTCAACACATTATTTTTTATCTTAAAAATAATTACCCTTCCCCAAGTGAACACGTAAAGTGGTATGTGTCGATCACGCTTGTGAGCCCAAACGATCGAAGTTGCTTGGGTTCACGCAGCATGTCGTTTAAATAAAGGCAAAAAAGCACGTTTGGTAAATTTAAGCAAATTTGAATCGAGCCTGGCCTCAACACTGAAAGCGTGTTCCACAAATGATCCGCAGCCCAACGCGAAAACACTCACTCATGTCACTGATACTGCTAAACAAGCTAGAAAAATTAGAGTTGCCGCTCGAGAAAAGTAGTAAGGTCTACGACGGAACTGGATACAAATATTCAGAATCAGATTGCTCCTCCTCATCTGCTGTATGCACTGTACCTGTTTAAACTAAGTTCTTGTCGATTTTTTCGAAACTTGTATTTCTGGAATTTTTCCGTACGCGAACAGTCAGAACTATTTCTGCTAGTAAACGTTTCGCGCTGAGACTCAGCACACTTTTTTATCGCATCAATAGGCATACAATGAACCTGAATCTGCAACATAGTGCCACAAAACTTAATACGACTGCTTGTTATACGAAGGTGCTTCCATGACCAGTGCATGCTTTTTTGTTATTTAAATCTGTTTAATATTGTTCAGATCTCACTTGTTTTGGCTCATTGCACAGGACAAAGCTTTTTTATGTCCCTACAGCAAACTTTGAAAAATTTTTAATGAAAGGTACTCTAGTCGGGAGTGTTCGCGCAAGGCACCCTCTAAATAAAATTTTTTTAATGATGAAAAGTTTACAAGAAATTATGGACTAGCTTTTTAATGTCGGCATGTACCTAAAAATAGGGGGTTTATATATCAGATAACGGAGATTGATAATAATCTCCAGAGATATCGTTTTTTTAACACTATTTTACCGACACTTCGCCTCCTCATACATCTCATACCTTGCATATCTTGCAGGAAAAGAAGAAACTGCGATATCTAGATCTTGGGCATAATTTGAACAGTGAAATGCAATTCTCGAAGTGCGGTGTTACATGCGGCGAGGGCAGGACGTTCGTACTACGCCGCAAGATGCTCCGAAAGAAAGTACCGCATGTCACCGTTGCTCCAAGGTGGCACGCGTGTCCAGCACGTGCGCATCTAGGCGGCACCTTCGGCGTTGCTGAAAATAACGGACACTGGTGTTTGCACTCCCAGACGGTACGTCTTCGTTAAAAGGAGACACGCGCGCGTGTCTGCTGGCTAAGAGGCCGAGCCTCGTGGTCCGATTGGACAGCGCTCCCTTTTAGGCCTCTTCTTGTCGTCATCGCCTACTCGCCACGCTCTCAGACCAGCGAGGCAAGAAATGAAGGAAAAGATTTATGAAGGTACCGGAACACCGTACAAAACCTCTTGCCTGTTGGTGAGTGGCCCTGCAACGTTTCCTTTCTTCGCTTTTAACACGCATTCCTCTCAGCTCACTCCCCCCTCCCCTTTCTTTTTCATTTTTTTTCCTTCGCTGTCGCCTCCACGACCCGAACCGCGACGCCCCTAATGCGGTGGTAAAAAGTGCGGTTTTATAACCCTCCCATCGACTCAAGCGCGGTGACCCGCGAAGCTAAAGGACCGAGGGGAAGGAGGGCAGTGGGCCTCCACGGCCATGCGATGGACAGGTATACGGCAGCTGAAGAGACAACCGATGCACTGCGGAGGCCGACAGTCAGGCTCCTCCGGAAGGAAGTATAAAATTGTTTCCGCGCAACTTCCGCAGCCTCCGACCAGCGCTGGTACAGTGGAAGTGAAATGGCAGCTCGGCCGGCCTGGCTAGGGGCCATTTCCCAAACTTTTCCCCGTGCGCACTATTCGCTCTTCCGCCCGTTCTACTCCACGAGGGCAGCTTTTATTATTACTGCCAGATCGGAAACGTGAAGCACAGGAAAGAAAACCACGGATGGAAAAGATATATACACGGTGGCACCGCTTACCCCTCTTAGGAACGTGTTAGCTTGTTTCTTTTTCACTTCTTTTCGTGCGTCAAGGTACACTTTCTTGTTTGGCTCTACCGCCTTCTTTTCTTCGCTGAACGTCCCGCGAGAGCAACAAGCAGATGAAAACGAAGTCCTCCCCTTTTTTTTCCCGTCTTCGCCTACAATGCCCTCGTTTCTCGCGCACTAGCACCTCATCCCTACCACTTAAATAAAAGATACTACCCCCAAACGAAGGCGAAATGCTTTCGACTCAGATGGGTATCGGTATATCTATGCAGCGGCGGCCCAACGATGCTCTCGAAGCTTTTAGTACGGGTGCCGGCTGACGCGTCTTTAATTCTTGCACTGGGAGTTTGTTTCGGGAGAGATACCATAAAGCTCGCAGGAGTGGGGAGCTTCACGGCACATCAAGCTGAGAACCCTGAACGGTTGAGATCTGGCGAGGTTGGCGGCCGGCTTCGCAGGAAAAGCCGACTTTCGGGCGAGCGCGGCGAGAAAAGATGCCCGTGGATTGCCCCTGCCCCGAGATGTCACCTGGCGATACGTTTCCCGCAAATTTACTTTTCTTTCTGCTTCTTTGCAGACCAGTGTATGTTCGTGCGTGTTTGCGGGCGTGAATTTTGCTTGATTGCGAGAGTGCGTACGAGCGTTGGTATTCCTCGGAGCCCTTATTAGGATTCTAATCATTTGAGCTGGTTAGTATACATGGTGTGTTCATAATAGCCCTAGCCACGCCCAATCTACACCTTTAAGACTGATCCCTGATTCTTGTACGCAGAGTCGACACTCTTTAGTTCGTTAACCTGCTGCTTGTTCTGACTGTTCTGCGTGAAAAATGAAACTGTCCGCCTTGGTAGAACCGTGGCTACAGTGCTCGGCTGCTGACGCAAAGGTCACGGGTTCGATTCCGGCCACGGCGGTCGCATTTCGGTGGAGGCGAAATGGTAGAGGCTCGTGTACTGTGCAATGTCAATACACATTAAAAGACACCAGATAGTCGAAGTTTCCGGAGCCCTCCACTCGAATCACACAGTGGTTTTCGGGTGTAAAACCCCTGATATTATTATTGTCAAAAATGAAAATACTGGCGAAGTGTGACAATTTCAAACTTACCGCCAAAGTTTACCGTGATTTGTATTTTGAAAACTCCTGCAGTTTATATTATTATTATTATTATTATTATTATTATTATTATTATTATTATTATTATTATTATTATTATTATTATTATTATTATTATTATTATTATTATTATTATTATTATTATTATTATTATTATTCGATACCACTACTTCGCTACCCCGCCTATATGTGTCCGCAATGCTATTCCAATTTCCAACTGTCCCACTCCCTGCACATGATTCAGAGAGGAACATATGACTGATGTCAGAAATGACGATGTGCGTGCCCATATGCTGTCTTCTTTTTTTCCTGTATAATGGAACACAGACATGACTTAATGTCGCAGAAGAAGGACGTGCAGGCGCTGCTGAGCTTTCTTTGTTGAATATATACAGGTCTCTCCAAACGACCATGACGGGAAGGACCTGCATGCGTGTGCATACGTGCTTTATTATTTTTTATCTCTCTTGGTCTATATGTTCTTTTAGATCCTTATGCCCCTCCCGTGTGCACGATAGAAAACCGGTTCTTTTACCTGGCTAACTTCAGGCATTTCGTTTTTTATCAATTTTTCGCGCTCTCTTTCTCTTGTGATAGAACGGAAGTTGTCGACTATATTACCAAGCAGCTGGTCTATGCCTATGCTGGATATCATCCAACGCACGTGCTTCGTTTACGCCCTGTCTCGGTAGAGTCCATTTACTCATAAATAACGCTGATACGACTTGACAATACCACTCGCTTACTGCAAGCTCACTCTTGTGCTACAAAGTGTGGTGCGCGTGTCATTCCTGTGCAACGGCGTTGTTTTCTGCACGGTTATTTCATCTCTCCAGCCACCGCATGTGAGCTGTCGTACCGCGTAATATGCGACACTACCTTGTTAGAAGCGCCTATCGAGCCCTTGGCGCGAGTCGAGGCGCCAGAGCGCGAGGCGGTAAAGGCACGAGACCAGGGAAGGGGGCTCAGCGAAACTTCATTTACTCGAGTCCCTCTCTGTCGGGCTGCGGCAAGGCAGCATTCTAGATTGTCGCCGCACAGGGCTGAAGAGAATTGAAACACAAACGAATTGTACTGCCGAGGATAAGACGCGCATACAGAAAAAAAAAGGCCAAGTTTATCCGAAGTACCGCACGAGCTCTGCACACGTTACATATTACACCCGCGGGGAGAAAAATAATAACTTCTTGTCACTGTATGCCATTCGCTTTTTTTCTAGGCTGCCTTTTTGCTTGCCTTTTTTTCCCACCGGCGCTCCAGTTGAGGCTCAAAGAATCGATATGAGGTTTTACTGCTTTTTGCCCCACCTTCCTTTCAATCCCCCCTTCTGCCCCTTAATCTTAGTTTTCGGTTGATATGACAAAGTTTAGATACATATGGCTCATGTTCAATGCTTTCTATGCTCGAACAGGAAATAACATTTTGAAAAGCTTTTCAATTTGAACTACAACGACCCTACAGTACTTCTGGTCCGGCAAATTAGTGTGCTTCTTGAACGTTGTTTCTCTCTCTCTCTCTCTCTTTCGCTCTTTGTCTTTTTCATTGCTTAGCGCGATCGTGGAAGTGCCTTAAGCGCGTGGACACGGTAAAAGAATTGTTCGGTGACAACTGAAAAATGATCCCAATGGATTGTGGCGACCAAAGAGAACAACGAGCGCATAAACATGAAGTGGCATGTGCATTCAATAATAAATAAAACGGTAACACTATATATTTCCTGAGATACAAAAGCAACTGCATGACTAGTATCTTCAAATAGGATTAAAGGCTTCAGCGGTGGGGCGAAAAAGAATGAAAGTTTGAACACATGTGAGGTATAGTGAATGTATACTTGAGCTGACAGAGTTAGGATTAAAAGAAAAAATTTCACTCGAATAGCAGTGCGGGTCGCCTAAAGAAATCTATATAGCTGGTATCATTAGTCATTGCACTGCGGATGTTTCGTTTTCCTGGAAGAAAACGCAAGTACGTGAACTGGGTAGGGAACCTAAAGCGCTAAAGTTTTCTGATCTGCCACGTAATGCGTTCAGAGGCACCGTGACATTCGAGAAATTTTGACAGCGATGCATGCTTGTTATATAAAAATAGTGTATTACGTTACTTGCACGGGAATCTTCGTTCTCAAATACCGATGATTTACTCCATTTCTTATGAGACCAGCGCGGCCAGAAAAAACTGTGACATCGTAATTAAAGATAAAACGTTTTATTTTGTTGTTTGTTTCTTCATGCAGAAACAAGAGAAGTACTTGTTACTTCTTTGCTAAACTATATATAACGCGCCCATAAAAAGAATAAAGACCAGCGAGCATTTTGAGTGTTTAAGGTAACACTTTAACAACTAACCTTGTTGAATAGTATCTGAAATACCAGACTAAAAGTTTTCAGAAGGTGTATCACTCGCTAAAAATGGCAGGCCGAATTATTAAAAAACCGTTATAGTTTGTTGGTGTAATCTGCCATTGTCTAGCCGCCTACGCTAACCAAATGTCCATCCTCATGATTGATCGCAATTATATTAAAAGTCCTTTGCGCAGGAATGAAGGAGGTCTTTGAAAATACAGGCTCCATATTCCTTCGCAATATCAGCGCACTGTATGTAGACTCTCAAAAAATATAGAGCAAAATTTATTTTGCAGGTGTAATTTGGGTTGAGCGTTTTTCTGTGTAATCGGACACAATCGCAGCGAGTTCGACAATGGCGCAGCCAGGGTAAGAGTCTAAACACTTAAAAAAGGAAAAAAAGAAAAAACAGCATATTTGTTGATTATAAGAATTAGTCCCAAAAAGCCTTACCTTCTTTCGTGTCTATAGTTACCGAGTATTGCCCCAGCAAACTAGCGAATAGCACCATATGCGGACCTGAGAAAAGCGGCTCCCGCCAAGACGCATCATGGCGACAGTGACACCTTACATAGAGTACCATACGCGTACATCGCAACGAAATACAAATGAAACTGACTACAGTGAAACATCAGTGATACCATCACTGATAGTATCAACTGCAGCGATACCATCAGTGGTACTCATGCTAACTTCGGAGAGATACGAACTTTTCTTTGGTCCCGGCTAAGGCCCGTTGACCTGCACTGTAATGTAGTATGATTGCTGCGAGCCGATTTTTCTCCCACGACGTTTGATACGAATGTACGCCACTGCCCAGGTCCGAAGACATGCCGACCGTGCTGTCGCGGAGGACGCGCCAAGCACGTGCAAATGCCGGAACGCGAGCGCGAGTTTGCGCGCCGCACCGCCAAATTGTCAGAATCACGGTTTACGGTCATACTAAACCGTCAGAGACGTGTCACGGCCTCCGAAATTGTGTCTTTGAGACTGTAATGTACATTGTTGCATCCGCGTTTTGAGAACAGATGACATTGATGCCATTTTTTTTCTCTAACGCGTCGTTGCGGGCGGTTGTCGTATACTGTTTTACACGTGCCTGCCTCGTGCATCAAACATTCTGTGAAAGGTGAACGAGGACCGAAAGATGGCGAGGACGGTCTTGGCGAAAGATTACGGACTCGCAACGTCAACATTCATGACTGTTCAGGTCGCAGTTATGTGAGCATAGCCGTAAATCTTCCAAAAAAAAACAAAAAAAAACATCCTCAACACCTTCGCCGGAAGAAAATCAAAACAAAGCACTGGGACTCTGATACTCGGCGGCTTTGATATATCGTGTCAAAGCCCTTTATCCGTTACTTTCGCCACAGTGCAACAAAAAGCATAATAAAATTTGAAATCCGCTACTGCATTCGCGGGACACAAGGCACCTGGTTCATTAAATAAGCACGCGCGTACGCGCCGCATAATTACAAATGACTGTACGATTACCGAAATACAAGAACTTTACTAACACACATTCAGAGGTCTTTTTGACATTGCTGCAACCCTAAAAAACAATAAAAGAAAATGTACTCCAGCTTTCGTTTGTCGTATGCTAACATTTTATGCTTTCTGCTGATACTGATTTCGAATAAAACAAATATTTTTGGTAGTCCCGTGAGATTCACTGAGGTTTCACTGTATTACTGAAGAGCTTTATAAATGTTTTCGCTGCGGCTTGTGACGAGCTATCCCTACGCCCCCTTTCCTTCACTCGCGTAAAGTGACAATAGTATCAATTGTTCTCGCTTGAATGATTTATTGCATTCTCAAGTGTACGGCTTCTTCCGCAAAATGATAAAACAGCATTAGTTGCGGTAGAAAATTTTGATTGAGATTCCTTTTCATTTATTATTCGCAGTTTCAACTGTGTCAATGCCCTAACAACATTAACAAGTAAAAAAAAAATATCTGACACAAAAGAGATGGCACAGTCGGATAACAGACGCTACGCTCTAAAAAATTGACCCCGTATTTGCATGTTTCACTGCAAATCTGATCGAAAGACGAAAGTACTGAGTTTGGAAAGAGTGGTCAAAACGTTTTTTTCATGTTTTGCGTGTAAAAATTGGTGAATTAAGTTTTGTAGGCGCTTCGTTAGAGCGTCTTGATCCGTGCAGTGAAGGCGAAGGAGCGCATTGAGGCACGTTAGACACAAGCGCTATCTGGTAGCTATCTTCGAAAACGAAGGAAGGTGTGCACACCTGTCTCGGAGGCGATAAAGTGTAGAACGCAAAGCGCCGGACAGGTGCCACCACCGTGTCATCTTAGCAAAGCGTTGGTGGAAACACTTGCCTTTTTGAGCATCGCGTTGTATTGTCAGCGCAGCGCGATTAACTTTACGGTCCTTAGAAATATTTATGTATGCCTACTCTACTATAAAGACAGTCATACAAAATATTGACATGTTATTATGGTGACTCAGATATGCGCATCAATTTCTTTTTAATTGACAATCGCACAAGTATGGACACTGAAACTTGAGCAGTATTGCTGGGCGCTGCGGATCGGGTTGGCCGTTTTGGGTATTGTTTAAGATCGTTACGGCGGACAAACAGATAAATGTAGAGACACACAGAACAAAAATTTTGCGTCGAAGTACCCCAAGAAAGACTATCGTCTTTAGGAGCATGTTTTATAGCGAAAGCTTTCATGAGATTAAAACTCGGGTCACGCGTGGCGCTGCAATTGTCCGCCACCGGTGTCCGTAACCACCATCGCCGAAATAAGAACGAAAACTAGTACGAAATACACAGTAGGGCTCGAACCCGGGTCCACTGCGTGCCAGCCTAGTATTTTGCCACTGAGCCACACTGAAGCTTCGGACTTGTTCGCAAACTTGTCTTAGGAAGCCTTGATGTCGGGAAAGAAATCGCGTTATCATGAGTTATAAAGCGTTTTAGAACAGCAAAAGCGCAACCATGCAGTCATCACACAATGCGAATAGCGTAACGAGTGGGCCGTTTAATGCTCTAACCCACTACAAAAGCTTGTTCTTATTCACCTATATTTAAAACTTGCAATATTTTGTAGTCAATTTATATGTGAATTATTATTATATTCAACTCGTGCATTTTTCGATTGTATCAACGAAATTCATATTCTCTTGTTATGCTTGTAAGTGTTTGCTTTTAACTATGTTTTCTGCCATTATTTGTGTGTGTGTGTGTGAGTGAGTGTGTGTGTGTGTGTGTGTGAGTGTGTGTGTGTGTGAGTGTGTGTGTGTGAGTGTGTGTGTGTGTGTGTGTGTGTGTGTGAGTGTGAGTGTGTGTGTGTGTGTGAGTGTGTCAGTGTGTGCGTGTGTGTGTGTGTGTGTGAGTGTGTGAGTGTGTGTGTGTGTGTGTGAGTGTGAGTGTGTGTGTGAGTGTGAGTGTGAGTGTGTGTGTGTGTGTGAGTGTGCGTGTGTGTGTGTGTGTGAGTGTGTGAGTGTGAGTGTGTGTGTGTGTGTGTGAGTGTGAGTGTGTGTGTGTGTGTGTGTGTGTGTGTGTGAGTGTGTGTGAGTGTGAGTGTGTGTGTGAGTGTGTGAGTGTGTGTGTGATTGTGTGTGTGTGAGTGTGTGTGTGTGTGTGAGAGTGTGTGAGTGTGTGAGTGTGTGTGTGTGTGAGTGTGTGTGTGTGAGTGTGTGTGTGTGAGTGTGAGTGTGAGTGTGAGTGTATGTGCGTGTGTGTGTGTGTGTGTGTGTGTGTGTGTGTGTGTGTGTAAAAATCATCTTACTGCCCAACTGCCACGCTCTCGAAAGATAGCAGTATTGTAAAGAAAAGAAAGATAAAAAGAAGTAAACCTATTAACTGTGGCGCACACCCACTTCAGGCATGATTCCTCATCGTCATCAGCCACTGCACGAACAATTGGCCAAAATTCCTTGGAAGTGTTTAGCGGATACCACGCTTCTAAAAAATGACGAAGGATAGCATAGCGAATGGCGGCCTATTACTTAGAAATCATTAATATTAATGCCATAGTAAGTACCCAGCAAGAGTGCTTTCTGCAGTTACCCCAAGAGATTTTAGAAAAAAACGCCAAGCCTGCGTGTTATAAGCGCAGCACAATCACAGCGAAAGCTAGAAGAGCAGCCTTTAGAGCCTTTTCAAAACACTCGTTGGGTAACTACTGCAAGCACACTTGATACCCATTAGGGCACTAATAATAAACTTTTGGGTCATAGACCGGCATTCGCTATGCTATTTTCTGTCATTCTTGTGAGAAGCATGGTATCCGCTTAACAGTTGCTGGGAATTTTGCGCCAATTGTCCATGCAGTGGCAGACGACGATGAGGAATTATGGCTGAAGTGGGAATGCGCTATAGTTATAGGGGAGCAAGAACAAGCTTCTGTGACGGATTAGAGCAGTGGACGGCCCACTCATTACGTTAGTCGCACTATGCGGCAACTGGTTCTTTCTTTAGAATACTGGGCTTGCACCCAGCGGACTCGGGTTCGTGCCCCACTGTGCACTTGGTGCTAGGTCATGCCTGCCTAAGTCATTTTTGAAAACAAGTTACATGCACTGGCGTAACTCTCTGGTAAAATATTTGGCTGGCACTCAGCTGTCCCGGGTTCAGGCCCCACTGTGTCAATGGTGCAAGTTTTTTTTTCTAATTCGCGCGATGTGGTTACGAACACCGCCACCGGCGGCAGCGGCAGACAACTGCACGTGACCCGAAAAGTGATCTCATATAAGAGCTTTCGCGTTAAAAAGGCTCTGAAACGCCACTTCTCTAGCTTTCGCTGTGACTGTGCGGTGCGTTTCGCGCAGGCCTGGCGTTTTTCATGACCTGCAATCATTGCAAGTGATTGCACAAGCCAGAAGGGTGTAATGGCCGCCATTTGTTGTTTCATTTTCTCACGGGCGTCTCGAATGTTTTCGACACTTTTTTTTTTTACAGGGAGAATAAAATAATTTCTATCTCTTCCTAGAACTAGAAACTACTGGCATTCAATGGGAAAAAACGAACTGAAGGGGCGGGCGCTGCATCAATTGCAAGAAGCTGACCAAAGTTAGGTTTCGTATTTACTGGGGTCACACTCCGTGACAAAATGACGGTCAAAGTTGGCAACAATAGATTGTAGACAGCGATTTCAAATTAAACGCTTCAGTTAAAAGCTTCCGTTGGCGGTGTGAAAACCGAATGATTTTTCCTATGGTTGTCTTCATTCTGCTGATTATTAATGACCTAGCTAGCTATAGAGCTTACCTTGTCAAGAATAGCGGCAGATTTCGCCCGCTAATGTAAGACGAGTGGAGCCAAGACTTCCGTGTTGCTACGGAGAGCTTAGCGTGGCTTTTGCGAGCGCTTGATGGTTCCGTTTTCGTAGCACCCACAGTCGTGCATTTGACGCATATAGCTGCAACGCGACGAAAAGATAAGGTACACTTCGCAACTATTACAGCCAAGCTTGCTGCCACTTCGGAGGGAACTAAGACTACCACCAGTCGGAAAGAAGCGAAGCGATCATGACTGTCATATATATATGGTATATCCGGGCTGCGTCACAAATCATTACGGTTATAGTAACGCTGCCATATCTAGGCCACGCTAACAAGAAATTGTGAGAAATGGGCTCGACAGCAAGTGTGTCTATTCATCGTAAACTTTACACAGCACCTCTAATTTACTGAATAGCTAACGAAACCAATTACAAACTGAAACGATGCTGTATGTTGTCACGCAGCCTTAGTGGGGATCTTGCTTTTTTTGAAATTGTCTCTACCGTAAACGTTTGTTGCAGCATGTATGCACAGCTCTTCCTTTCTCGCTTCCACGGCAATAGTTGCAAGAGAAAACTCAGCTACTTTCAAGTATTTCATTTATACGACCCAACGGCTATAACCACATCTCATAACAAACGAAGAATTGACGTCACAGGTTAGGAAGGTGCCAACAAGTGTCACAATATGCCTTTTTCGCAATGCCACGTGGCTTGCTCACTTCTCCTAGCAGCAAAGTGGCAAGACGCCTCCTTGTCTCTGAGGCTTTCGTTTCAACAATACCAGTTCTGTCAGCCCATACCGAAACCCTACCGAAGAGGGCAAATAGAAAAGGCGCACCTGTAATCTTTCTTTTTTATCGTGGTAGCAGTTATATGGACGCTCTCGGCTGGATTTTGCCGTCGGTGTCGTCACCGACGTTACCGTCCCTAACCGTATATGTATACGTATCTATCTATATATGAAAACGCAAGAAGGAGAAAAATTCAGAAAAAGGCTCAGGCGCGCGGAATAGGACTTGTGACTGAAACATGGGTGCGAGGTGTTATCCACTAGGCTACGGAGGAGCACTTCCTCCAACCTTCGAACCACACGCTATTTATATTTACCACTTACCGCTGGTAACGGGCATCTCGGGGGAGGGGGGGATCATCGAGTTTTCAGCATTACCAGCAAGATGGTGCAATGAGCGTGCGTCGCCCCATCGTGACGACGCGGCGGCCCGCGCTCTCTTCTCCCACGCGTACTCGCGCGCCCTTATCTTGTGGTGGGGAGAATCGTACGTCTTAGCTGGCCTTTGGCTTTCACTGCAACATTTATATTGCAGTTACCGGCTGTACAAAGGTCACTGCAACAATTGCACAGTCTCTGTTTGCGAAAATAGCGCGCTTTTCAGACACAGCGAAGTAACAACTGATATGCTTATTCGCGTTCATCTGTACCTGCAAGTACGTTTTGTGCGTGATTTGCGCGTGCAAAACACGGGGCACGTTTCGATCTGTTTGCCATTCTGCGGGTGACCTTTCAATTTGTTGCTATCGCGTTCATGGCTTCGCCATCGCGGCAAAGCTTTGGCATTTTTAATGTTTATGAGTTGGGGTTTAGTAAATTGATTTTTATCGCCGGTGATTATTCTGGAACAAAAATTATTGTCAGAGTCACAAATTACCATTCAAATGTGGTGTATCAAAATGATGCTCTTGGTCCATAACCCTGTAACTGATTCGAGCAGCCGAGTGACTTCTGAAGTACAGAATATTTTTTTCTGGTATAAGTGTGGGTTTCCATGAAAGTTAACATTTAAAATTGAGAACACCGGTAATGTGGTAACTAGCTGCTGTAAGCAGAAGAGACAAACAACATCGAGGATTCCATTCAACACACACATTGACGAAGCGAATGTCTATAAGAGCAAAAGTAGTGGCGTTGATCTATACAATTGGGAGTACACGAACTCATTCAATCAAGGCTCTTGAGACGCCAACACTGTATTGAAGACATGAAACGTTGTGTCGTTTGTGTTGTTGCTGCTATTTTTGAACATGTCACGGCTTTCACCCTTTGAGACAAAGCACAGGCACTTAGCTGCGTTTTCCTATTTTTATATAACCAAGAGAAATAACAAGATATCTGCTACATCTAATTGAGTGATTTAGGTAATAATTTCCTATTGCTGTCAAAAGTCACTGTTGGTTACTTGTAGTTTGCTGCTGCTTGGTGCCACAAACGGATGCCGCTCAAGTTATTTTCCCTCCTGGACTTTACTGACCAATTACTCTTTGTGTTACATAGCCACTTTTGCTGTTTTGTTTTGTTTTATTCTGTATGCATAGTTAACCACTCCCTCTTTAATACTTCGGTCCTGAGGGAAAAATAAAATGAAATGAAACGAAAGTCAAGCGGTAGCATCGTAAGTAGTGCAATGCATAGCCATGAGTGCATTTTAAGTGTGCGCGTGCGTCAGCTGTTCCCTCTTTCTTTCTGCCTTTCTTTATTTTTTCTCTCACACCTCCAAGTAACGTAGCAAATCAGGTACAACCTGGTTAACCATCCTGTCATTCCTTTGTCTTTCTTCATCTCTATCTTATTCTTGCGTTTAAACAAGAAACCCTCAAGAAAACCTTGCCTCTTTCTTTTTTTCACTGAAATAGTCTTTCACTTCACCAGCGGAAACTGGTGGAAACAGAAAAAGTCATGGAGATTTTTTCAGGCTACCACCATGTCTGGTTATCACAGCCAACGAAATGCTTTGGTACACTCATGTTTTTTTTTTGTTACGGAGCTAACACTGGCCACCATTCGGTTTTCTTTCAAAACGTTCACACATTGCTGCTGCGCGACCACTGAAATGGTGTTTTGCTCGAATTAGAGTCGAACTTTTCATTAAATATTGCAGACTTTCTTGTTTTCTTGCTAAAAAAAGTTAAAAAACGTTTTTTCGCTGGTTTAATTATCTGCCTGTTCCCTTTTCCATATGATCTCACATATGTGTATTTTATTATTGTGACAAGTGAGAATTCTTCCTAATGATGCTGCTGCTGTTATTATTCGGGTAGATATGGGACCTATCAAGCTGCCTATACGCAGCTTTTATTCCATGATCCTTGCTGTTTAGGCATGTTTTGTTTGTACGTGGCAGTAAAGTTCACTTCACATACGCAGGCAGAGGTGATTCGCGTCGTTCGTCTGATCCCCCACTCTTCGTTATGTTTTTCAAAGCTTAGTACACACCCCTCGCAGTTCACTTTGTGCTCCCTCGCGGGTCCTGTCACACACTCACTTTACGCGGGCGACACCACATCCAGTTTTCTCGTTCCCGCCGCGCGCCGGCGAAACACGCTTCGTTGCAGTGGCTACCACTCCTTCAAGCTGTCACGCGACGTCGGGAAGTTGAGAAGCGCGGTTCTGTTTGGGCTGCGTTCTACACAGGACCGCGATGCTGCGAGCTTATATAACAATATCGCGCACGCTTGTGCGCTTTCATCAGCGTTTTATCCTGCACAAACTGCCCGTGCCCACCCGGTGTAGGTCGAGGAAAAAAGAAATAAACGTGAAAACCATTCGTTCGGGAAAAGCGGCTTTCAGGGCCGAGACCAGAACACTGGTCTCACTATTTACAAACAGCTTCACGGAAGACACAGTGGCGCTGTCATATTCACAACGAGGCAAATTTTTTTCATGCCACTGTTCATTCGTGGGCATATATGCGAGCTAAAACAAAAAAAGAAAGGTCGCACGCGTCCGCGTGTTTGTCGGACCCACTGACGAAAGGACGCAGCAAACTGTACGTTTGCCGTAACGCCTGAAGTTTCCAGATAAACGTCAGGCCTCTTTCTAACGTGATTGAAACACTGCGTCTGGTAGTCCAAAGTGTGCTGTGGACATTGCGTTTGCCGCTCATTGAGCTCGACGAAATGTGGCGTCTGTTGTCTCGCGATGACAGTGTGCACCGCTCTGGGGTGGGTTGAGTCACTGGATATGCAAAGTGTATACGAGGTGTGTAGACGCTACTATTCTCTGTACCAAGCTAGCCTTGTTGTCGTACCACAGGCTTAACGCACATATAATCTGACCACCCTCTTTGCAATGCCACTCGTCGTTGTATTTAAGTTGATATACTACTGTGCAGCTGAGCATAAGTCATAAGTTAGATTTTATTTCTCGGCGCTGTAGTTACACAGGGACGCGCAAAAGCTTGTCTGTGGAAGATTTGGATGCCTGTTTAAGAACCACAGCTTGAACTAACCAATCTGGAGACCTCCACTAAAGTTCATGGTCTTAAAATATCCTCGAAAATTCACATATCGAAACGAGTATAGCGTCGGGACATTAAAAAAATTTAGGCAGCTCCCACGCACCGTGGGAATCGATGATATGCGAAGCATGAATGAGGAATGTTGATATGCCACTTCAAGATCAGCACAACGTTAGGAGGTGGAAGTAAATTATGCCGTACAAAATTTTCGCGTCATGATTAACATGTTTGAATGTGTCGTTCACCTTCGTCATCTATTAACGCCACGTGGTACCAAATTTAGTATATGTGGAGCTACTTCGTCACTCATTGACGTCACGTAACACAAAATTTGGTATATGTAAAGCTAGCGAAATGGCCAAAAGCGCATCATAAAGGGTACAACGTAACGTTGACGTGCGAGAACGCTTGCCACAGCGACACTACGTTAGCGAAACGCGAGCACTCAATAGTCTGACGGCAGGTGCGACCGGCGCGACTAGCGTCCGTCGGCGCGGCTCGACGACAACCGGCGCGAAATGCGACATGCTGCATTTCGTGCCGATGAGTAACCCAGACAGCACTGCGTCTATCTCTTTTCATGACGGAGGGATGCCGGACGCGCTGAAACGCGAATGCGTCAAAGCAACGGAGCGGGGAGCACCTGAAAGTGTATGGCAGGGCAGGTGCCTGGCTTAGCAACGTCTGCGTGACGCGACGAAACGAATGCTGAATTGTATTGGCACCTTGACTGTGGCATGTAATCATGTTCTCACATTCCACGCATCTCATGATTATCATGTTCGCACCAGTCACATACCTACGTCATCCATTGACGTCACGTAATACCAAATTTCGCATATTTGAAGCTAGCGAAATGGCCGCGAGCGCATCATGAGTGTGGCATGTAGCCATGTTGTTACATGACACGCATGTCGTGATTATCATGTTTGCATATGTCACTCACCTATGTCGTCCTTTCGCTCACGTAATACCGCACTTGGTACATGTGAAGCTAGCGAAACGACCACTATCACGTCATGAGCGTAGCATGTAGTCATGTTGTTACATCACACGCATCTCATGATTATCATGCTTTCGCCAGTCGCATGCCTCCGTCATCCATTCACGTACCGTAATACTGAATTTGGTGAATTTGACGCTAGCGAAACGGCCGCCAACACATCATGAGCGTAGCATGTAGTCTTGTTGTTACATGACACACATCCCATGAATATCATGTTTGCACCAGTCGCATACCTTTGTCATCCATTCACGTACCGTAATACCAAACTTGGTATATGTGACGCTAGCGAAACGGCCGCCAGTGCATCATGAGCGCGGCATGTAGTCATGCTGTTACATGACACGTATCTCATGATCATCATATTTGCACCAGTCGCATACCTTCGTCGTCCATTCACGTGCCGTATTACTAAATTTGGTATATGTGACGCTAGTGAAATGGCCGCGAGCGTTTCATGAGCGTGGCATGTAGTCATGTTGCTACATGACAAGCATGTCATGATCTTCATGTTAGGATCTGTCGTTTCTGTTCGTTATGAAATCATGTCATAACATACCAGTTTTGCGACATGTTATGGAACGAAACCACCGAAGGAGCAGCAGGACCGTGAAATGTAAATCATGACATTCATGACATACTTGTCATGATTTTCATGTTATGACTAGTCAAATATGCTCATAATACATTCATCCCATACCAAGTTTGGTATCTATATTATTATTGAAACGACCAGGAGAGCTAAAAGTCGTAGGCGGCTAGATAGATAAATACGCTTAAAGTCGCCGAAGTTCGCTGAAATGCTTTGCATTTAAAACGCTCTGTAGAAAACTGAGTCCAGCAGAAGCCCACTAGTTAATTGCTTTAATACAATACCAACATTACTGACATCATCGATCGTAGAAACATGGCACATAAATAAGTAATCAAAACACACAAACGAGAAACCGGAGGTTGCGACGCGTCTTTCTGAAGCGCTTGAAGTTGCCAAATGAATGTCAGTGCCTATTTATGTTGTGTCGAAAACACAGCGCCTGGTGGTTCAAACGTGCTATGTACGTTGCAACACCAGCTTGCTGAGACACCGTATATCTTGAAATAATTAACACCGAAGTCTCTCATTGACAAAGGTGAATTATGTCATACTCTATAATAGAGCTTAAGACGGAACGTAGCAAGCTTCAATACACTTCATTCCACCACAACCAATATTCGAGAAAATACCTTGAAATTGACACTAAATTCAAAACTCACAAATGCGGTTGTGCCGTCTTTATTTTTCTTTTGCATTAATCAACCTCCTTTTGTGAGAGTAGCAAAGGCTTAATCTGACTTACATAATATCAATCTAGGCCAATTTACAGTGTTCTGATTTGGTGTGCCTTTACATCACACCGATTAATCAGCGTTACGTTTTCATAGTTGTATGCCGTCAGTAGAGGTGTACGTAACCCGTTACAAGTAAATGATTACTTGTAATCATTTACATTTTTCGTAGTTTTGTAACATGGTTGGTAACGTTTTCGAAACTGTAGCGTTTCGGGTAATTTTATTACATAATATTGTAGCTGAATACAGGTAGTCAATTACTTTTTTCTTCCAATGTGAAGTTGTAACCTGTCTTCTGCGTATGCAGCTCTTGTCCTGAAAAGTATGCAACCACTTTGAAGGCACACATAGAAGCAAATAAAAGTCCCCACGATGATGTGTATAAACCATTCTTATTCTTCTAAATTCAATGGCTGCAAACCAGTACACGCTTTGCTATTCTGAAGTAAATGCATACAACAGCCTTCAAGCTGCTGCTAGAATATATATATCGGTTATGTGGAAGTCATCATATTCTTAGTGTGCGTTTTAATGCGTGTTCTCGTTTGTTATCCGCTGATGTCTCTACGTAAGTTGCTCTGACGCATACTCGCCATTGAAATCAGACAAACTAGTGGCCAATAATTAATGCATAAGGACAACGCCACTTCGTTTTTTATCCTATATATACTTTTCTAAAAGAATCATCTTGATATGGCAATGTACACGCTCTTAAAAAAATAGGCGCAAACATCATATGGAATAATTGTAGGAGCTAAGGTGGTCACTAAGTTGTTAGAGTTGTTACTAAGAATTTAGCAGTAGACTAACCATTTAAGTAACCACTATTCACTTACTAACTAGGCAGCGAATTTCCCTAACCCACATTTTACTACCTTCACTTACTAAGCGCCTTTGTTGGCAAATAGGTTAGTGTTTCGTTAGTGAATATGTCGACCTTTTTTCTAACAGTATGCAGTGCTTCCATGCGATAGCTTTCGTATTGAAGCACTGCCCAATTACACGAGGTGTTGATTGATATATTTGTGGGGCTTAACGTCCCTAAACCACATATGATTATGAGAAACGCCGTAGTGGAGGGCTCCCTCCGGAAATTTCAACCACCTGGGTTCTTTAACGTGCACCCAAATCTGAGCACACGGGCCTGCAGCATTTTTGTAACACGATGTGTACTGTGTTATGGTATCATCCTTTCTCCAGCGCATGCATTTTCAGGGTGTTCATTGCAGCAGCTCATCTCTCAACAAAAAAAAACTGTAAACATCAGCGAAAACTCTGAAAAACAATTTCTGTTGAAAGTCAACAACGTGTTACTATGTCACACAAGCCGCAGTAAGCCTTCCAGTCTTCTGGCAACCACGCAAGCGACAGAAGTTCGTTATATCCTAGTTTGAGTAAACATATGTTATTGTGTGAGCGGAATGAAATTTTCAAGAAAACTATTTCAAAAATATTCTGTTACACTTCTGCAATGTCTCATTTACTTGATGGAGGCTGTTACTCACCACTGTCATCAATTACATAATAAAGGAAATAATTGTGATCAATAACACCTGTTCTGTAACGTGTACAAGTCTCGCCGTTAGGCACATTCGTAATCGGAGCGAGTACTTTTGAGCGAAGTCGAATATGCTTTACCCGAGAAAGCTTCTTTGTAATTACTTAAGATGGGACAGCTATAGCAGCCAATATTGGAGCTCTCTAGTCTCATAAGGTGCTGCTTCAGAGCCTCCAGTTTCATTCAACCCAGCTCTGCGGGCGCCACTGGAATTCCTAGCCAATACAGCCAGTCCCTCAATTTGAGCCCACTACACGTGCGTATGGGTTTAAGGAGCAGCAACTCGAACGCAAGCACGCGCACATACACAATCACAAAAGGCGGCAACGCTGACTTCTACTTGTACAAGATATAAGGAACCAGCGTCTAAGCAGAAAAATGTATGTTAGATGCTTTTACAGACAAGTCGATGACGGCGTACCCCAATATTCATTAATGAACTACGGAAAGTATACCCGCAGCCACTTTTTCTAATACTAAAACCTTGCACCTTTTCTTCTATAACACTCAGGTAATGCCGGCAGCAACCATGTTCCTTGTGGTATTCTTCGTCAACCGTAACTACGCCTTTCCTCTCCAGTTGTTAGAAAAACGTCCGCTTTGCCGACATGCGCCGTGTAGCAAGCCGCATTGCAGCGGCAGCAATAAGCGTACTTCTATCATGTTCACCTTCATACACATGGCTCTGACTGTAATCTGCTCCAGTGTGGTAGTTTTCACTGCATCAATATCAATCTGCGAGAACTTCAAAGTGCGTATGCTAAAACGTCACGCAAACGTCTACTGATTCTGAACTTTTCTTTGTCCATAGAGCTGTCACAGGTAAGCACGACTTAGCATTTGAGTGACTACCTGGACACTAACAACGTTAGCGGCGATGAAAGGGACAAAGAACATTACCGTAAAGTACAGCCTATACCTTACCAATCCAATGAAGCTAGGGTATTTGGTTAACGGTGTATTTTGCACCTGTGTTCCACCATTGTATATTCCTCGTTCTTTTGTTGGCAATTAATTAAAAAAGGAAATTTCAGTGTTTCCTAGACTTGTTAGTTAACTTATTGCAAATGTAGCAACTTTCCCGCATTACGACAGTGGCAAGATTGACTGCTTTTTGATCTTCTTCCTTTTACCACGAGCGCGCTGGCATAGAAAGGACCTATTTAATGTGAGGAAGTGTTATGTCGAAAACCGTGTAATCGAATGAAAGGACAGCGACTTTCGTTCTTAACAATAAGAAGAAGAAAAAGAATCTGCAGCAAAAGCTCTTGTTATACCTGCTGCGTACGGTTTTGCTAATTGCAGTAGAGGTTAGGTTGACCTCTGTCATATTTGAATGCTATTTCTACAATGAAGAGGTATAGTTCAGCGGATAGCTGGCATGATTTCTAGCCTGTTCAGACTTGTGTGCAGTGCCGTGTTTCAGTACCACCCCCGATGTCACTCCAATCCCCGTCACCAGTTTCACACCGTAGCTTTCCTCTGAAGACCCCGTTGCTTTCTATTTCGTAAAAGTTGCATAACAACAGAGCCAATGCACTCTACGATTTTATGTTCCCAGCATTCGCCTCAAGCTGTTATGAAGGACATCTAGTGAAAGACTCACTACCTTAAGCGGGAATTCTCACCGAAGTCACCATTTGCTTGCTTAGAAATTTTGTGTGTCGTTTCTCATTATTATATAGAATTAAAACTTCAGCTGACAGTAACTTTAGAAAACGCAATGATTGGGAATGTGGCCGCGCGGTATATCATCTTTCGCGGTACCACCAAACATTTTCGATGAACATTAAACGGGGAAATGTGGTAAAAATGAAGAAATAAAAGTTAAAATGCCACGCAGTAAAGGGCAACCCCGCAAGCAGAGTAATCGGTCGACCCGCAAGAGCACCTCGCACGAACAATCGAGCACAACTAGAATTCGCCAGAGGCGCGTCAGCGAAATGAGAACTAAGGTGCTAACGATGAGTGGGTGCGGACAAGGGGCTGTACGTAGCGATGCGTTAACTTCGCCGACGCTGTAATTTTCTTAAGGGGCGGAATGAGAGAAAAAGAAGACGTCACACATCTGTCAGTGGCCCGTGCGTGGTCGGAAGAAGACGTTGCTCCGCACAGACCTTATACTAGGGACAACGATAGCAGCATCAGATGCCGACATCGGTTTAATGTGCCCACAGTACGTGGGTGCCCGAACGCGAACACGGTGTCACGAGAGTACTCCACGGCTCCTGAAGAAGCCCTCTCTCTCTCTCGCTCTCACAGTTCATACGTGTGCAAGCTGCAAATGAGACAGACCGACGCGCAGGGCCCATTAGCGGCACCTTCATCGCTGCTCTCATCCCCTTGATGCTTTTCGTTTGTTGATTTTTTTTATTCTTTCGAGCTTCCGCTTGTTTCGTGTACGAACGGAGACCGATGTGGCCGCCTTTCAAGGCGCATGGTTAGCGTGAAAACTATAATGAAATGAGCAAAAAAACACCAGTGACAAAAAGGTTTAAGAAGAGTGTTTAAAGAAGTGTTTAAGAGGAGTTTCGGGGAATTGTTCAAGGGGTTCTCCAGAAAAGAAATATGGCACCTCGCGCATGGTGGATGAATATTGAATGAGCCCACGCACAGAAGGATGTTCGCCTATTGGGGCGTACGGAGCGGGCGCGGCACTTCTCGGTCATCAATCGTGCGCACTTAAAAGAAGGTAAAGTACCACCGAACGCTCACGAATCGAAATACACGAGAACGTGTAAATGTTCTCGTTATACGAGCCTGGCGTAGACTTCTACCAAGCTTTCGCAAGAAGTTCGGTAAGGAAATATGCTGCAACACAGACTATAAAAGAAGTGTTTTTCGATTCACTCACAAATGTCTTCCTACTTTTTACCTCATTTTTTATGAAATTCAACACTCAGTAATTTGAACGAAATCTTTACGAAGAACTATATTTCATACAATTGAACACAAGCGGAAAGCACATAAAACAATATCCTCGAAACCTCTAATTTTTTAATAGTTTTACGTACCAAAACAACAAAATGATTATACAAGATACCGCATTGAAGGGCTCCTGAAATTGCGACTTCCTGAGGTTTTTACTGCGATAGCAATTATATGGACACTCTCAGCTGGATTTCGCCACCGGCGTCGGCGTGGATGTCGGCGATGTCATGCACCGTATATGTATACGTATCAATATATATTTAAGCGCAAGAAATAAAAAAAATTCCAGAAAAAAATTGGCCCCGTATCTGCATGTAATCTGCAAATGTCGTTGAAAGACGATAGTCTTGCGTGTGGAGAGAGTGAACAAACTATTTATTTGATCTTCTGCGCAAGAAAACCGGTGAATGTTATTCCGGAGGCGCTGCGTTAAGAGTGCCTCGAGCATGCAGTGGAGGCGAACGAGCGATACAAGTCACGTCACACGTGAGACATGAGCGCTATCTGGCAGTTATCCTGAAAAACGGGGCGTGCGCCGTGCGCACCCGTCTCTGAGGTGATAAGGTGTAGAACTCAAGGCGATGGGTAGGGGCCACCACCGTGTCTTCTTAGCAAAGCGTTTTGAACACTCGCCTTTCCGTGGAAGCGTTGCATGGTCAGCGCAGCATGACAAGCGCTATGGTCCTTATAATTACTCATTTAAGCCGTTTCTAGTAAAAGACGAACATGCAAAACATATGCGGGTTGTTATGGTGTCTCTGATATGCACAATATTTGCTTTTTATTTGTACAATCGCACACGTATGAACGCAGATCCTTGAGCAACATTGGTGGGCGCTGTGAATGGGGTCGGCCGTTCAGGGTATCGTCTGGCGCCGTTTAGAGTACCCGGTTCACGGTAACGGTAGACAAACAGACAAACGTACAGCCAGACAGACCAAAGTTTTTGCGTCGAAGGTCCCCAAGAAAGACTATCGTCTTTAAAAGACTGCGGCGCACGGAATCAGACGTGGGACCTCCGCGTCGTGAACGCGACGCGTGAACCACTGGGCCACCGAGACTTACTTCCTTCAAAGATCAAATTACAAGCTATGCATATCTAACTACCATTTACCGCTGTTGGCAGGTATATCGGGGGGGGGGGAGTATCGTGTTTTCAGCATTATCAGCAAGATGGCGCAGGGAGCGCATGGCGGTTCTCATCGCTCACGCGTACTTTGGCCGCGTAGAGAATAAGAGTGTACGCTGGATCGCGCACCCTTATCTTGCAGTCGGTAGAATAGTATGTCTTGGCTACTCTTTTAGTTTCGTCGGAACGATTATGTTGTTGTTACGAGCCGCACAAAGGTCACTGAAATCGTTGCACAGCCTCGGTTTGCGAAAAGAGCGCGCTTTTCAGACACAGCGATGTAACAACTGAGACGCTTATTCGGGTTAATCTGTATCTGTCAGTACGTTTCGTGCGTCTTTGGGCGTGAGAAACGCGGGGCACATTGAGATTTGCTTGACATTCTGCGCGTGACCTTACGATTTGTTGCGATCACGTTCATTGCTTCGCCTTTTTGGTAAAGCTGTGATTTTTTGAAACTTGGCCCTAAATTTAGGCACACGGGCCAATAGCACTTCATCTCTATCGATATGTGGAGACCGCAGGGTGGATTCGCTCATGCTATCTTTAGGTCAGCGGCCGAGCACCACAACCAGAGACTGCGCCGATTCGCCATAGAACTCTTAAACAAAGCTGAGACCTGAAGTTATACCACAGGTCTGTGTGTAACTTTCGAAATATTTGAAAACTTGGATTAATGTTGTGAAACTTGTGGAGCACGAAAGTTGGTTGAGCGAGTTTGCTCGGATGCATGCGTGAAAAGGCGCTAAAAGATACCAATATAGGCGAACGTCGTCCAGTATTATTGCCCTTCTTTTCGCGCGTTTTCAGCTGCAAAACTCATTGAAACAGTTCGATTAGACTATGAAGTATTTCATGATTATTATGGCTTAAATATTAGTCTACGTCATTCTTATATTCTTTTCTTCCGCTACAGCAGTGTAATGCACAAGCGCTTCGACAGCCTACAGTGTTCGGGACAACAATTCATATTTTAAAAAAAGAATAAAACAAACTACGTTTTCTGCTCAAATTCAATATGTTATTCACTTATTCATGTTCATACACCAATACACCAATAGGCAGTCAGCGTTAAACAAGATATAAAGTTCCAGCTTCGAAGAAGGTGACCAGAATAACGGCGAGGAGGGCATTAAGTTAGAGGCGGGCTAGGCGAAAAAACATTGCGAAAAAACTGGACAATAGAAGTGGTGGTCTGCCCTGTTTGTGCGGCCTGATTCTTGCCAAGTTGGCATCGCTCTTCGTGGTGTTAAACTGGTGGCAATTTAGGTAGAAATATTTACAGCAATCAGTACACTTTGTTGCATTTTGTCAGGCGTCTTGAAACTACAAGTTTTATTGCAACCCAATTGGGAAAACAGAGCAAATATATCAATGGTTCCTAGACATCTAAATAGGCATATGCGAACCATCGTTTACGTGACGACAAGACTGTGGTAGTGCTTGTTAAGCCAGCCACGGCGAAGCACCAGTGACACCTATTGGCTAGGTTTTACTATTATTGAGCGCAACATCTCAAACAAGACTCTTCGCTCTTATCAGCTGTCACATTTTGATGCAGACCAGTCGTATGAATGCTCGAGCGTTGATAATATATTAGGAAATGAAGACGCACTTATTCTATAACCAGTCTGCGTCATACTATTTCACATAACCGCTATAATACCTACTGAAACCATGCAAAACTCTAGAACGTCACGTTTTTCGAGTGATTTGGCCAAGTGTACTATGCTAATTCAATATAGCGTCAATTTAGTTCACTCTCGCTGTCATCCGGCAGCTGCGTCTCTAATTTCAAACTTCTAAACAACAATCTTTGTCAAGCGTTCATTTAATTAAGTTTCTTCAGCGTACAACGACCCAAATAGTCACTTCAGTCGAGCTTTATTTTGTCTAGCATACCATGGCACTTCTGCATGTAACCCGCTAAAAGTGTGCCTCTCAATCTTCTTAAGCAGCTTACAAAGCGGAAAACGCGTGGCTGCAATACCGTCAAATCTCACAAGCCCATTATTATGATGTCGTACAGCCCACGCTCTCCAACCACAATTAACTCTGTGGTTGCAAAAACGTGCGTCTGGTTATGAAGCAGCCGTGCAAGGAAACGCAATGACCTTACTCAATGGTCAGATAACTACGACAACTCAGAACTAACACTGCATTCGCATCCATACAGTATGCCCTGCAGTGCCCTACCACGCAGCGTTATGAAGTTTCGGGCCAGTGACAAAAAATTCAATATACACATGCCAAATAGGGAAACGGGACCCACAGATGGCACAGGTAAAACTAATGCTAAGCTGGCAAACTTATATTTAACTTTTTAAAGATCATGAGTAGCGCATATGAAAACTGGTTTCACCAGAATTATACTGTTTATGTGGAGAAGCCTACTTTTCACTTTGCTGAAGCACTTTTCCCATATATTTCTCTTTCACACACACACACACACACACACACACACATATATATATATATATATATATATATATATATATATATATATATATATATATATATATATATATATATATATATATATTGTAGAGGCAGGCAGGCATCTAAAGACGGTTGAAGACGTCATTCAGAACGGTAATAAGAGAAGTTAAGTAATTGACGTTTTTAATTAGTCCAGTTTGGCAGTTACGTCAAATAGAATTGGAGTCCTTGATGCATATAAACCATTCCCGCATTGAGATTTCAGAAAACGGTCTCTAGTAATAACTGCGAAATAATGAAATTCACCTAAGTTCTACGGCGAAACCAAAACCAATGGACCGAAGAGAGCAACAAGCAGATGACTACAATGATGTCACTGTTTGAAACAGTGGTTACCAGGTGCAGTTCTTCCCCGTAAGATTAGGTATGTGCGTCATGCGTGCTGTAATTGCGTGCGCAGCCCACACACACACACAACGAAGTCGGTTGATGGTTGATATCACAACGCTCCCTCAATGCAGTTGCGCTCTTTCGCGTTTCGGTTTCACTTCGGAATTGGGGAAAATTTTATTAATTGGCAGTTATTACTAGAGGCCGCTTTTCCGAAATCTCAAAGTGGCCATCGGTTTTTTGTATGAAAGACTTCAATGGTCCCATTTGACTTAACTGCCTAACTCCACTAATTGAAACGGTAATTATTCTATGTTAGCCTTTGACCGTTCCAAGTAATATCTTCAACCTTCTTAAGGTGCACGCTACTATATAAAAAGCAACTGTGAAAATGGAAATAGCACGTTTTCCCAATTTTTAAAGAATATTTGACACATTTCTTGAAACACCATATATATATATATATATATAAACTTCGAGAATAGTGCAGTATAGTAGGAAACAAAACAATAAAATATTTATTTAATCCTAACAGTTTCGGCTGGTGGACCAGCCTTCTTCGGAGGATGTAAGTGAAATGATACAAGTTCCCGTAGCAGAGGGTCACCCTCACAGTTTAAAGACCCTCCAAAAAAAAAGAAAAGAGAGAGAGACAAGCGGGCGAACGAGGTAGCAACAGACAACAAGAAGCAGAAGAAGGAGAGGAACTAGAAAGGAGCGACGGAGAGCCGCCGGAAACGAGCGGGTAAGAAACTCTGATCACCTATTTCATCTATATATATATATATATATATATATATATATATATATATATATATATATGTGTGGGGGGGGGGGGGACCAGACTTTGACAAAGTCTCTGGTCCACCAGGCGTGCATCTTCTGTATTTCGGTTCTTCCGTCACGCGGATCACATTGGCCTTTCTCTCAACGACGTTAAGAGTGCGCACGCGGCAGAAGCAACGGAAATGGCGCAGGCGAAGTGTCCCGGCCGTCAAAGGGCACAATACCGTTGCGGCCCCCAAACGCGCATGGGCCAAACCTCGGGCGGGCATGGCAAACATCCGAAGCGGGCTGAAAGCAGAGGACGAGTAAGCATTTGCATTCAGTGCTGCGCCATCGCCGGAGGGCGCGTAAGTTGCCCCGACTTTTTTTTCGATGATTTTTTAAGTATACTACGAAATTCTCGCGGTGTACACAATGCCTATACGTTGGCGCGGCTCACGTGCACGATGTCTTTCCTGCCGCGTGCTCCAATCTTCTTATGCACACTCTCCATGCATTCGGAGCGTTCTCTGAGCGCATGGCTCTGGACGCGACGTGAGGGGCTATACACGCGTAGTGTAAAAGAGGAGCAGTAGTTTATTCACGCAGACAATAGTATACGCGCTGTTCTGTTGAAGAGCGCATTTGTGGTGATGCATGCGGCAGGCAGTTGGCTTTACGGTTTGCGCGAGACTAGGACGGCAAGTGCCGCGCGATTTTCGAGGCAAGGGAGGAAAAGTGGGCTAGAGATGTTCGCGCCCTAGGCGCATATCTCGCAACAAAGACATTGTTTACTTGGCGGCACTTCAATGCGAGGAAATTCGCCTTGAGTGACTGCGCGAGGCGGAATTGATCGTGATCTTTAAACATGACTGAAAAACTTGTTTCGTGTACGCAACGGGTGTTCAGTAAGTGACTAATTGATGCGGTTGTTCGTTCCCGCACGCTGACAAGTAGGTGAACACTGTTTCCAGTCTACGCGCTCACCCCTTACGAGACGTGCCATTATCAAGGAACCTATTAAAACACTGGCGCGTGGCATTTATCAAATTAACTCTTTCTTCGTGGAATCATCTCGAATAGGCGCGCTTTTAAATGGGCGTTTCCATCATTTAGTAAATATATGCGGGCGTTGCATGACCGGAAACTTTCGAACTTCGTCGCAGCTTCAGTGCCAGTTGAAAGCTGATAACACGAGTTAGAGAATGGTGATGGAGATGAAATGTAGCAAGGATAACAAAGAGCGGTTTCTCTTGGCTACTGCGCACTTGGAGAGAAATTAACGATAGAACGAATAAGAAAGTGGTAAATGAAATGAAAATATTAAGTAGGCAGTATTTGTGAGAACTGTGACTGATGTTGGCTAACAGTTCACAAATGTTCGCAAAGTTCTGTCACCATTAAGAAGCGTGATTGAGCTTTGGTGGACCTATGCATGGAATAATGCCGAGATTTTTTCCTTCGAGTATCATGCCGTTCAGCGCAAAATATCAACGTTGTGTGTCAAACGATGGGTAGTGCTTGCGCATATGTGCACTTGTTTCGTGCGCTGCCAAGGGGCAGTCCGGAAGTGAAGTGAACAGTTAGGGCCAAGGAAATATCAGTGAGCTTTGGAAAGGCCTGGTTTATTTTTTCCTAGTAGCATGATGTGGCATGCGAGAGAATGGGGTGGCCAAGGCAGTAAACGTTATCTAGAATCGTACGCAACCAAAGAGTCAGTTGATGTGACCAGCACGCAGCTTCATATACCTAGAATTTCACAATAATACTCGGTAAATATAGACACAGAATGAAACGTTTCTTTTCGAGAGCTTGGTCACGAACGCGCGTTACTTTATACATATACATCTGCTCGCGCAAACAATGTCACCGGGACCATTCATGGCTCATGGACTTGCGAGTCCCAGCCCCATACACGGATGTCAGCGACAGTTTCGCAAGCCTAAAATTGTAGTCTAAAATTAGAAAAAAAAAAGCTTTCAAAGGAGACTACTGGTGTCGAGATGATTCTGTGGCAGCAGACCCTCCGTTGCTTTATCTGATAAAGAACTTGTGTTCTGGGGTGTTATGTTATATAGCTGCCTGATCATAGCTACGTGACGTGAGCGCTTATATCGATTCAAGCATTGGCCTATATAGGTATGTGCCCCTTAACATTAACATTTTGTAAACGTTGGCTCCAGTATCTATGTACCATAGGTTGGTTATTTCTATCTTGTTCTTCTCTGGCACCATCATTTTGAGCCCTCTGTTTATTTGCGTTTAGCACCGCAGTATTAATGCATTAAAACAATTACAACCCATTTAGATAGCGGCACGGAGAGCACAGGTGGAAGTCTATGCTGTCATGAAGCATAATTACTTTGACGTTCTTATCGATGGCACTATTTCCAATTGCTTGTTTCCTTTTGATTGCCTAGGCACCAAGTGCACCACACTCTCTATAGGCCAAGGCGTGGTCACGAGTGTTAAATGACACTTGATTCACATTTATTTCCCTTGAAAACTTGATTCACTTTCATTCACTTTACACTTGATTCCCTGTTAATTTACACTTAATTCACTGTACTTACCACTTCATGCCTCTTATTCCCTGTGACTTCTAAGCTCTTGGACATGGGGGTTATTGTGGCGTCCTCATAACGCCGCTACCATACCCCCGTGCATTAGCGGTCATCGAAGTCAGCATTCTGCCATTGCCAAATACATTTGAAGAGTTTGAACAGAATTGCAAAAGTTTCGTACAAAGTTGAGGGAACTTTGTTTTAGCTGAGAGATTATCTGCCGAATCAATGAATTAGTTCAGATTCAGGAAATCTCTGCACTGCAGGTTTCTTTACCAGAAACGTAAAGGCAAACTCCGAAAGGAAACTGGGCTATATCTCAACTCTTTTCAAGCAGATAGCTGATGTCACCGAAGAAATTGCGGTAAAGCCTTAAAGCCAGACACCGCACCACAGGTGTTCAAATAAAGGCGTTTCAGAAGTTTAATTATCGGCCGCTTCATCGGAATTCTGAGACACGCATGCTGCAACTTTGTGCCAACAAGGAAATGTAAATACATGCCTTGTCTGGGTAGCATGGAATAGCCAATTTAGCAGACACAGGTGCCACGCTATCACACTATTTCTAACACAGGGAAAACGTCAGCAGAAGTTCATATGGTAAGGCGAAGCGTTTGCGTACACCGTCGCATGTTTAGCTTGAATGTTTCTTTTGCACACGAGCAGCATAGGTTTACCATCGTGGGGCCTGTTTTTGTTACATTGGAGCAGCAAAACTTCAGTAAAGCTGTGAAATCTTATTCCGTTCAATAATTGCAGGTGTGCAGTCTGCACGTTCGTGTCAGATATACATAAGAATACCGAAAACGGTAGAAATAATATTTTCTGCAGGGAGTGCTCATATGTTGTTGCGAGTTCAGTGTTGAATACAGCGTCTTCGTACTATGCTTTAATATACCTTCCTCAACCATTCTTCAGAATTTTATTGGTTACCTCAAGACTACTCCGGAGCCATGGCGTCTGAGATCTTCGTTTAGGCAAGAGCTGCAGTTAGCGCACGTGGCACATGGATCATGCACAAAGGAAGAGTTTCGGAATTTGCGCCTACACATGAATTTGAACTCCGTCGCGTGCATAGCATGTTCGCTATGAATGCGGAGCGAAGGTCCCTAGAAAGCGCTACCATTCTGCATCTAATGCTTGTGCATACCCTGGTATATGGTACGAAGAACTTTATTTAATGATTTGGAGAAGTGCCACCTCTTAGGGTGACACCTAGGGGTGCTCCCACGTAGGGACAGTTAGACCTGGCATGCGATAAAAGTTCACATCTCAGTTATCGCTGACTGGGCGCTGTGACGCATGCATGAGACTGTGAAGTTTTTGCAGCAGAACTGCTACTGCTGCTGCCGCCACCGTCGCCGTAGTAGTAGTAGTAGCAGTAGTAGTAGTAGTAGTAGTAGTAGTAGTAGTAGTAGTAGTAGTAGTAGTAGTAGTAGTAGTAGTAGTAGTAGGGAAGAGGAGCAGACGCAAAAGCTGTAGCAGCAGTAGCAATAGTCGTCACACAAGTTCTGTGACCGGAGGGGTGAGAGTGCGGCTCAGCTGAGACAGGGAAACGGCAGCGAGGCACTGCGCCGTGCTCCCTACCGGGCTGCAGAAATTAGGTGCCTTCATCCTTTTCTAACCACCACCACCACCACCACCGCCTGGATGAACGAGTGATAAGACTCTGGGACCTGGGGTAAAGGACATGGGCGTATCAGGCGGGGGGGGGGGGGGGGGCAAGAGGGGCCCTAACCTCTCCCTGAGAAAAGTTGGGGGGCTCAGCCCCCCCCCCCCACTTTTGACAGTGATCACTGTCAGCTGCCCTCTGGGGATACCAATGAAGTTTTCCTTCACCATAGTAATCACTCAATTGTATTGTTACGAGGAAACAAAGATGTTACCAGGGCATGTTTTATTATAGAAAATTGTTTCCTTAATTTATCCTGTGACGATTCTCCATGAATGTTCTTTGAGCTGCGGGCCGCCTATGCGACTGTTTCGCGCCTTGTACTGTAGCATTGCAAAGTGAGCTACAGTACAAGGCACGAAAGCGTCATACTTTAAAATGGATGGGAACGAGCAATCGTTTGATTGGCCAGTCAGAGCATTTGCTGCTTCAGGAAAATTGTTTCCTTTAATCAAAAATTAATAGCGTCATGGCTGCTTTATCGAAGCTGCTTAAATGCTTTATTTCTGTCATACTAGAAGTGCCACAAAAAAGGTTTGCGCTTTAATCTCTGATAAATATGATCAGCCTTGCTTACGGTAATTATGAATGATGGCAGCAGTTCACAAAAAGGCAAAGAATAAAGCAGTGGACTCGAGTTCAGTGGGAAGCTCAGCTTCTAAGCTAACCCCGCAGCTTACCCACCGGACCAGGGAGAACGTGAAAGGCCGTTGTTTTTTGCACAATGAAGGCATAAGGAGTCGGGCTAGCTATAGTTTTCATTCAACTTGCATTGTCTTTTACAGCTCAAAATAAAACTCTGAGACAAAAGAAGCACACATGTGCAGCGCTGCTTGCTTCTCTCTCTCTGAGGAAGGATGAGCTCACAGAGATGTACAGGCGCACATACACTCTAAAAAGCTTTCCGGAGTGACTGCACAGTTACCACAAAAGGGGCTCATTGCTCTTCCAAGAAACGAAATATGCGCAAACTATTGCACGCGGCACCGCAAAGAGGGGCACTTCCCTCATTGCGGAGTAGAGCACCCGCTCTCTGGGGTAACTGCAGGAGTGTTCGCGCTGTGTGCAAACTCATCGGTGCCTACACAAAATCTGTTTCATTTCAGATGGTTCTGTGGCGTGAAGTGGTGCAGTGGTTAGTGTACGCGCATGCTGGCTGAATGGTCGTGAGTTGATTGACTGATAAGTGACGTTTAACGTCCCAAAACCACCTTATTATTATAATAAGCGCCGTAGTGAAATGCTCCGCAAATTTCGACTACCTGGGTTTCTTTCACGTGCACCCAAATCTGAGCACAAGGCCTACAGCATTTCCGCCTCCACCAAAAATATTGCCATCAAAAAGCACCAACAAAAAACTGATTATATATATATATATATATATATATATATATATATATATATATATATATATATATATATATAATATATATATATATATATATATATATATATATATATATATATATATATATATATATTATCCCGCCTGACGAGTGAGGTAGGTTTTTTGCCCCCATTTGCGGAAAGAGTTGGTACGCCACTGTGGAGGAGCTTCGTGAAAGACAAAGAGGTCACGTGATCGACCACGGAGAGAAAGTGGGACGGAAGTAGATAACAAAGATATGTCGCCGTACATGTTGTACACAGCATAAGATCTTGCAAAGTGGCTTGCGATGCAACGCAGCAGGAATAGCAATGCGCGTTTTTGGTGCGCAGGTGGGTAGAACGGGCCACGGCCTCACTGGAACGCTATATAGTAGCGTTCCAGTGAGTCCGCATACAGTGTTCATCGCGCAGGATCACCATGGCTTTGCCTAAAGAATTGAAAAAACAACAAAAGAACTTTTAGTGAAAGCTTTTAAGTTATGAGCAAGAACGTAATGCTTGTAAAATAGGTCACAGCATCGGGCTCGGACCATTTTCACAGCGTGGGACTGGTTGGAATTTCTTGTCCACTTGGTTCAATGAAAGATGTGTGAATGAGTGAGAGAAGTTTAAAACAACAGATATATAGCAGACAAGTTTAGCAATCTATTTGATGCCTTCTCTGCCATGGAGAAATGGATGAAAAGATGGCGAGAAAGACCTTTCCGCAGACTGCAGTCTTTCGTGCAGCCTGCTTGACGCTATATATGGCGATGCTATGTTTTACCTTCTCTACTTCTCATTTCCCTTATCCTTAATCTCACTTGCTATTCCCGCACCCTTAAAATACCATGATATACACGGCTTTGTTATACACGGTTGGACCCCATACATGGCTGCGTTACGGTTTACGCTCTCCTTTCATTCTTCCCTCTTCCTCACCCTCACTTTCCTTTCCCGATTCCATGCCACACTTCAGTACACGTGGCTAAGCTATCTATACATGGCTGAGCTATTCATGGTTTTGCTGGCATGGCGCGAAGTGACATGAGATGATGGCAGAAGCATACGATGACAGCATACAACAGCCGGGGCCTCTAAAGGGTTCCGCATTTAAAAAAGACGCCTTACACCTGAAAGGCAAAACTGAAGTTTTGTTGTGTTACGGATCACCTCTTCATTACCGTATAATTAAGAAGTCACAAGCGCACGCTTCTCGTTTCTTCCATCCACCTCCCAATTACGCTGCCTTTGTTCACACACCAGAGTTCGGTGTCGCTTGCAGCTATCAAACTTTTGAAACATTAGCGAGCCCTGCTGAGTTTGAAGCCGTTCTCCTTAACGTTCGCGGGAACCACGTGTCGTATTACCGACTCATCTCTCTATGAAGCACCCACCGCCATGCGAGCCAGTGCAGTAATCAGCGCATTAGAGCTTTTGCCGTCATCTGAGACGCTCCCCAGCAGCCCTCTCAAGATGCATACTTCGCGAACAAGATAATTACTTGATATTGCTAAAGAAACTTGCACAGCATTCTCGCGCGTGTGAATTTTGCATACGCTGAGAGCACCTGAGAGGCGCTCACTGTGACACAGTACGAGGCAAACTCTTCAAAGTTCGTGTGACACGGCCACTGGTGGTTTGACGACAGATGCCTGACGACACCTTCATCTAACAAATGACTCTCGGATCGGTTTTCCAGCTGCCAAGTCACGCGCTAAGAAACGCCATAGTCGCTCAATCACCAGTATGGTTCTGACACAAACTCTCTTGCTTCTTCTTATTCTTTGTCTTTCTTTTCTTTTATGTTTATTTTCTCGTTCTTTTTTGTGAATCACTGGATAACTTTATTTTTATGGGAACACTATCTTTACGTATAACTGGAAATAAAAGTATATCTTGATGTTTCGCATAGGAGTATACCATTTCCGAGTATGTTTTAGGCATGCTCACGACTAGCTTATTTCATTGAGTTCGTTGTCTGCTTGTTAGTTCTTCTAATAACAGCTTATCCGAGATTGATTCATTGATTGATTGATTCATTTATTGATTATTTATTTCACAATAAACTTCAATAAACATGGAAGGAAGTCGAGTAAACAGAAGGTCTTCCTGGTATGTGTATTTTTCTTACGAGCGGACGCAAGCGGCTAAGTTTACCCACTTTGGCGACAGCTACCAGAAGGAAATGGTAGTATTAAAATGCCAGCCTCATTTTCCATCGTTGCTGCCTTGAAGCAAAAAAATGCGCTCGTCAAAACGCCGGCTTGGTTAATACCGCATGTTCACAAAATCTCATCTCTTATTTATTTTTTAACTCTCCCTTTCTCTTTCAACCCCCTATTCCCCAACCCCAGTGTAGGGTAGCATACCGGATACTAGCATCTGGTTAACCTCCCTGCCTTCCTTTTTTCTCATTTCTCTCTCTCTCTCTCTCTCATCTTTGGAATTTCTGAACGTTTTATTGAACTTTTACGTAACAATGTCCTATTGAATAGTTTGCAATACTCAAGCTCGTCACCTTTTCTCTTATTGCTCTTTTTTTTGCACACCTGCTAATTCTCTCCACTCTTCTTTTATTTGTATTGCCATTTTTTCTGATCCCTCAGTATAGGTTAGCAAACCGAATGTTCCCATTTTGCTTGAACCCTCTCGTTTCCTCGCCTGTTTCTTTCTCGCTTTCATCGGTTCCATTGGCCGGCTGTTTTTGCTAATAACATTTCCCCTACAATGATTGGTCTACGCATGTTCTTACAGGTTACTCTAGCGTACGTGAAAAAGAGCTTATAATTACAAATATTAGCAACAAATTTCCCCGTGATCCACGCCTCGGCGGCCACCACACACAGTCACCATGATGTGATAAAAAATTAATTAGTTTTGCGTGGATCAGTCTAAGACAACTATTTAAGGTGAGTGTCATGGGTAATAGCACTACTTTCAACATGAACATGGATCCCACAAATTTGCTTTGTTTTGCTTGTTTTTATTTCATATTCTTGTTGTCTGAAATACTATAGAGAGCACTTATGTTGTCGTAGTATGAAACCTAATGCTCTTAGAGAACTTCTCACTCGTTTTCTGAATTTTGAAGCCTAAAGAAATTACTGACATGCATGAAGCCTGCAACTCCAACTGTGTGCGCATTCTAATTTATTTTATGGACTTGCGAAACACTTTGGCATGTTAACAATGGACACTGGTGTAACTCAGTGAGCAGTAGGAGAGTAAGCGTACACCTACCTTTGGAACAAAGGCAATTCTACTCGAAAAATTATGCCGTTAATACTGCTGAATGTACATCAAGGGGTATTTACTAATTTGAACAACACTGTGAAAGAAAACAAAACGTCGATGGCTATTCAAATGCAACGTCTGCAACAATCGCAATGTTCAGCATGTTTTGGTGGCCCGCAAGATCATTCATACAGAGGAAGGCGATTTCTTTTGAAGGCTGCAGGGTATAAAGGGGTCATGAACCACTCTTCGGGAATAGTGAGGAATCGCATCGTGCCAATTTTATACACTGCTATGAACATCTGAGCCAAATCGCGCGTGACGAGCAGAGCTTACAGGACGAGCGCGAAGATTCGTCTCGAACTCATGCGTCGCAAGTGCGTGCGAAGCATTTGTTTGAGACGCAAGACGAGAGCTTGATACAAAGCTCAATTCCAAACGCATGCGTCGGATGTTCAGACATAAATTACTTCTTTTCTACAATGAACGCAGTACGCAGTTCATGTTCAGTGTGTTCAGTTTTTTTCTTGTCCTTCCAGCCGGTATGCGTTGCCGTATGCTACAATGAAACGTTGCTTTCATCTTTAGCGTTTCAGCGTCAAAGATGAAGCGGAGCGCCTTCGATGAGATTTTGCCATGTCAGGGTCAGGGCGCACGTGGAGTATGTAACCAAAGCATTCATATTTACAGCGATATCAATCGCTTTTCGAGGTGATATGTTTGTGCACATTGCAGTGTAATGCCCGCAAAGCATTTCGGTTCTGCATTTCACGACACGAATTCAAAACACATTTCCCCGAACTTGTACGTATGAACCACACAGCTTTAGTAAAAAGGAGTGCTATGAGCACTGGCTCACTTTGCTGCAGTTTTAACATTGCGTCCAACTATCATGAAAGTTCTCATCATCAAGATTTCATCATTATTTATAGCAGTTATCAGTGCTCGTTTCCGCTTCCAAGTTTTGTCAATAACTTGGGCCCTAAGTGTACCCTAATAGCATCCTAATATACACGATACATCGTATGATACACTACAAAAGCAGATGTGGATGTAACTTTCTCATAATGTATCCTGACACATATCCAAGTTATTAAATATTATCCAAGATATTATCTAAGATACGTGTAGCTTTGATACTGTACAGGTCCTTCAGTATCAGATGTAACAACGTATGCATCGCAAGACTTGCGTGTAACATTTGAAACTGTTTATCATTCTGTGTTACTGTAACAGCATATATGTGTTATAAGCGATCTCCATGAGTTGACTGTGTGTCCTTGCAGGCACTTCGTTGGATTTCCCTCTTGAATACGAAGAGAGCGCAGCTCAACGACATTAGCGTGTGCTGTAAGATATAAGGCGATTTCCTGGAGCTATACAAATCTTTAGTGTGGACAGTGGTGTGGAGACAGTGGACAAAGTTCCCATTCACGTTTATATTATTGGTGACTCTATCGTGAACGCGTCACCTAGCGACCACACCTAGAAGCTGCATGTTCAGGCTTGAAGTAAAACAAGCTATCGCAGTATGGTGTCGAGCATAGTTTCCCAATTGTTGTCATTCCGCCACGCATCGGTTGGAAAAAGAAACAAAAATGGTATTGAAAGGCTTTCTCTGTGTAGAGAAATGTGTATCGTCAAGGTGGAAAGATAGCCAGGCGTTGTTTCGTCGCTTCCAGAATGCAGCAGACGACGTTCCACGAAGAACGATGTGAATTAGAAACCTGTGCATATGGGGGAAAAACTGAGTAACACTATGTAGGTTTGTTTGTAACAGTTCTCTTACGACGGCTTCTTTCTCCCCAGTGAGCAGAAAATTGATTTGTATGTTTGTTGGTGCAGGCGTTAAGAGCATAAGTGTGCGCTATATTGAAATTCATGTGGGCTACTCAGAGAGTAAAGTGCACAACTTCCGTTTAGGCAAGCACTTTAATGAATTAGGAACGTACGCCAACTTTAAATATGCTTCATGTTTTTGCACTATACTCTTAGTGCTAATGATGCTTAATTTAAGCGGAAGGAATGCTCTTAATGAGGTACCTTTGTTTTCATGAATAGGAGAAGCAGGGTTTAGATTTATTATGGGCACACGAAAGCTATAATTGGTTTTGTTCTCTGGAGCATGCATATCATTTCTCGCTCAGATTCAGCGCTGCACGTTTACACTGCTCGCAATACACTTAAGAGGAACTCTACATAGCACTTGTTCTATTTATGTAGCGTTCTGCCTACGCACCACACTGCTAGATTGCTACCCAACACTGCCCACAATGCGCACGCTGCGCGCGAAAGTGAATTCGGTTGCACTATATTTATTTCCAATCAATGCACTTATACTCACACAAATCATAAATTTGCTCGAAGTAAGTCATCGCCGCCATCGCTAACTTCTGAAAATTTGACAAGGGGAATAAAAAAATGCCATTTGCCGCAATTAAGTTATTCACTTCTCACAATTTAATGGTGATTTCTTGACTCATGAAAACCTGGCTTTTAAGTGCTCACCTCATGTCAATGTAATCAGCATGCTTTTAAAAAAATAAGGGGATGCTAAAGTTTCGCTTTTAGGAGTTGAACGCGATAGCGACATTCTGTTCCTAGTGGGTACTTCAAACACTTAGCGCATGAAATCATTTCGGATTTGCTATGCACCCACTTCATGGGCGTAAGGAAATAGGCTTGAGTAGCGTGTGTGCCTTTTGTAGGGGGGTACCGGCTTTCAAGCATGAATCCATTATGATAATCACATAATCTGACGCTCACTGGCAATGGACGCTTGTACGACGCATTATTACTCCAATATTTCACGTTGCATTGTGAAGCACGTACACAGGACGCGTGTGTTTGTGAAGCATGAAAGCTACTATCCCTGCATTTCCAATCACAGCAAGTGTTTTTCACTGTTTTCTCAAACAGAGGCATGTCCATGTGGTCGAACATCCGCTTTCCACGCAAGCGACCTGGGTTCAATCCCCACTTTACCCAAACAACTCTGGATCGGTCCCCACTCTGCTCCACGATTTTTTATCAAGTCGGTACCGGCGCCAGCACCGACACCAGCGCTGAAATGACTGCGAAACGAGCCCTTTACCGTTATCTCTTTAAAATACGTACGTTTTCGTCCGTTTAATAGAATTTGGCGACCACATTAGGAAAGTTTAAACGGATCAAGAGGGCTGCTGTCCCAAGTTATAATGTAGTACCGCGCACAGCATTAGTATAGTAGATTTCTACTATATTAATAGTATAGTAGTCTACTATAGTATATTTACTATGTTAATAGTATAGTAATAGTATAGTAGATCTACTATACTAATAGTATAGTAGTATAGTATAGTATAGTAGCACAGTATAGTAGATTTCTCGAAGGCCTGCTACGCACAAACATTTGTCTTCTTCAATCACTTTAAACGCTCTTTATACGTCACTGGTCTGGTCGAACAAGCTGGGCGTTCGCACGCAATCCATAAGTATTTCTGCTATTTTTTATTCTCATTCTTCAGACTGATCTATTATAAAGTAATTACCAGTAAGCACTTTTTCGCCATATACGAAACGTCGCTATTCAATTCCACAATCCAGAAACTTCAGCACAGTGATAAGCGAAAACGCCTGCTTTACTTTGGGTGTAGTACTCCTTTTTGGTTACACGAACAGCGTTTCCAGCCAACCATCAGATTCCGGAGTTTCAAATAGGCGAGAATAAGAATGGAGATGACGCTACTGTTGTTGGTCCGACGATGGCGTGATAAACGATGCGAACTGGGTGATGACGGCTACTGCTGTCACCATCCATTTTAACGGGACTATGGGTGGATGGTGCTCTCAAACCAAACTCAGTTTGAAGCTCTTTAAAGCTTTGGAGGTAAAACATTTGAGAAGGACATGTAAAAAGCAGCTGGAATGAATGGGCGCAGTGTCCCTCCATTCGTACGAATATTTATATACAGTTGGCAGCTAACTGCGCCCGTGCTCGCAGCTCCCTCCAAGACAAGATGCTTAGCAAGCAAAGAACCCAAGGAGACCTCTTCGGTCAAGATTAACGTCTCGCGGAGGAGTACTCTTATCACTGCGTCTCGGGTGAGAGCGTCGGCTTAACTAAAGGTCAAAAACCGCCCCTGTCCGGCGGCGGACACTCGGCTTCTACCAGGCACGGCAATAGGGGAGAGGCCCTTATGCTGTTCGCCGCTGTGTTTGCTGTGAACGTATGATTCTGTGCAGTGCGGACAAACGTGCGCGTAGTAGTGGCTGTGGATGTGCGGTTAGTTTTCGCGTGATGCAAAAGGTGGTTAATAGTATTGGCGTTTCTTCAGTAGCCAAGTACAGCCTATGGCCGATGCGAACGATGAACACAGCCGATGCATAGAAGTAAGAGCTTCTGGCATTTCTCGCAAATTACCAAGCCATTCATAGTACATTTGGCGTGAAGCAAATGTAATAAGGTTCGCTTAGCCAAACAACGTACTAGCCATTCGCTTCATCTAGCGTGCGGCAGAGATAGAGAGAAGCCGTGCTTTTGTGGGCGTGCGTGTGGAAATGGGGGCATGCGAGTGGTACAAAGAAAAAAAGAAGAGGCCTCTTTTAACACCACAGCCACATTGATTAACGCAATATCCGTGAGAGCATGCAGCCGGACACGAAGGCGGGAGAGGCCTGTTCATTGTAGTATGCAGCGCTATATACGGAAGCAACAGGCACGCAAGAATGCTCCCTAATAGAGTGTCACGTGTGATCAGCGTTGGGTTTCATCGAAAAGAGGTAACAAACAACGTTTCATTGTCAACAAAAGGACAATCAGTGCATACTGATTCTGGCTAACATTTATGTTTTTCTATGTTCATTCGTGCAAATACAAAACTCGCTTTTGTAAACTACTTTGGTCGCCTTCTATGCCAAGAAACCAAAATCAGTGTCAACTCTATATTATACCCGTGATTTATCTACTTGTCTCTTTCCCTACGACTTGCCCTTCTATCTAAGTCCTCTCAGCTTTTCTTTTTATTGTTATAGTAAGTTATACGCAAATATAGAAATAGCCAGCGATCAAAAACCAGAGTGATTCTTGCAATTTTTTTACAGTTACAGGGCCCCTAAACAACATCGAGGTCAAAGGTGAAGCAGTTGTTTCTTTCTCGCCTTTAATTCCCACCCTGCAAGCACTATTTTTCCTCGCCCTTTATTTCTCCATAAAAGACGTGCACTGACAGCCGCAAATGTGGAGCAAGTCAAGATTTCGCGCTTTTCGACTACCCACTGTCATCTCCTACTGCGCAGTCGTACATGCAGAAGACGAAGCGGAATCAGTTCATGACGCACTATAGCCCCGCAAGACATGGCATAACGGTCATACGACTGCACGTCAAAGCATAGTATAGGAGACAATTCATAACATACATCCCTCGTATAATGACCAACGGAGAGCTTATTTCATTCTGACGTCACGGTAACAAACTGCTGGCTTCACACAATGTGCCGCAAAGAGGGGGAACGCCAGGAGAGAGTAGCGTGCTCATTCTTTCTATTTTCGGAGATTGTTTACAGGTTATTTGATTGATATTGACTTACATGTGAGTTTTAATGTCCCAAAACCACTTATGATATGATATCCCCGTGATGGAGGACTCCGGAAATTTCGACAACCTGGGGTTCTTTAGCGTGCACCCAAATCTGAACACACGGGCCTACAACATTTCCGCCTCCATCGGAATTGCAGCTGCCGCAGGTGGGATTTGAACCTGCGACCTGCGGGTCAGCAGCCGAGTACCTTAGCTACTAGACCACCGTGGCGGGGCGTTTACAGGTTCTTTAAATAGCGGTGAATGCGATGAATACGTTCCCCACTTCCGTTTCTCTCATCCAGCATCCGGTACACCTGATCATCGGTTTTCCCATTACACTGTTCATAAACTCAAGCAGCAGCGCGGGATAAGAATAGATTAACTATATAGGTCTGTATTGAAAAAAACATTCGGCAGATCCTACGTACCTAGGAATTGAGGGTACGCGAATCATGCGGAGGGAAGGTGACCTTGTTGCATTTTTTCATTGAGCGGCACGTCATGAAATGACGCTAAATATAAGTACAAATGTACGCGCAGGCATATGTTGAATAATTAGAGATGTTTATAAAACCATTTATTTGTACTTACGCAGTGATTCCGACTGGAACATGCGTACTAACAACACCAGAAGCTGATATGAAGCGCTGATGCTCGCGAAAGTGCTGACCCTGGACAGTGCTACATAAAACAACTTCAGCGCATGGCAACTAACCACAATTGACGTTAACCCGACGGGACGGCTGTATCAAAGGAGTACATATGTAATGTTTATGAAATTGGGTAGGCAGTACTGCGACCACTAATCACGTTTCACAAAAATTAGCGTGTTTTTGAATAGTAGTTCTGAGACCTCGCGTAGCCTGTGGTAAAATGCTTCATTGCCATGCAGAATGCCTGGGTTTGATTCCAGCTTGAACTCTTCTATTTAATTTTTTGCATTCGTCAGGTGGACGCTACCGATGCCGGGTACTTCTTAACGCTCACGCGTTAAAATTGCCCATGTGTGTTCTCGTCATTCCTGGGTAGATACTAAGTGTCAATTACCTGTGGCACATACCCGCTTACCAGTGGCACATACCAGCCTGTGGGTATGGGCCACTGTCAGGCGGGAAGTGTTTGACGACGTACGTGACGGGATTGTGACATTATTTATGTCTTGACCAGCGCGTCATATTCATCAAACCATCTTACCCTCCCATGCTAATTTTGGTTCACGCCAAGTTAAGGGGGTGACCACGAGAGCACCCAAACGTAAGCGGCTAGATAGATAGACAGATAGATAGATCCGCTCAAAGTAGCCGAGGTTCGCTAAGTAACGCTTCGCATTGAAAATGTATCATGCTGAAATTTTCCGTAAGCATGTATTTCGGCCAACATCAAGGCTGGCCGTATTACTATACGAAGCCGACCGGTTGAGAGCGAGGAGCAGTTGTGCATAAGAAGCAAGGTGAGTATGGAGCCCTCGTATAGTTGTGTATCGCGGCGTTCAGTTTTCGCGACCTTGCCTCACAAAAAAAAACAGTTTGTTCACGGTTTCAAATCAAAGCTACGCTAAACAAACAACCATAATTCAAACTTTACACGCCAGGTTGTAATGAGGCCTTCGCGACGTGGAACTCAAGACAAAAATATTTCATGGGGTTTTTTCCTCTTTCGTTCGTTTGTCTGTACGCGCCGAACTAAAACTCTACTAGTAGTGACACGAATCTCAAGCTCTTGAGTGCACCAGCCCGTTCGGGTCGCTTGGTACAATCTCTGCTCGCAGAATGCTGCACAGAACTACCTCGGCTCAGCGGTGCCTATCTCCAGCGGCCCTGTAAGCTGCAGCAGTCTGAGTACCTTATTTGCCCAGAACGAGACGAAGGAGCGGTGCGACGTCCGCAAGCGTCCCAACAGCAAGAATGGTATTACATGGGCCCATGCTAAGCCCGAGCTTGTTTCCAGTAAGCCAATATAAGAAAGGGTGAAATAAACTTACAGATGAAAAACAAAAACTACAACACATGCCTTCAAAGATGCTGCTGATTTTCATTAGTCGACTCATTCTCCTTGTTTCTGAGCCTCTATGCAACGTAAGCAGAGCATTCCTTCCGTGGATCTCTCAACGCTCGCAAATAGGGAGCCGGCGCGTGTAATGAGGCACCCGGCATATCTCCAATTCTTTTTATCCTTGTGGTTCCATTTATACACCTCATTAATCATCGTTGCTTATAGGAAAGCAACTAACAAAGTATGTATGCGCATAACTTAAGATAGCACAAACTTAAGTGTCCGTCATGTGCAAGCGTCTCTCTTCTTAATCCAAAGCCATCCACAACTCTCAGCGGCCGCCTTTTTCATTGTGATATATGTGCAATGCCCGTCTTCATGAAACCGCATGTGGTGGGCAGCTTCAAAAAAAAAAAAGCCGAGCGTGACTTCCACTATAGTGGCGCAAGACTAAACACAGTGGAACTTATCGGTTCCTAGCTGCCTCTGGCCATGCGAAGTGATGCGAAGTTATATGAAGTGATTGACGCCTAGTGATGCCAAGTTCCCGTCGAGCCCAGCACAGACGCCTCTCGTCGTTCCGACCGTCTGTAGGCTCTAGCAGTCTATAGCACGAATCATGGGGCTGGTTGGCATTGATTTATTTTAAATATGCAAATGGCACGCACACAAACACGGACAAAAAAAAGGAGACGCTAACACCAGGGCCGCCTAAAGTATGTAGACTATACACTTTAAACGAGTCTATTCTAGCAGTCTCGCTTGGCAGCGCACCGCTATTCCAGGTAAGCGGCTTTCTCAGCCGCAGTGCGAACCTTCTTCGGTCTTCCCATGTCTGCGTCTCGCGCCGCACGCGACCGCTACGCGTTGGTTTTATGCAGAACAAAACAGCGCATGCGCAGTTGGCCGTGACGTCATGTCTGGCGTGACCTAGCAGTTGCGAACAATGTTCAGGCAGGTGGGCTGGTAGCGGAGCAGTGCATGGTTTAGCGATGCAGGCGCGCGTGTGTGCAACTGGCTGTTGGGCAGCTCACAGTGATGTCTTTGCAGCGCGAGAGATTTTGTTCGCGTTGGAGAGATTACGGACGGCTCAAACCGTAGCTCCGCTGTTAGCATGAAAAACAAGAGCATTAGGCATGAACAATTACATTCTTGTGACAGAGTGGCGCTGTTCGACGCGTCTACGTGGCATACGAACGGTTTATTTGGCTACCACCATTGTACCGCTAAAAGCAGCGCATCTATTACTGCCTCCATAGTTTCATGGAGTTATTGCAGGTGTGTGATGAAGAACGCTAAAACAAAAAGCGTAGTATCAGGTGAAATAATGAATAACGCTTAGTGCTGACGTTCACCCCACCACCGTTTTGTCTTGCGAATGTTAATGTGAAGTGCAAGAAAACTATACGCAAACGTACACGTGTAAGGAGAACAAGCCTGTTTTTTAAGTTAATCAAAGGCTCGAAGAATAATTTTTGGGCCAAGTGAGATTTCAACTGCGCGCCTCGTAGATACAGACTCGCTCTTTAGTACCATGGTGTAGGCGCTCTGATTCCTTCAAAAAAGATTTCAAAAAGAACCACCTAAATTTTCAGGTTATGTTATCATTTGGGTTTTAAAAAAATTCAAATGATTTTATGCTGCACTTCAAGCGCGTATGGCACAGTCTTTCAGTAAGAGAAAGAGAGCATAAACTTTTATTTGAGCAAACGCATCGTGAGCCCAAGGTGGGCGGCCTTTTTATTCCTAGGAGCAGCGGTTTTTCGCCATATCGCGCGCTCGTTGAACTAGGCTTCGCTGACTCTACAGGCCTGTGTTCGATAACTTGGCCTCCCACTGCTCTTCGGTTAGTTTAGTGGCTCCGGGTCTTCTTCTGCATCCGCATACCATATCGAATGGAGTTTCAGGGACATCACAGTTGTGGCAGGTGTACGAGTACTTGGTTGGTGAGATGCGGTGAAGCAGCGTACCGTGTACGTATATAGGTGTTAGTTTGCAGCTTTATGAGGGTTACAGCCTCTTCCAGAATGAGGCTGGGGTGAGCTGGCGGATAAATTTTTCGGTTTAGCCTTTAGTGCTGCTGTATATTGTTGTACTTTTTAGTCACATCTTCTTTCCTCCTCAGTGCGTCCTGCGGGATGGCTTGGGTGAAAGCATAGGTTGCCTCATTTCCCATCAGGGACTCGTGACTTGGAGTCTAAGGGATGTACGCTTCAGGGAAATTCATCTTCGCGGAAATAGCGAGAATTTCTAAGACTTGCTTAGAAATTCTCTATTTATGAAAATTTCGACAAGCGGCATGCGAATCGGTTAGTATTATTGCTGTGTCAGCACAGGTTTAGAGTGGTAGCGCTATTGCTGTTTTATCTGCTCTATCGACTTCTGTAATTAAGATGCTAGCTGCCGTTTTCTCCTTTCCATCGCTATCGACTACGCTGACAGCATGGGCTGGAATTCCTGGAAATTTTTCTGTATGAGTGTATCATGTGTCCGAATGGCGACCGTAATCTTGTCGGAGCTTCTTTCATCTGGCTTTTCTTCTTTCCAGATGGTAGGTAGGATGCATCATTCACGGAATGCGGGCTATTGATATTTACTGTCTAATTGTTGCTAGAAAAATTTTTTCTTATCGCATTGTTTCAGCGCTTCAGAACCTTGAAGCGTCGCTCACCCAGTTTTAGTTAGTCTAAGGCGTTCACGTTGATTTACTTTGTGTGCTTCGACGAGCTCCTCCCAGGTGCTGTGGAGGCCTGAGCCACTGAGTGGAAGCACGCTCAGGCATTCTTATGGCAGTTTCGATGGCCTTTTGTAGAAGGTTATTCAGTTTTTCAGTTTCAGAATTCTTTAGATCCAAGTAGGGTCTTCCTAAGCAATTCTGATGATGATGATGAGTGCTTGGATCAATTTGATCGTGTCGTATTCTTTCAAGTCGTGTCTTTTGTTTGATACTCGACGTACCAACTGCGCAACTTGCGTTGCGGTTGCTTGAAGCTTCAGTAATGTGGTTGTGCCCGATTCGTCTTTGTGTATCTGTAGATCCAAGACTCTTAGCAATTCCACTTCAGGAATTTGCACTGCATTTAGCCTGTTGGCGGCCTCCTCCTTGTTCTGACTTTTAACAGAAGAAGCTCCAACGTTTCTGGAGCACACATGAGTCCACAATCATTGAGGCAATGTTCTGGGCGGTCCACTGCCTCTTGAAGTGCCTCCTTCTGAGCTCCTGCAGTGTTTCAGACAAGAAAGTAAATATTGGATCGTAAAGATGCAGCAAACGTCCAGAGTTTTCGAAAGCAAAGCCCTTCAGAAGGTCCCTTGCATCAAATATATAAACTCAAGATGCTTTTCTGTTTTGATAGTATTGTATGCGTGGGCACTTCTGAGCGATTATGGGTAACGCAAATGTCTTTCAAGATATATATTATATTGGTTTAAAAATAAGCGTGAGCGCTCATATGAAATCTCAGCGTCTCGCGACATAGCCCCTGGTATGATGTAGAGGGAAGCACCGTGTGACGTTCCACACACACACACACACACACACACACACACACACACAAAAGCGAGCATTGTCGATGTTGCAGAACCTTCCCACACGAAACCACGACCGGCACCTAAGGATATTCTCCTTCGCAGCTCTCGCTATGTTGTCAGCCTTCTCTCGAACATGCTCAAAGCACCCACATTGATTTATTCATCACCACGCGAGTCCCCCGCTTTGAAAACTGCACGTTCAACGTCACCAAATCTTGAGTGCACGGGGCCTCAGGCACTCCCCGGCTGTGGGGCACGGTAGTCTCTTACGATTTCAGGCCTGCACTTTAAAGTGACGCTGAAATTTGTCCTAGTTGAAGACGCTAGCATTAGTTATACCATGCGTAAGACTATTTACGATTGAGTATTTACGGCATTACCAGGCGCAAGCTACAAATGACAGTAAAAAGATACAAAGAAAAAATTGGCCTCGTCTGCATGTTACACTGCAAATGTAATCGAAAGACGCTAGTCTTGCGTCTGGAAAGAGTGAACAAAACGTTTATTTGATGTTCTGCGCAAGAGAATTGGTGAATGGTATTCTGGAGGCGCTGCGTTAAAGTGCCTCGAGCGTGCAGCGTAAGCGAACGAGCGCGTCAAGTCACGTCAGACGTGAGACATGAGTGCTATCTGGCAGTTATCCTGAAAAATGAAGCGCGCGGCATGCGCACCTGTCTCCGAGGTGATAAGGTGTAGAACGCAAGGTGACGGGTAGGTGCCACCACCGTGTCGTCTTAGCAAAGCGTTGTAAACACTTGCCTTTACGTGCAAGCGTTGCATAGTAAGCACAGCATGATAAACGCTACGGTCCTTAGAATTACTTATGTATGCCTTTTCTAGTAAGAAATACACATACATAATATTGAAGTGTTGTAACGGTGCGTCAGATATTCGCAATAATGGCTTTTTATTTGACAATTGCACAAGTATTGACGCTAAACCTTGAGCAATATTGATTGATTGATTGATATGTGGGGTTTAACGTCCCAAAACCACTATATGATTATGAGAGACACCGTAGTGGAGGACTCCGGAAATTTAGACCACCTGGGGTTCTTTAACGTGCACCCAAATCTGAGCACACGGGCCTACAACATTTCCGCCTCCATCGGAAATGCAGCCGCCGCAGCCGGGATTCGAACCCGTGCCCTGCGACCTTGAGCAATATTGGTGGGTACTGCGGATAGCGTCGGCTGTTGGGAGTATCGTTTGGTCACTTTGGTGCCGTTTAAGGTACCTTTAAAGGCGGACGAATAGACAGACAGACCAAAACATTTGCGTTGAAGGTCTCCAGGGGTCCTTTATGCCTATTTAACTAGCAGACAATTTCGCTCGAAAAGCGGCGCTGCGGCCATCGCGCCAGCTCCAGAACTTGTTTGGTATCTCCAGCTAAGAAGTCAGATAAATTTGCTTGAGCTGGAATGTCTCTCCGACTGAGGAGCGCGCGCGAGCAGTGACGTCGTGAGCATGTGACTCAGGGATCGTATCGATGGGTGGTTTCGGAGGAGCGGGTATGACGGGCGCTTTTCGAAGGCAATACTGCGCACAGTAGCGGTGGGCGTAAGCGGCACACACGAAAAAAAAACGCCTTGGCGTGTCTAAATGCCGCGATATCGCCACCGCGAAATCACTCACACGCGATACAAGCTTTAGAGAGCAATTCTATTTATTTCTGTATAAGTCCTAATGTTTAGGTAATCTCTGTTGTTGTTTATTCATACGTTGACTGAAAAATATTTTTACTGTAATTAAACTGCACCACCTATTGTGATTTCTGCATGAAGTTACAAGCAGCATTCGCAAAAATATTTTTAGAAGAAATGAATGTTTTCACATTTAAGTGTCTGTACCTGAGAGCTTAACTGTGCGCCCAGTCCAGGTTATGCCTATATTTATGAGCATATACTACAAATATTAAACTAAAGAAATTGCGACTGCAGTGGGACGCGTCCCTTTCAATTTAGTCAATAGCCACGACCACTAAGTTAAATTTAGTCGAACTTAAAAGAAGCATCTCACTTTATTGCTGCGACCCTAATAAGTGTTTAAGCATTAACGTCGTGGTTCATCGCAAAAGTAAAGCTTTTCAGTAATTCGGAAGTATTGCGTCCACTTTTACGTGTTTCAAACTGGAAGAGTAAGTGGAAATCTTGTTAGTCATCTTGTATCTCCTTCCTAGGTCCATACAGTACAAATTGACCCTCACACAACTCTTTCGAGCGCAATAAATTTATACATCAGTCAAACATAGAGTGCTAAATTTACGAAAGCGTGCATCTAGACGAAGGACAATTCCCGCCATCAAAAAGACACAAAGCACAGAGTGCAGCCAAATCAGCTCTATAGTGAAATTTCACATCGAAAAGTATTTGCAGAATTCCCCGACAAACTAAAGATGGCAGTCGGGCTAGTTCGTGTTCTTGCTGTTGCAACACGTAATTTGAAATTTGGTTTATTTTCGCCCTATCAGTACACGAAATGAAACCTAAACAGAAAAAAAACAAATTGGGGGCTGGATCACTGCTGCACACATACTCTCTCTCTCTCTTTCTGCGTTAAAGGTTTTGTCGTTAAAACTACATCGCAACACCCGTGGGGTGGAGAGGCCTGCAAATGCCACCAGGTCGAAAAGAATAAACTATGCAAGTTCGTTCCCAGAAATGGAAGACAAGTCGTTTGCTCTCAACGTCTTGTCTACCGTGTCTTCTGCGTCTTATCACAGTTTTAACGGTGAAGGATGGCCAACGAGCCTATGAAGCACTTATTTAAATAAGTTGCCTTTTTCTACTAATCACGCATGTTAAGCTTAACAAACAGGAGTCACTAAAAATGTATACCTTGGATGAACCTCTTCAGTGTCAGTTGTCTGATCTCCACTCATTTGGCTAAACTATATGCTCAAACTACCCACACCCGTGTGGCGCGTAGAAGACCTTCACATTAAGATACGTGTGAATGGCATCACCCTCCGAGCGACCAGAGGATTTCGAGTCAAAATTCAAGTGATGACATTATACCTTCAAAAACGAGATGTAGTCCTCTTCACTGCTTATAGTCTCAGAATAAAGTTGCAGTCATTCAAACAGAACAGGTCGTATATGAAGAAACATGAATGGAAACTGTAAAGCTATAGGACCCACTCAGTGATGTGCCAACATTGGAGCTCAGAACTGACATGGCCGTTCCGCAATCGGCTTACCCTCAGCCGTGACACAGTTCAGATTTCCACTGCTGACAGGAGTGTTGTGCACAAGCGAATTGGCGTTTACGCTGGGCTGCTGAACGGGTGCTTACCACGTCGTGGTCCGTGCACTAGTCAAATCGCAAAAGGCTGTCAAGAATAAACTAACTTCAACGCTCACAAACAAGAAAATGTTTTTTATAGTTTTTGGTCGATCACCAAAATACGGCGCCGCTGAGACCGTTGGCGACGTTCCTTGTCGCGCCAGTGGTGGGACAAGCCTTGTATATCTGCCAGTGCGCTCTTTCTGCGTGCCGCTGCAGTAGTCCTCACATGCGCTGTATCGCGCCGTGTATACACCAGTGTATTGCTGAAACGTCGCGCTAGCAGCTTTATTTCAACGCCCGATCTTCTTATTACTGTCAGTGCCTCACATGCAAGTGAAACTGTTATTGCTTTGTGTTCATTGTAACGACTTTGGACACACCTACTGGGCAGTGATTGATTGATTGATATGTGGGGTTAACGTCCCAAACCCACCTTATGATTATGACGGACGCCGTAGCTGAGGGCTCCGAAAATTTCGACCACCTGGAGTTATTTAACGTGCACCCAAACCTGAGCACACGGGCCTACAACATATCCGCCTCCATCGGAAATGCAGCTGCCGCAGCCAGTATTTGATCCCGCGAACTGCGGGTCAGCAACCGAGCCCACTGACCACCGCGGCGGGGCTACTGAGCAGTGATATTTTTCTATTACTTTTATTTTTTCCGTACAGGTCCGATCGGTGGATCGTCAGGAGCCACGGCTCCTGACGATCCACAGGCGTCAAATGAAGAGTCAGAAAATTGAGTCCGCGCAATGCCCTAGTTGACGCTGCCCTCATTTCGATCTCATTGTGTCGATCGGGTTATCAACGGTGTAACTGTTGGTATTTTACGTTCCGGGACCACGATAAGATTATGAGAGACGCTCGAGAAACTTTGACCATTTGTTGTTGGTTAACGCGTACTGACATCTCAGAGTACACCGGCTTTTACAATTTCAATGCGGTGCCACCGGGATTCGCTTCCACGATCTTCAGGTCAACAATCGAGCACCGCAACCACTAGACCACCATGAGGGTGGTTATCAACAGTATAAACGTGGCCGTCCTTTATTACTGCATTTCGGGCTAATGCAGTACCAAAAGAAGCTTCCATACGGTGGTTAGTTATTATTGCTAAGTGGTCTTTCAGACCACCGCGCGTGTCATGGAACAAACACGCATTATATATGTGTGCGCCATCTTGCCTTTGTTGTACTTTTTGAAATGGTGCTGCAGATGGCTTGCTGCATATTTTATTTATTCACTCAAAACAAAGTTGTTACAACTTGCCTTGGGGCATATTATAACATTATTTTAACCGCGGATTGGTTCTATCATATGGAGCCAATGCGCAGCAAAAACCACCCACTCCCCTCCACCTTTCCAGAATGCATCCCGAAAAATCGTAATGTGAATGCCAACAGCACGAAACATAAGCTTATTTTGGCGACGGCCACGTCACACAGCCGTGTTGTCGCTATCATTTCGAAAGATAAGTCATCCGAGCTGCATGTAGTTAGATTTGTCGGGATTACAACGCTATGCCATGTGTCCCATTGCGTCCTGAAGCGCATAAACCCCATCGTTTATATCTACCCAAGTTTACTTCATAACGGCACCCTGCCCAACAGCAGCTACAGCTCAGCACTTCAGAAAAACAGTTTGTTTGATGTTCATTTACGCGACGTTGCAACGCCAAGAGCTTTCATTACGACACATTAAAGATAAAAGTGGTATCTTGGAGCTGCAACACCCTGCCCTTCGAAATCATACGACTCATGTGTCCTGGAGATTCAAGCGTTTCTTTAAAGTCCTCTGGTGAATAGTTTTCTTTACATGATATTTAGGAGATGTTGGCGCCTACACATAACGCCAGGTACGTTTTTTACAGATAGCCAAATTCGTGAAAATCCCAGCAATAACGAAATTGTATAAAATAGGTAAATAATATTTTATTCAAGAACAGACATTCTATATCCTTTTTGTTATTAGTAAAGTAAAGGCTACGTTTCCGGCTGCGGTAATGTGTTTTGATTTTTTAAACACTCGATTTCACGTTTGTATAATTGAAGTTACCTCTTAGAAAGCACTTGACGTTTGTCGCTGAAGCGAGGCACTTGAATCTTGCACGGCACGCGTTGGTATTACCTGTTTCCAGATTGAAAAAGCCGAGGCCAGGAAACAAATTTACAGAACTTATATCCGATAGCACCCGGAATGGCTTTATCCTTAGAACAACACACTATGTAAAACCACTGATAGATTGATTGATTGATATATGTAGGATTTAACGTCCCATAACCACCTTACGATTATGAGATAGGCCGTAGTGGAGGGCTCCGGAAATTTAGACCACCTGGGGTTCTTTAACGTGCACCCAAAATCTGAGCACACGGGCCTAGAGCATCTTCACCTCCATCAAAAATGCAGCCACCGGGACCAAGATTTGATCCCGTAACCTGCGGGTCAACAGCCGAGTATCTCAGCCACTAGACCAGTGCGGTGGGGAACCACTGACGAGCCCTTAAACCTTTGTATCATATATTCCTACAACGCAACGAATGCTTTAATATCAGATATGCATAATAAGGTCGCTTTACGCTCCGCGCCAGCCGTAGAGAACATTATTTCGAAGGCGGGCCACCAAACTTACCGCAAGCAGAGGGTGTTGATAGAACGCACGTACGTGTTGCCGAGAATGAAACGCAAAATGCAAATAGTCAACACTGTGTGAAATAGAAAGTGATGGATTCGGTGCAGTGTTGGCTCTATGTTCTTTTGTTTCTTGCGCAGGATATCGGCGTGCATTGTACAAAAGCAATGCCACAAATGAGTCCAATGCAGTCATATGAAACTGTCCAGCCTCCGGTTTGGCTTGCTTCATTCCGCGGGCGCTAACGAAACGCACGCCAGCATCACCCATTCGAACACCACACTGACAGAAAACATGCTACTCTGACAGTATTAGACTATGAGAGTTAGAGAAATTATAAGCACAAATACGGATAGTTTCTTTCAATTACAGTCGTACGCCAGTCACACAGCGGAAAAAATTGCGCGAATCAACGAAACATATAAAAAAATGTTTAGCTACTAGGCAACGGCCGCCAACCGCTGTTCAGATCTACGGCAGTGAAATGGCTCAACCGCCGCTGACTTGAACTGCAGTTGACACATTCTGCGTTCCCTTACATCATGTGCCACAGAAATAAAACTCGCCGGCCTCTTCTTCATAAAAGAGAGCAACATAAAACAAATTTTTATCTGTATTTTTGACGTATAAAAAAACGAAGCACAAAAACAAGATCATGGCTCTCTACGTGGGCAAATGCAATTAAATCCGCGTGGATGTTGGAAGCGTTTAATTTATATTTTACTGCGTAACCACAACGAACTAATATTTATCAAAGTGCCACTTTTCACAATGTGAAAAAAAACGGAGACGGCTAACTTGAACTTTGTGTATCCGCAACATTTTGCGCATTGAAGATAAAAGTACCAAGTTTGTCTTATCTAAGCCTTGAGGAAGTACTTCAACAAACAACTGAATGACATTGATCGAAGCGCCGTATGTCGATACGTTCTTACTCCTCTTTTTAGCGCTACTCACTTTCCCAAAATGATTGACAGCATGCTGTGAGGCTGCTGTTATATCTCGCACACTATACCTTCGCATGAATTAAGTCACTGAACATGTGATGCGGGCGCCGCTGCCCTCGACTTACGAGCGAGGTTCTCCCGAACTTACCCACTGCAGTCCACAGGACGAACAACAGAAGCAGGGCGCGGTGCAATGACCGCCAGGGCGCCATGTGGTCGATCTCAACTGCTTCTCCGGGAGACACCACCGACGCCGGGCGAGATCTCTTCGTCCAGTCTGCTCTGTGCTTTCAGGCCGATCACCAGTCTCTCGTGGCGCGAATGTCCGAGATGCCTACGGACACGATTTCCGCGCGCTGGAAAAGTGTTGATCGAATGCAGGAAAACACCGTCGCTCCGCCGCAAAAACCTTGGACAACTTTTACTCTTAACTTTCGGCTCGTCGACGATTGCTCGCGCAGGCGACTCTAATGACGATGAGGTGGCCTGGGGGCAGTGGCGAAACCTTTTCCGCTTTCCTTCGATGTCTGAGAAGGTGGGCCTGACAAGCCCTGCTAAGGGCACGCCACTTACGAAGGACACTGAACTACCAAGTCCCGTTTCTCTCCTCTCATTAAACTTTTTTTTCAAGTTCCCCCTTCTTTTCTGAAGTGATAATGCAGTCACAAATTTTTTTTTTCGATGATCCTACAGTGGAAGAAAAAAATGCGGTTTCTGTCGTCCTTTCAGTGGAATGATGGGCTACCTCCAGAACAAAACTTGGCAAGGAAAGTAAAAGCGGAAGATATGTGCGTCTTGATCTCGCGACGTCTTCAGGTATGGCAGCAACAGCAGTGCATCTAGGCACTGACAGAGTCTTTTCGACCTCTCACTTCACTGACCCGAGCCTTCGCAGTTGCAGCCACTCACAGGTTAGTGTGCTTCTGATAGCGAAAAGATACGCAATAGTCACCGCTTCGGAAGCGTGTCCCGACAAAAAGCACGGCCCGTGAGTTGTCAGGCACAGGGGAGGCGAATGCCCGCCGTATGGCTTCCCTCAACAAGTTGCGAACTCTTTTACAGCAGTCGGCTTTTGTGAAGAATTCATTCGCAGAGCTGACACGGGTGGCCGAAGCCGCGAGTCCGGCCGGGAGGGAGAGAACGGCGAAGAGGGGTGTGACGCGAGCCTCTTCCGCAAGTCGTGGGATCCTGCAGCTCTCAGTTGGGACCCTGCCTCCCGTAGCGCGGCCACTTCGCTTTTGAGCGACGGCGGGCTCGAGCGCAAGGTATACAATCGGCGCAGAGATTCTGCGACTAAAGCGCCGCCGCGTGTGGCGCCATCTTTCAGAGGGCCCGTAAAGTGCCGCCGGGGAAGAGTCTGCGATAGGACAGAAACGCTGCGAAAACACAAACGTCCGGAGAAGCATTTTAGGAGAGCGCGGGCAAACTGAACCCAGTGCTCGGCGTCCCGCGATATTGATGGATGGATTGACTCTCAACGCTGCCAATGCGTTGGAGCTGTGCGAGCTGCTGCAGTGATGAACTACTGACGGCACGTAAATGTCAGTTTCTACATTCCGCTTCTCTCGGCGAAAGGGTTACGTGAGGTGAATCGAGTTCGGGACCACGTGCTTCACATCTCAACTCTAACGCCACTGAGTCACGATGGTGGACGCTTCATCTCGTCATGAAGCGACATGGCTGGATCAAACGCGGAAATACTTGAATAATTTCATTTGTCGACAGATAATACGTGTAGTTCTGCTAGATATCCACTATTTTAGCTGAATTATCGTACGCCCTCAAAGAGCGCAAACGAGTACACGTGATGTCAGAAGCGCAAACTGCTAGTTCAACACTTAGTATCATCACTTTTTAGCACATTAATTCTACAGCTTGGTAATTGATAGATTAGAATTCGATTATTATATTGAAACTTTAATAATCAAGAATTAGTTGGAATGGCAAGAAAGAAGAAAACAGGTGGTACAGACAAGCGACAATCCCGCTTCACATACGGAGAACAAATTCGGCAGTCACAGCTCGAGCAACAGGGTCATGAGTTATCTACCACCCTCGGGCATGTCTTTCAGGGTCCAGAAAAAAGCCACCGGTGCCAAATGTCATCCCGTCCGAACAAATGAATGTCATGACTGCAGCTATACTTAGGACTGCTTGTCTTCTAGTTCGGTATGCTTTGGCGCCTAAAGCAAAATGTCACTGATAATGAGGTTCTGCAATTTCACGTTCCAGAACCATATTGTGATAACTAGGCAAGCCGGAGCTGCAATTAAGTACTCAGGGTAATTGTGTGACCACCCGGGGTGCCTTTAGCGTATCCATAATCCAAACACATGAGAATTTTCGCACTTCGTCCCCGTCAAACTGCGGAAGCCGTCACTGCCCGTGAATTCATGTTTTCGAGCTCGGCAGCAACATGATAAAACCACTAAGATGCTGCTGCCATGTCTGGTTATTTTACACCAATTTCGCTACTTTCATGGGCCGGTGGCGGCAGAAGAACGTACTGGCTACTCGGCCTCTTTTTGGTTACTTTATTGATCCCTTTACTTGCACCAAATTATCCGTTGCAGATGATGGTGTTAGAGTATGTCATGTCAAAACATGACGGCGTCTTTCAAGCTCTCAAAGCTGAATTAGGCCCTTCCATTGCACAAAAGCAGAGGCTTTATTTGGATGCGTTTCTGCCGCATGATAAAACTGCTGCATGGGGCCCCGAATTACAGACCACCTATCACTGAATACCACAGCAAACCTTAAACAAGCGAAAGCACCCTGCATGCTGGTCACTGTGCATTTGCTGGCATTACGAATCAAACATCTTACGAGCTGTTTGGGTCATTTTTAAGGATTTGGTATAAACAGCGACTCGGAAACATTATCTTCAGACTTCGTTATCACACGAGAAGGGGTCGTAAAAATTGCTACAATTAATGCTTCAATGTCATTATCCTTGCAACAGTAATCTTGTGCACAGCTATGACCATGATGGCCATTTTCCAGTGTGGTATGATAGAAAAAGATGGGACAGAGCAGAAAAAAAAGAGCGATGTCTTACAAAAGATACTTATTTTGCAGAATGGCAAAATGTATACGTGAGGAGAAGGCTAAACGCAAGTTTAATTGATGCATCGAGAGTTAAATCATTTTTGACACATCATCATCATAATCATCATCAGCCTGTCTACGTCCACTGCAGGACAAAGGCCTCTCCCATGTTCCGCCAGTTAACCCGGTCCTGTGCTTGCTGTTGCCAATTTATACCCGCAAACTTCTTAATCTCATCTGCCCACCTAACCTTCTGTCTCCCCCTACCCCGCTTCCCTTCTCTGGGACTCCAGCTGGTGACCCTTAATGACCAGCGGTTATCCTGTCTACGTGCTACATGCCCGGCCCATGTCCATTTCCTCTTCTTTATTGCAGCTATGATATCCTTAACTCCCGTTTGTCCCCTAATCCACTCTGCTCTCTTCTTGTCTCTTAAGGATACACCTACCATTTTTCTTTCCATTGCTCGCTGCGTCGTCCTCAATTTAAGTTGAACCCTCTTTGTGAGCCTCCAGGTTTCTGCTCCGTAGCTAAGTACCGGCAAGATACAGCTGTTATATACCTTCCTCTTGAGGGACAGTGGCAATCTACTTGTCATAATTTGAGAGTGCCTGCCGAATGTGCTCCACCCCATTCTTATTCTTCTAGTTACTTCAATCTCGTGGTTAGGCTCTGCGGTTATTACCTGCCCTAAGTAGACATAGTCTTTTACAACTTCAAGTGCACTATTACCTATCGCAAAGCGCTGCTCCTTTCCGAGGTTGTTGTACATTACTTTCGTTTTCTGCAGATTAATTTTAAGACCCACCTTTCTGCTCTCCTTGTCTAACTCCGTAATCATGAGTTGCAATTCGTCCCCTGAGTTACTCAGCAATGCAATGTCATCGGCGAAGCGCAGGTTACTGAGTTACTCTCTATTAACTCTTATTCTAACTGTTCCCATTCTAGGCTTCTGAAAACGTCCTGTAAGCACGCAGTGAATAGCATTGGGGAGATTGTGTCCCCCTGCCTTACACCCTTCTTTATTGGTATTCTGTTGCTTTCTTTATGAAGCACTATGGTAGCAGTTGATCCCCTGTATATTTCTTCCAGAATGTTTATATATATTTCATCTACGCCCTGATTCCGCAGTGTCTGCATGACGGCTGATATTTCTACTGAATAAAACGCCTTCTCGTAATCTATGAAGGCTATGTATAGTGGTTGGTTATACTCTGAGCATTTCTCTATTACCTCATTGATAGTCTGAATGTGGTCAATTGTTGAGTAGCCTGTTATAAATCCTGCTTGTTCCTTTGGTTGATTGAATTCTAATGTTTTCTTTACTCTGCTAGCAATTACCTCTGTAAATAGCTTGTATACTACAGAGAGCAAGCTGATCGGCCTGTAATTCTTCAAGTCCTTGTCATCTCCTTTCTTATGTATTAAGATGATGTTAGCGTTCTTCCAAGACTCTGGTACTTTTCCCGTCAGGAGACACCTCGTAAATAGAGTGGCTAGTTTTTCTAACACAATCTGTCCTCCATCTTTCAGCAGATCTGATGTTACTTGATCCTCACCAGCAGCTTTGCCTCTGTGCATGCTCTCCAAAGCTTTTCTGACTTCTTCTATCATTACCGGTGGGGTGCCGTCTGGGTTACTGCTAGTTCTTATAGTATTAAGGTCGTGGTTGTCTCGGCTACTGTACAGATCTCTGTAAAACTCCTCCGCTATTTTAACTATCCTATCCATATTGGTAGTTAATTTGCCTTCTTTGTCCCTTAGTGCATACATCCGCCTTTTGCCTATCCCAAGTTTCCTCTTCACTGCTTTGACGCTTCCTCCGTTTTTCAGAGCGTGCTCAATTCTCTCCATGTTATACCTTCTTACATCGCATACTTTACGTCTATTAATCAGCTTCGAAAGCTCTGCCAGTTCTATTTTGTCTGTTGTACTTGACACTTTCATGATTTGACGCTTCTTAATTAGGTTCTTCGTTTCCTGGGAAAGCTTGCCGGTGTCCTGTCTAGCTACCCTGCCTCCAACTTCCACTGCACACTCAGTGATGATACTCGTCAGATTATCATTCATTGTATCTACGCTAAGGTTGGTTTCCTCGCTAAGAGCAGAGTACCTGTTCTGCAGTGACACTCTGAATTCCTGTACTTTCCCTCTCAGTGCTAGCTCATTGATTTGCTTCTTGCGTATCAGTTTCTGTCGTTCCTTCTTCAAGTCTAGGCGGATTCGAGCCCGTACCATTCTATGGTCACTGCATCTTACCTTGCCAACCACTTCCACATCCTGCAGGACTCCTGGGTGTGCAGTCATTATAAAGTCTATTTCGTTCTTATTTACGTCATTAGGGCTCCTCGATGTCTACTTGCGGTTTTCTCGTTTTCGGTAGAAGGTATTCAAAATACGCAGATTATTGCGTTCTGCGAATTCTACTAGTAGCTCTCCTCTGGCGTTTCTAGTGCCGATGCCATAATCTCCTACTGCCTGGTCTCCAGTCCGCTTCTTCCCTACCTTTGCATTAAAGTCGCTCATTACTATAGTATACTGTGTTTTCACCTTACTCATTGCCGATTCCACGTCTTCATAGAAGCTTTCAACTGAAGCGTCATCATGGCTGGATGTAGGCGCGTAAGCCTGTACTACCTTCATTTTGTATCTTTTATTCAGTTTAATTAGAATGCCTACCACCCTTTCATTATTGCCATAGTAATCCTCTATGTTGCCAGCTATGTTTCTGTGAATTAGGAACCCTACTCCCAGTTCTCTTCTGTCTGCCAAGCCCCGATAGCAAATGACGTGCCCATTCTGTAGCACAGTATAGGCCTCATCTGTCCTCCTAACCTCACTCAGCCCTATTATATCCCATTTAATGCCTTCTAGCTCCTCGAATAATACAGCTAGACTTCCCTCACTAGATAACGTTCTAACGTTAAACGTTGGTAAGTTCAAGTTCCAATGGTGGCCTGTCCGTATCCAGAGATTCCTAGCACCCTCTGCTGCTTTGCAGATCCGACCGCCGCCGTGGTCAGTTGCTCCGCAGCTGGTGGGGACTGAGGGCCGTGAGTTAATTGACGAATGCCTACGGGAGGGGGTGGCCAGACACTGCACCAGGGTGGCCAATCCTTCTCTGGTGAGATCATCGGTGCGTACCGGCTTTAAGCCGGTACGATCAGACAGTAGTGGGAATGCTCCATGCATGTCTTCCTTATTGTTGTTCAGCAGCGTTGGCGGCCACCCACCACGGAGCCCAACGAGGGGACGCTACAAGGTTACACATGCTGAAACCTGCAGACGCCAGCCGTACAACGCCACTATAACCCAATGCGCCTAGACCAAGGTAGGCTATTTGCACAGGGTTAACCCTAGCCGCCAGGAAGTTTAGAAGTAAACGGAAGAGAGTAGAAGACAGGACAGATAAATAGTAAGAGATAAAGACGAAGATGTAGGGAGAGAGAGATAGGAAAAGGCGACTGCCGATTCCCCTGGGTGGGTCAGCTCAGGGGTGCCGTCTACGTGAAGTCGGGGCCAAAGGGGTGTGTTGCCTCTGCCGGGGGGCCTTAACGGTCCAATCACCCAGCGTAGGCTCAACCCCCAGGATCCCCTTTTCCTCGGACACGGCAAAGCCACGCATGGCTAGGCGTGGGAGGGAGTCGAAACTCCCCCGTTAGCTCGGGTTCGTGGTGTCGCTACACACCAAACGCCTACTTGCGCAGGCGCCCCTGCGGCGTTTTGCATTGTGCTCTTAATTGTTTGCTCTAACCCAGATCGTAGGCCACCACTGCAAGCATCTTCCATGATTTGAAGTTGGTCCATTGGACTGTTCGAGTGGTCGTCCGTGGACCACAACCAGACAAGCCTTTGATGTTAAGGTGGATTGGAATGTGATCACTTTCTCGTGTCTCAACATCTAGAAACCACTTGACGTCTCTTGCGAGGGAGTTGGAGACAAAAGCAAGTTCGAGACGGCTGCCGTATGTGACCCCTCGAAGAAAAGTGGGGCTACCGTCGTTCAGGAAAGTAAGGCCATAGTTGTAGGCGATGTTTGCTAACCTGCGTCCTCTTGCATTTGTCCGCGTACTTCCACATGCATGATGGTGCGCATTGAAATCACCTATGATGACCCATGTTGCAGAACACACACTCAAAATATCCGTTAATCTCCTGCAATCAAGATTATTCGACTTTGATATATAAGCGTCTACGAGAGTAAACATGAGTTTGTTCTTTTTCATAGTGACGCAGACATACTGATTGTCATCGTGAGGCGAAATTGGTTGCACAACATACGTCAGTTCACGACGAACAAAAACGATGATTTTGCTACACGCATTGTTTGTTGAAGACATGACAGCTTCGTACCCCGATAGTCTTATTGGTTTCGTCAAATTGGGTTCACAAATGACGATGAGTGGAAACACGTTGGTAAACACAAACTGACGAAAATCTGAAAGGCGTGATTTTAGTCCTCTGGCGTTCCATTGGATGAAGGATGCAGCCTTGACTTCTTTACGAGATGATGAGGTGTGAGTAGCCATCTTCCTAGTTGAGAGATTCAAGCGCTGGGCTTAGGGCGTCCAATACTCCAAGTGCGCTTCGAGCAGATGCTGTCTTCATGTCGACTAATATCGCTCGGATGGCTTCTATGAGGGAACGCCGCACCGAGATCACTTGACGATCTGTTTTAGGCAAATCTTCCATGGCTGGAGACGGCTCTGGTGTGGCCGCAACCTGCTGAAGTTCCTTGGCAGAAGTGCGGGTCGGCAGCGTGGGCCATTCCTCCGGAGAAGGAGGCTTCTCCGCTTATTTCGTAGAAGTGGTGGGTTCTTTCGCGGCGCTACTGGGTGGAACCAGTAAAGAGTAACTAGCATTTCGAGAATGTGCCTTCTTTGAAGACTTTCGATGATGCCGACGCCGATGCCGGACTACTTCGGCTGCCTCCTTGTGTGTCGAATTGTCTCGGGCCATTTGTCTGAGAACCGCGCGCTCCTTTTGGATTCGAGAACAGTCTTTCGACGAGACAGCGTGAGGACCACTGCAGTTCGCGCAATTCAGAGTAGTCGCCCGACAGGCGTCTTCGGCGTCTTTTTGACACATGTATACACAATTGCCCTACAGCCCGGTCAGGTAATAATGCTCAAACCATGACAGTGCGGAACATGGGGTGCTTACGCAGCTCTCGCCTATTTTGTGTATCTTGTCCACTTTTGTGACATTGTGGGTTAGCTGGGACGTATGCTTTGCCACTATCGCACACTGATTGAAGAGCGGGTTGCCGCCGCACTCCCATCCCACTGTGCCGCCCTATGCACCACATTAAGCACATTGTTTCGGTTCTCACCTAGGTAGCTGGTGACGACGCACCTGCCAGCCTGACTGGCATATGCCTTTACATACGTCAGAAAATTGGGTATATGACCGAGTGAGATAAGATTGAGCACATGTATACAGAGTGATTAGGCTTTCGTTTGTTGTTTTCAGTACAGATATACAGGGTGTTTTAGCTAAAAAGCTCCAAGCAATAAAAAAATTAAGAATGAGTGCTACGCGTCTCCAGCTAGAGCAGCATTGTTCTTAGCTGCATGTAGCATGTCGGAATATTTCTTTCGATACACCAAGGACAGTAATAAACAAAAATTTCTTAATGAACTTTATAAATACTGACTCTATAGAAACAATTTCAACACAAGACTTGTAGCTCTTATCCAGAAATAACAAAATTTTCAAGCTATGGTAAGATATCGATTTATTTGTGGGGTTTAACGTCCCAACGCCACCACGTGATTATGAGAGACACCGTAGTGGAGGGCTCCAGAAATTTAGACCACGCCGGGTTCTTCAACGTGCACCCAAGTCTGAGCACACGGGTCTACAACATTTCCGCCTCCATCGGAAATGCAGCCGCCGCAGCCGGGATTCGATCCCGCGAGTACATTAGCCGAGTACGTTCCGATCCGAGTACATTAGCCGATCCGAGTACATTAGCCACTAGACCATAGCGGCGGGGCAGTTATGGTAAGATAACAACGCTGGTTTTTTTTTCAGGGCTTGTTTAAAGTGCGTGAAATTAAAAAAATATACCAGGTAATTGCCGCCTAACATGCGGTGCTTTGAGTGGCCTCAAATGTAAGTTGAACGAATAAGAGAAGGCTTCTAACGCACGAGGGTCGCTTGAAGAGGCTATCGGTGACTATGATGGACATAGGGCGATGATTGAATAATGCTATTAAAAAAAAGATGGGGGAGGTGAAAGAAAGAAGTGAAGACAATAAACTTCGACGAAAAAGCAGCTGCCACGTGCATTGCGATACGAGATCGGAGGCAGCATTTGGCGCCGCGCAGACGTTTTTTTATCTCTGCGGGCCAACAAAAAACATGATGAGGGGGGAGAGGGTGACATTTTGATAAATGATTTATATCAAAAGCACGATGAGAATATGTGGTGCGCAGTTTTTTGGACACGCTTCGACAAGGAAAAGTCTTAGTCTGAAACGATGCGTTTCACTAATGAAGAACGTGTGAATATGGTTCTCACCCTCGGCCGAACGAACGAAAACAAGAGAGAGGCGGCAAGATTATTTCTCAGATGGCACCCAGGAATTTAGGTGAAGAGTTTGACATTGGCGCAAAATTACGAAACGGTCAAGGCGACAGGCACGTTCAAAAAGCAGTGTCAGCGCACAAAGGGTGTGACTGAGTCTCTTAAAACAAACATTCCTGCTTACATAGCAGCCTATACCCACTCAAGCGTGCATGACGTGAGTGCTGAGACCGGCGTTTCCAGCAGTATAATGATTGGCGCGTACCCAAGAGTGGAGGACTTCACCCATACAATGTTAACCTGCATCAACCGCTGGAAGACAGAGATTAGCAAAGCCGCCTTGCTTTCTGCAACTGTATACTCATACAGGAACAAGGTAATCCCGACTTCCTGAAAAACATAATCTGGTTCGATGAAGGTGGCATCTTGCGCAGTGCCAAAGTCAATGTTCACAATATTCATTACTGGAGCGCCACAAATCCTCACTGGCTGTTGCAGTCACAACACCAGGTGCAGTGGTCTTTCAGTGTTTGGTGCGGCATTTACGACGGCAAAATTATTGGCCCGGTCTTTTTCGATGGAACACTCACCACAGAACGCTACATCAGCGAAATACTAAATGGCCCACTGAGAGACTTCACCTGCAACCTCCCTCTAGCACAGCTTGGGAATATCTGGTTCCAGCAAGACGGAGCTCCTCCGCACAGCTGCGCGCGGACTCGAACGTGGCTTGATCGAGATTTTCCCGAGAAATGAATCGGCCGTTTTGGACCTGTGGAATGGCCCGAAAGGTTCCCAGATTTGACTCCTCTAGATTTCTTTCAAAGGGGATACATTAAAGACCACGTCTACACTGAAGCGACGACCACTCCTGCAAAACGAAAGTCTAAAGTAGCAAATGCGTGCCGCTCTTTTACTCCACGAATGCTACGAAACGTGACAGTAAATGTGCTGACTCAATGTAGATTGTGTATAGGGGCTGATGGAGGGCTGTTTGAGCACGCTATGTAACTGCCCATGACGTCTCAATGAAAGCGCTTTGGACTCTGCAATTACGCTGATCTCTTTCCAACGCCTAGCTTTCCTACTATTTAGAAGTTAGCTATAAGAGCACATAATACTTTTTTTATTCGTTCTGCTTATTTTACGCACTGTACTCTAACAGACCGATACTAAACATGAATTTATAAACGGAGACGAAGTACGAGACATAAACTTGTTAACCCACAACCCAATCATGTCATATGCCTTGCAAGTATCCGGTAGAGTGCCCCGCCGCGGTGGTCTAGTGGCTAAGGTACTCGGCTACTGACCCGCAGGTCGCGGGTTCGAATCCCGGCTGCGGTGGCTGCATTTTCGATGGAGGCGGAAATGTTGTAGGCCCGTGTGCTCAGATTTGGGTGCACGTTAAAGAACCCCAGGTGGCCGAAATTTCCGGAGCCCTCCACTACGGCGTCTCTCATAATCATATGGTGGTTTTGGGACGTTAAACCCCACATATCAATCAATATCCGGTATAGCAATCACACGTAATCATGCAAATAGGACCCCCCAAAAAAAACTTCTGGAGTAATTTCCGTTAAATCTTTACATCCTTCCTTTATCAAAATATCACCCTCTTCCCCACCATCACGTTCATCATTGGCCCGACAAGAAAAAAAAACATCTGTACTGCGCCGAATGCTGCCTCCGGACTTGTATCAATTCATTGATATGTGGGGTTTAACGTCCCAAAACCATTACATGATTATGAGATACGCCGCAGTGAAGGGCTCCGGAAATTTTCGGTCTCGTATCACAATGCATGTGGCAGCTGCTTTTTTGTCGAAGTTTATTGACTTCATTTCTTTCTTTCACCCCCCCCCCTTTTTTTTTAATAGCATCATCCAATCATCACTTAATGTCCATCGTAGTCACCGATAGCCTGCTCAAGTGACCTTCGTGCGGGAGAAGCCTTCAATAATTCATTCAACTTACATTTCAGAGAACAAAGCGCTGCCCGTTAGGTGGCAATCACGTGGTATTTTTTTTAATTTCGCGCACTTAAAACAAACCCTGCCAAAAAATAACCAGCGCTGCTATCTTACCGTAACTTGAAAATTCAGTTAATTCTGGGTAATACCTACAAGTCTTGCATAAAAATTTTTCTCTAGAGTCAGAATTTAAAAAGTTCATTAAGCAATCTTTGTTAGTTACCGTGCTTGGCGGATCAAAAAAAACTGTATTGACCACATTGCGCACATTGTTTCGGTGCTCACGTAGGTAGGTGGCCACGACGCACCTGCCAGCCTGGCTGGCATATGCCTTTACTGCACTAGCTGGAGACGCGTAGCTCTGATTTTAAATTTTTTATTTCTTGATGCTTTTTAGCTGAAACACCCTTTACTTCACCATTCTGCAAAATAAAGTCCAGATGAAAGTCATTCCTCTTTTTTTCTCCTCTGTCCCATTTTTTTTACAAAGTTCACGAGCAGTGAAATACGCCATCATGAACCAAAATCAACTTTCAAAGCTTCTGAAAAATGTACAGTTATGCCGTGCTGATAATTTTGTTGACGTCATATGGCTGTTTATTCTAGTCTTTCTAAGAAAAGTCATTTAAGACATGTTACGAGAGTACAACTAAGGACTTTCAAAATGCGGTTGTGTTGCTTCAGTGCATAGGCTCCTTGAGAAATACAACGTGTGTACCCAAAAGGTTAGCGTATGTTGCGCAGTGGCACAAAACGCTAGCACAACGCCTTCCGTACCATATTCTAAAGGTCCCTATCATTGCGAAAATGCATGAAGCTTCATTATTTTCGAGGACAGCATTGCTAAAGTCCGTCATTTATGCTTCGATGTCAGCACTTCTGATTTTGGAGGGTCCATGCTCTACGTATTTAGATTTCCGCCAAAAGCCTTCTTCATCTATTCATTAAAATAGGAACGTCGCCATTACTTCTACACCAGCGTAACTGCTTTTGAGCATCGCGGCTGTAACAGCAATGTCACACACCGCGAAAGACAAGACTGGACTATGACTGAGTGTGCGCGCGTGTGCTGCCGAATGTGCTGTGTTTATCTCTCTTCCCTCTCTGCTCTCAATCTTTCATCTTCCCATCTCTCTCCCATGCGCAGGGTAGGAAACCGGCTGCCTATAGGCTGGTTAACCTCCCTGCAGTTCTTTTCCTCCTATTTTCCTTCCTTACTGTCCTTGGCTCACGTTGGCTTTTTGTTGGCTTTTTACGATTAATGGCTATTTTGTCCATTCAACCCAGAAACCCTGGAGATGGGTATCACTGAGAACAACTAGCCAGTATAAGAGGGCGGCATTTTTTCATACGAACAACGTTCATTTTAAAAAAATTAACAGTTATTTTTACTCTATACGTAAGAAATTCACAAGTGTTCGTAATTGATTAACAAATTGCCGAAAGTAGTTCAGAGTTTTGCTTAAACTTTTATGACTGTTCATTTCTAACCGCCGAACATTGTGCCCCAGCTTCTCCACAAGAGGGTAATCGAGAGCGCTCAAAGGAAAAAGGAAGCCAGACGAAGTTGCGAAGTCACAGGTGGGCTACGTGATTGCGCGATCAGCGACGAATTCGAGGAACAAATAGAATTTCAATTAAAAAAAGATTAGGTGGAATAGGTCACGCTTTCAAACCTTTCAACTGTTCGGAGCTCCTCCTTTGTGTCGGGTTTTACGTCTATCCGCCACAGTAGAACTTCTATTTTCTCCTCGAGTAGAAGGCGGCCGTTGGTATACGCAGACTTCCGGATGACGAGCGAAAGTTTATGCCATAAAGAAATTGGTTTTGCGACAAGCGGTGGTGACAGATCTATGCCTCCGTTACACTCAAACAGGTCGTTCGTCACTGCTTCGTTTTGTCATTATCCCTTGAGATCACGTGTTCGTTGTTGAATGTCGTTCTTCTTCTTACTCTTTTTCTTGTGTTGGCATCCCTTCTGTTCTTGTTCTTGCTTCTGTCCTTGCCCATGTTGTTCTTCTTGTTCTTGCTACAATCATCGAGAGGCTGTCGACTGCGAGTTGCACCATGAGTATACGAATGCCAGTGGCAACCATGTCATTACAAGTCGATAGAGGTAATCGAGACGTTTTCCTGTGGCATAAACAATATACACCTAACAACCATTTCGTGCAGGGGCGACCACGTTTTTCACTTCATCGTGACTAACAGCGTGATTAACGCTGGTGTATAGAGAGACGCATGGCACAGTGCTGACTCTGTGTTGAAATTTATTGAAAGAAAACACTGCGAAAATAAATACACGAGCTGAGCCCCTAAGGACCGAACCGGCCGTGTTCTTTCATAGCCATTCATCTCAAAATAGCAGTGAAGTTCAGTACTGTCAGTACAGTAGACGCACGGACAGCAAAAATGAAGCGCGATCCCGGTACCAGGCACGGAGAAGCTGAAAATCCTTATCTGATGTACAACAAAGAAACTTCGTTTTTCGTTAAAGAAATGAACGAATGGTTGACACACAGAGACCATTTTCTATTCATGAAAAGCCCTACCATAATCTCTCCTTATAACCTTCCGCGGTGCCCGAAAAGCACGTTTGTTTTATCAAAAACTCGCAATCGCGGCAATGCATACGCCCGTGTGAAGGCGGAAAGACTCTCAAATAACTGCGGTATTCACTCAACTGAATATTACCACAAACGTTACCTCCTTTCTGTTTTTTTATGTTCCCAGCCCATTGCAAGTTTAGATACTACGTGGCGGAAACCACACCAAAATCTCTATGAACATTCAAGATCTTTAGAATCAGCTGTTAGGGCCGGTTCACGCTAGTGGCAAGCCTGCCGACGGCGCAGTGCCGTACACCGGCGGCCGGCGCCACCCACAGGAGAGCTGTTTGCGTTCACGGCAAGTTTGTCCGACAAACATGGCTGTCCTTCAGATTGCAGTTGTAGACCGCCTCGAATCTATCAAGCGGCTGCCATGCGCTCTGTAGCTCGTAAGCTCCGAACTGATGCTTCTCTTTCCATTAGACTCATGTACTTTAGCTTCGACAACACAGTAATCGTATCGAGTCGGCACCGTTTTTGGGAACCATACTGACCTGATTGATGTTCTAGGCCTAAACAAGCCTTCCCGAATCTCAGAGTACATGTATTACATGTTTGTTTCTTGTTGCTAACACTGGATAGATGGCGCCTCTTGTCTAAACGCCTGCTTTGGGGACGTCATTTTTACTTGCTGTGGGCTTTTTTTTTAAATACTGGTCAGGTTAAAATGCTCTTTTCACTGCTGGAACGTAGTGTGGGAACCACACGTACGACATATCATGAAAACCGCGGAGCAAGAAGCAAGCAGCTCGAAGTGTTCCGCGGCAGACGCAGACAATGTGGAGAGGCGAAAGCAGACGACACGGCTCAGCCACGTCGCTCCTTTGTCACTAATTGGCTACACCACTCTCCCGCAAACTGCACAAAAATGGGTTTCGGACTCAACGGCAGATGTGCGCGAAGCAAACAGCCACGCACGGCTGCCTCAGAACGTCAAACGGCGAGGCATGCTTGCTAGCGTGAAACGGCACTTACACTTGAGCGTGCAAACGCGAACAGATGAGCTTATTTTCGAGCAAACAAGGCCACTAGGTATGAAGCTTGAAAGTTCAATCCCACATTTATAAATATTGACGCGTCTAGAGGAGGTCCGATTACTGACGACGAACGCTCTGTCCACCGATATCAGTGCAGAGAACACATTGCTTGTTGTAGTTTGAGTTTCAGTTTCCCGGCCACACGTTCTGTCAAATAAAGAGCTTCATCTTGTACCCGCCTACTGCTGCCTTCGTCAACGTCCCGACTCCGTGACAATATCGGAAAACGCCCGCGGTCTGTCTAGTATGCTACCGGCCTCGTGAGAAAGGGATTGAATGTACCACCATTCTGCGTGCAAGGAACAAACGTGAAACATGTTTCATGCTGCTATGTTTACTGGTTAGACACGCTTTGTGTCTGATACGCCTATATATAGCTTAGAAAATATTCGTTTGCTTGTTTTTACCCGAAAACTTTCTTTTTTATTCTTCACTTTCATATAACTTATGTGAATAAGGGTGCACGTACTCTTTTGTGAGGAAGGGCCCTTGATTTCCCGAAGCAACTGATTGAAAATCACAGAAATAACTGAACACGTATATTTGGACTACAAAGTCTTCCCCCTAGATTTTTATGATGGGGAGAGCACTTGATGAGGGCGGCCCTAATAGCGGAAGTTATACCTTGTTTTATTAGTTTGGAGCGTCCTGGCCTAACTTTTTTCACCATCCTTTTCTAGCTACTTTCATTACTTCAAAAATATCTCTTTGACTAATGAGTGATAGAATGCAGCGGATGGTATTGTCCTCAAGCGAGGGAATTCGAGACGACCACCGAGCAACCTCTGAATAACGAAATATTGCCGCCAAAATCCACATCGTTATGAGAAATAGTCTAAACGAATATGCGCCAGGGCATAGATGAAGACGGGAGACCATGCAGCATTCAAAAACTCCTCAAAATGTGTAGTTAAACATAATTACGTGATCATTGAATATCATAGGTTCGCATCAATACATTTTAGTCAAGCCTGAAATAACGCTTAGAAAACACGCTTTTACTTGACTTGCAATAGCAAACTCGTTATTTTTTGCTACCTGTTAAACTCATAACTACTAACCTAATCTCATAACTACTATCTCTATTTGAATTAGAGATATTCGTCTTTTCTGTGATAATTTTTCGCTCACAACCAACGACGCCGACGCCGGAGTTTCAGTGACACGAGCTTTTTAAAGCTATGGCGTTAAAACTGCGGTTTTGCGCATTGCTGCTACCGCCCGTTTGCCTCTTGGGCGAGACTCTTCTCCCTTGCCTTTAAGTGAAATTCTTTAAAAGCACTTCCTCAGAAAACGCGGCTTCTGTTCGAGTCGTCTGAATCGACATTCCGTCTCTTTTTAGTAAAGATTCAAGGTTAATCGCCAGTATATTGTTGTAGCAATCCTTATCCGTTTTTTATGTACATCTGCCGATTTATTAAGCTCGAAAAGATTTGGGCCAGGTGGCACAAAAAGTCGGTTTCGAGTGGTAATCCGTGTCAACGTTCACCACGTCACCTGCAGTGTCATTGTCGAAGGCACTATAGTGTGTACCCAAACTTGCAAGCACTTCAAAATATTCATTAGGAATTGGGTTCTCAATTGCAGATCAACACACAAAAAAGATTAAGGACGCGTGTAGAGGGAAAAACATTGCGTCTTTGTTCCTTCTGCCTGCGTTTCCTTTCATTTTGTACATGCCCCTATTAAACATGAATATTTTGAATTATAATATATGTATGTTCCTGGCCCGCATAAGCGAGTTTCGTATTTCATAACGGGATGAATTTTCATTCAATAATCCTGCAACTCAACAGCTGTTAATACGGGGGGGGGCGAATATAAAAAAAAATTTGGAATGTCGAATCGTATAGTGTCGTATTCGATACGGTACTCTAGTTGAATCGTAAATATTAGAAAATTATTGAAATACGGAATATTTTCAGAATAATTAGCATGTTGGGAGAGCCTTAAAGTAAACCAAATCGTGGAAAACCTAAAACTTCTTTTTTGTTTACTCCTTAAGTTATCTGCACGTCAACCAAGCTTTCACGAGTGTACTATTAGGAAAGAGGGGCTGTGACATTTACTTACGTTCATTACTGTTGCGAATTTCGGTAGCGTGCTCCTTACCGGAGCCATCGGAGTGTCAAGGGAACATGAATAGAGGAGCTGGAGCTTGTAATAAGAACGTTTAAATACAGTGTTTACATGTTTAAAATAGCGTGATACAACATGAAAGCATGAAGCACCCCTGTAATGTTACAGGTGATGCCTCTGCGTTGCTGTCAAAGGCGACGCAGCAACGCAGAAATGATGATAGCTTAGACTGCAACGCAGAGGTGACGCAGAGGTGACGACAGCAACGCACAGGTGATGACAGCTTAGACTGCAATAGCCCCTTCGGAGCATTTCGTCGGTCGGGCGTGTCTAAAGAGTTTTTGGTGAGCGAGCCGATGGCCCAGCAGAATTCGCCGTACAACTACAGTGTTGACGCCGCTTCAGAATGTCGCTTTACGTAGAACGACGATTACCGGTAGCGACCGGCAAGGCAGCGGCACAAGACTACCGATGCTATATTTGTTGCTGGAAATTTTTTAGATGCGGAAGCATCTTATACTCGCGCCTTGTAGTGCGCCGTCCGTGCCGTCCGCACCGCTTCTCGAACATTCGACAGCTGACGCGCGCGCATGCGCCGTCGCCCACTCTTCCACCATCTGTGCATCCCTTCCTCCTCTACACACCGCGCGCGCTTCACTCCTCCACCATCTGTGCACCCTTCCTCCTCTACACACCGCGTTCGACATATACAATTCTCCTGATTCTCCAGTGGACGCGCATGTGGCGTCGCGCTTCGAGAACATTCAACAGCTGACAGTGCATGCGCCGTCGCGCTGTATATATACTCACGGTCGGCGCTCGCTCGCTCAGTTGCCGCTCGTCGGTTGGTTTGTACGGCGCGTCGACGTCCAAGGTCGCGGTGAAATGAATTCCAACGAATCCACAAACACAATGATCGACGTCCCTTCGACCAGCACCGCCCTTTCGCATACGTGTGTACGTGTTCACTCATTTAACACCCCCTCCTACAACCACGTTAACCAATTTAGCCATCGACCCAAGTAAGTCGCAATTTAACACCCCATTTCACAACCACGTTAACCAATTTAGCCATCGACCCAAGTAAGTCGCACTTTAACACCCCGTTAACCAATTATATGCTCCGCATCCTCCTCAGTGTTCCCCCGAGGGAAGCTGCGGGCAATTTTTTTATCTGAAAACTCTCGTCTTGCTTCATTTTCGCTATGTTGAATCTGTATTGCCTTAATCAGTTCCTGTTTTCATCTTGTGATAACTGCAGGTGGGGGAATACCTGCATACAGTTTTATGACTAACAATAGATGCAAATGTTGCGTCTGTGTAACTGTTTTTGCATATGTAGGTTGTTTCTTTTGCAGATGTATATTTCAACACCAATATTTTCATGCTCTCGGTGCTGAGGCCATGCTGTAATGACAGGTTGATATCTTTCACTGCATATTTGGCTGTATCCGCACTGTTTGGCTGAAAGATGTTTATTTTTTGTCCCAATTTTATTGAAAAATTACGCGGCAAAGTTTCACATTGATTACGTTAGTGAGTGCTCTATTTCAACCTAGGGTTTTAAAATATTGCAAAGGCTGTGGTCCTTGCTGTATATTATATTACCTTAGTTTTCGTAATTGTTGTATTTTGAGTCGATTAAAGCTAACTGTAATGTTTTTTTGTGAAGGAGTCCCTCTGGAGCTTTCGAAGAGAGCGGACGTGAATTTTTAGCTCTCGCGTCAGCGAGAGACGCTCTCTTGCAACGCTCCCGTTTTCTTCCGCGCAGGCATATTGCCAGTGCTTTAGCGTTTCACCCCGCGTTCCTGCCGCGCCCGGTCACTCTTGACATAGAGTACATGGTTGAAGTAACCACGATTTCGAGAGAAGAATGGTCGGACGGCTCTTGGTAGCCATCGCCTGGTTTTCGCCCCCCAGTAGAAGTGATGCCTTGGGCTCCGCCAGGTGACGCTGCACCTGAACGGCACCCGGCAAGCAACGCTTCCGCGTAACGACCTGAAACCATGCTCGCCGCCCCTGCGAAGACGCAGTCAGCTACCTAGGATGCCACCTGACGTCATCCACATCGTGGGACGGCCTAAAACTCCCGTCAACCTTATGAAGCTGCTGCTATGACAAGTGTACGAAGCCCTGCTGAAGGCCGCGTCGCTACCGGACCAGCCTCCAGCGTTCCGCGAGAAAGTGCGAGTTCACCCCACAAAAAACACCTTCACCCTTAGTGTGCAATAATCCGTCCGAGCACAAGCCTACCTTCGCATCAAGTCACTGCAGATCGGAGTCCGGACCATGGAATTTCAGGTTTGCACCCCTCCAGCTGATGATGCATTTCGTGGCATCATGTTCAATGCCTACGACAGCTTTACTGATGCAGAAATCTTGAAGGACTTACAAGAGAGCAACCCAACTATGCATGTCGTTGGTGGCCCTCACATGGGACGGACTAACCACGTACTCATCACCATGCTTGGAGATTGTTTACCCCGATGGATTTTCTATCACAGGGGCTCTTCGATTTTCTACTTCTGGCTACCCGCGGGCTGCCAGAGCCAGCCAGAGCGTGCTCGTTTTTCTCGGGCTGCTCCGTCCCTCCCACGGCGCACTTCCACTTGGCGTTGACTCTCGGGTTGGACGTTCTGGCGACACGCGGGGAGCTCTAGGGTCGCCAGACGCTTCCAGGACAATTTAGTCGTGGAAGCTTTTTGGAAGGTTTTGGGCAGGCTTCGGGCTAGCAGACGCCGCAAAGATACGATGCGCGCTCGGTGCCATCCTTGTGAGGGCTCAATGATGGATTGTAATGTGGGCGCTTGAAGACTGCGCCTTCGCTTGTCATTACGTGTGGCGTTATCTACTAAAGCCTGTTCCGCCTTGCGAGATGAGGTGATTACGAGTAGCGGCGAGTGTTTGAAGCTACTGTTCATCGTATTTGTTATGTTTCCCGTGAAGCTTCCTCCTGTGAACAACGCGGTGAACTGTTGCCTGTTGACTGCGTCGTGCACATGCCTTAAAAGTTAAAAGTTAAAAGTTAAAAGTTTTTTCGTACGCACGCATGGAGACGACTTTGGAGTTATTTTTTTTCGTAGTAGTCGTTTGTGAAGCTGTGCCTGCTTTCTGTGCACTTAGCGACGACGATTGTGATCGAACAAGCTCGCTCCGTCGTATGTTTGCGTACGTGAACCTCTTAGAACCTCTGACTACCCGATAGGTCTTCTATGGTGATAGAAGGTCCTAGATCGCGACTGTTGGTGATGCTCGCTGGTAGCGAACGACGTGCGAGCCCATTTCCATCTATGAGCCAGCATATGTGGTATGATATACGATACGGCGCAAGAAAAAAAAACGGAGAATAGATTCAGAAATGTATACGTTCTTTCCTGGCCCATTTCATCGTTGGCTTTGTCTTTTTTCACCTCTTCGTAATAATGCCGCGCAGTACGTACTATGACATAGTAGGTCGAATCAAAGCTGATATAAATGACATTCGTTAAGTGCAACTTACGACTGGAAAACAGGCCAAGGCAAGTTCTAAAGATGGGTCAAGAACGTGTCATGCAAATGTTTATTTCATATACGACGCGCACTCGTGATACCGATACCTGCACATATCATAAACTTTAGGCAAAAAGGTAAACGTTTTTGTCTAAAGTGTGTTTGCGACATATGATACGTGATAGTTGAGCAGGTATATATCTTCAAGCTCTTTTGGGGACACGATCACTTTCGTGTGACTTCGCGTCGTGTTGTGCAGTGATTTATACATGTACTAAAAAGACGTGAGCTTGTCCAGCCATCACCGTCACGGCAGCTCACCTTGCATCGTTCTCAAGGAAGCGTGCGCAGGCTGGCTGTTTCGTTCGCGGACGCGGCGAGTGATCTTGTGAGCGCACGAAGTCATACTACAAATGCGTATGCTCGAGGATATTATTTCAGCTTTTTGGCGAGCTTAGATACGTATTTTCAAGCGGAAAATGCAGAAAAAACAATATACACACGGTGCATTGTTTTGTTTGCTGCCATGACGGTATAGAGTTTGTTTACGTTTACGCTGGCTGTCCTGCGTTCGATTTGGCGACCTTCGGGCTGTCGCAGGGCGTGCGCTTAGCCAGACTACATCATTTCATACCCGAACCGGATGCAGCGGTAGCTTTCGGGGAGCCCGCGGGCAGACTGTGGGTCTCCAGAACCAACCCAGGAATCCGAAAATCGAAGAGCGTCTATATTCGCCTCTACCCTTTCTATCCAAGGGTAAAAGCATGATTTAGCTGCCGCAAGATGGGTCACCGGACTGACGCTTGCCTCTTCCAAAACAGAACCGCTGTGCGCGTTGTGGCCAGGAACACTCGCTGACCCCACAGGGCACCCAACCGACATGCCGTGCTCGCTGCATCGTTTGTAAGGTCGGTTACGCAACGAACAGTTCGAACTGCAAATACCGTTTTATTAAGAAGCCTACGCCGTCCGGCAACGCACCGGCGCAAGAACCCGACGAAGAGTCACAACCACAGCAGCCATCAATCTTTCGCACCAATTTCTCACCTTCCCTAGAGCAGACAAACCCGCCTCTCGGCCAGCCACACCAGCAGCAACAGACAGGTCATTCCGGACCCCGCAACCATGGCCGGTCCCAGTCAAGGTCAAGGTCCAGGCCCCGGTCAAAGTCCAGGTCCAAGTCGCGGTGCAAATCCTGATCGTTGTCTCATTCTGCTAGCCACCTCAACTCGTCCTCGTCACCTCTCTCCTCCTCCCTTGGTTCGTCCCAGGGATCGTCACTGTCATCGTCCGCGCCTGGTCCCAAGAAGCTTGCCTGGGCCCAAGGACCCCCAGCTTCGCTCAAAGCGTCACCATCGTCGTCGCAAAATGCACAGGTGAGGGATTTGGTCAGAGAGAACTCCTCACTTAAGGCACAACTTTTCTCGCAGCAGTCTCAGCTCTCTAATATCCCATATAGAAAACCTTTCACAATACATCCTGTCACTAGAAGCAAAGCTAGACAGAACCCTTGAGCAACCAGCCGCGACCACGTCGCAACCGATGGAGGCCGTCTCTCCCCTATTCCAGCCGCAATCGCAGTCCGCGGGTAAGCGCAAAGCAAACACGTCTACCGCGTCGCTTCATGCCGAAACCGATATCGCTACGGTGGTCTCTAAAGTGTATCTGCGGCTCTCAGAACACTAGATGTGAAATTCTATGTCCGTTTCAACACTCTGCAACAGGCCATTGCGTGCACGAACACCTCACTGAACGTCCTGAAGAGTTATACGGAGGCCACCATTATTTCACTGAACACTCTCAAAAATTATACGGAGTCTCCCACCGCCAAAATCTATGCACACCTCGAGCATCTGCTTACGTTCAGCCCACCTGCCACGCTGCAAGCAGGCCCCAAAGCTGCAATGGCTTAATCGTGGCGTGTCGCACACTGACCATATGGCGGTGAAACAGCAGGGGGTACCGTAAGAAACGGAGCCACCTGCAGTAGCTCATAGAGAAACTGTAAGCTGATCCGCAGGTGACAGAACCGGCCCTGGATGTTATCGCCTTGCAAGAGACGTCGACTCTCTTCACCCTCCCCGGTTACGTGGCCTACCATCAGGTTCATACGCGTGCTTCCCCCTGCACATCCACGCTCGTTCACAGCAGCCTTACAGCTGTACAGCACGAATTAGAAACTGCGGGCGTTCAACATACGATCGTAGAGATTATACCACGCAAACGCACAGGCAAGTCTCTCTTCATTCTGAATGTGTACAGTTCACCCCATGAGAAAACGGCAGACTTCTCCCGCCTCTTCACTGAGACGATCGCTCCCGCCGGTGACGCGTAGCTGCTCTTGCTCGGCGACTTTAACGCATGACATCCCGATCGGGGCTACACGCACACAGATCCGAAAGGCAGAAAGCTGTTGTCGTTACTACAAGATTTTCGCCTTACCATACACTCTTAAGAAAAAGTTAGTAAATAGATAGCAACTGCAAGCAAATATGCAGTAACTGCAGTGGTTACTACTTTTCTGTGGCCATTACTACCCTTTTGCTTCTTGTTTACTACCTATTTTAGTAAACAGTTACTAGCTGCTACCGTTACTAACTTTTCGCGACCTGTTTACTACCAACGTTAGTAAAGAGTAACTGCAGCCGTTACTGTCTTTCTTGCCCCGTTACTACATTTTTCCTACCAGGCTGTTGACTATCTAATCCAATATAGTGTGTGACTCTGATTCTGATAATTTATGAGAAGAACTATCTCGATGTATCATCATTAAACAGAAAAATGACTCAGAAGATATCCATAGATCAAGAGAATACATTTTGTTTTGAATTACGCAACCGAGATATGTACACGTCCTTCTGATATTGTCGAAACGGAGAAGTAAAAGTTAACGAACCATAAGCATGTACTATACCTGTTGTAATAGACAATTACCACAAACTGTAAATTACAGCGCATTAACAAGACCGGTAGATCAAAATAACCAGACGGTTGAAATTAGCCCCATGGACGGCGACAATTAATCCACTGTGGCGTGTCTACAAATATTATCATTGTTTTGGCGCGTCAAACAACACGAATAATTATTACCTTTTCACCACTTATATTTTAGCCCTGTGAAGCATTGAAATGCATTGAGAATGAGTTCGGTACCTTGTTTCGGCCCCTGTACATAACGCCTTTTTGTGATCATTTTATAATGAATAGATATGAGATATTATTTTTATGAGTAATGTTCATTAAAAGTATTGTGCTACGTCCCCAAACACACCTAACCAGGTAGTATATATAGTGATTTAGGTTTGCATTTGTTATTATTCATTCTGAAACACAAATGTTCCCCTGTTCCAGACATGCACCTGCAAAGTAGAGGCTATATTTACCCCACGCTAACTTCATATTGTATGCGTAGAAAACAGTAAACTCGTTAGGTCTATGTTTTATTCACGATCATGGCCCACCACACTAAAGTACTCGACGTTGTGTAGTAATTAAACGTTGATTGATCAAAAGTAGCAATGGAGAAATAATATGCCAAAATGAATGAACAGGGTAGTATAGGTTACTACTTTTTTCTTGAAACCTTTAAAAGTTACTAACTATGGGTGGTGACGGCTAGGGTACTAACAGTTACTAAATGCTATTAGTAACAGCAAAAGAAGTAACTGCAGCCACCCTCACTGCTACTAACTGCGCTTACTACCAGGGTTGTAAGATATGTTACAAGCCATTACTACCCCAAAGTTAAGTACTACTACTTTTTTTCGCTACCGGATCGTTAAGTATACTTAACGATCCGCAGCAGCCGCCCACACGCATAGGGAACAGTGTGTGCCGCGACACATCGCCGGACCTCAGACTGCAAGAACGTTACGCGTGCTACTTGCGACTACACGGGCCTTTTAGTGGGCAGTGACCACAACATCCTCGCAATAACAATTCATACGCGCCTCAGCTAAATGCCGAAACCCACAGCTCGCATTACCGATTGACCGAAATTCTGCCATTTGCGTGAAGAAGCCTCCGACACCACTACGGTCATCAATGAATGGATCGCTTCCTTACAAAAGCACGTGCAAGTCGCAACTCGTGAAGTGGAGACTACCACCGACTTGCCCACAACCGACTCTCGCCTCCTCCACATGTGGGAAACACACCCTGGCTAGAGTCTACTAGAAGTGTTAAGGTGAGTGACCACGCCTCGCCACCTGATGCTTTCGCGTTGCCCGTAGCGGCGGCGCTGAAGTCGAATAGTACTGAAAGAGCCGCGTGCCGGGTGCAGGAACTGCTGGGCGCTCCGGCTTCCCCGGTGCGCTTTTTTGATGCAGATTTCATCGTACCTGCCCATCATTCATGTCTAGCTAATAATGTTACAACCCTTGAACTATGACACACCTATCTACTGAATTTGAGCTCCATAAAGGTCCTTGTGAGAAATCGAAAATTATTTAGAAAGGGCGTGTCTTATTCTGATTTCTTCTCTCAATTCTTTCTTCGTTGAGCAGGCGCCTAAAATGTAAAGAATAACTGACTCAATTTATTGGAAGTTAGCTGCGCTCAGAAAGCTGTGGGATGAAAAAAAAAATACCGTGTCAAACGCACGCAGAACCAGGAGGCCGTGAGTAGAGGGGCCAGGAAGGAAATCCGAACCCCTGCACCAAGAAATGTTTTCGTAATTTACCTTTTCAGGGTATACTAAAATATTTACACGTATTCACAGCAACCACCAATTGCCAAAGTTAGTCGTTCCAATGCACTCCCCCCCCCTAAAAAAAGTCTTGGGTAGCCCTGCGCCGAACGTTTAGAGTTGGCGAAGCTGAATATAGCGTGCCTCTGTACTAATGCGCAGTGTATATTTCACCTTTTCGACAGTATGAGGTCTCGAAACTAGTTCAAGTCTAACCTAGTTGGACAAAAAATGCACGACGAAAAAATAGCGGCTGCTTTAAGGGGCATTGCATGGATATTGTTAAGGGGGCGGAGACGTGTGACTTAAATAAATGCGTGAACTTGTGGATATATATATATATATATATATATATATATATATATGTGTGTGTGTGTGTGTGTGTGTGTGTGTGTGTGTGTGTGTGTGTGTGTGTGTGTGTGTGTGTGTCTGTGTGTCTGTGTGTGTGTCTGTGTGTGTGTGTGTGTGTGTGTGTGTGTGTGTGTGTGTGTGTGTGTGTGTGTGTGTGTGTGTGTGTGTGTGTGTGTGTGTGTGTGTGTGTGTGTGTGTGTGTGACGTATGAAGTGATGAAGTGATGGTTGGTAGAGGCAGAGGAAGAAGTGACAATGGAATAAACATGGCGTATGTATGAGCCAGGCCACGTCTCCCAATCATCATAGCGTCACACGAGTCGACAGGATGAAGACCTGCCAGCCCCTTCATCAGTCGCTCATCATCTACGCAGTTCTCCGCATGACACCCTGACCATAAGTGAACTACCGAACCAGCACCTAGCCTTACGCATTGACCAGCATCATGTCAAATGCTTCTACTGGCCTTGCCATCCCCAAGTACACCGGAGCAGCGAACGATGGACCTGTACAGGACTGGTTCGACCTGTTGGAGCTCCACGCTACCGTTGCATCTTGGTCGGAACGGGAGATGGTTACGAACTTCAGCGACTACGTCACCGGTGAGGTATTTAAATTTTACCTTACCCAGATATTCCAGAATGACGAGACTTGACAAAAGATAAAAGAAGAAATGATCATCTGGTTTCAAGACAATATTCAAGATTCGATTAGAACACACACTCTCAGTGCATTCGAACTCAGTCATCGCAGTCATAAGCAGCCTTCACGCATTCGACCACAGAGCATGAATTCACAATTCCCGTCCGGTGTTGTTAGCCGCATGCTCACGGAAACACCACGTGGTCATTTTCCCAACGTTATTCCAGGTTCCTCATCTGCGTAAATATCGCCAATGCTTAACTCTCCGCTGCATAAAAATTCAATCCACTATTGATGACCCAGATTCATTCAATACTTCGTGCCACATGCGTACTTTGCAAACTGACTTGGTATTCAGCTCCGCAGTTCCACAAAGGCAGAAGCATTTCAAATCAGCATTTTGTGAAGAAAAGTCTTCTGCAGAAGCGTCTAGTGTTCATCAATCACAAGATCGAAGCGACGTCACTCCAGTATACAACCTCACTGCCAACACTGAAAACGAAAGCGCAGGTGCGACTTCTGATCACACAAGTGCCCTTCTGCAACCACCAACTATGAGCGGTTTATAAATACAGAAGATTCAAATTCACGAAACCCCCACATTTTCTTGCGCCAGAAACAGCTGCATTGTTTGTCGTCGACGAAGCCTGCGGAGGACTTGCTAAGAATTCTGGCACACCACGATCAATGTCACACCTCAAGCAAGTCGACGAAACCAAGAAACGACAACGTCAACGTATACTTCAACATTGTCAACGACGAAAGAACACTTCAAAGAAACCACTTTTAAGGCTCAAATAACATTGCAAAAAGGCCCAGTGTCGTGGATACTTTCTCCACTAGAGATTAAAAATGCGCCTTCGATCAAAACATCTGCGACATCGCTATACAAAAATCTCCAAAAGCCACAATAGCACCCCTTGTACTCGACAGGAACACAAGTAGTGCCCAATCAACCTTGATCAACGCGCAAGCAAGCTGCCTGCATGGCCTGTGTATCACCCACGACGAGGAATTCGATGCCTACAATATCGGAACTGTCGATTCAGCAAGATATTCGAACCTCGTTCGTTCTTCTCAAGAATGCCAGCTGTGATTACCCCTATCTCCGCGTCCAAAGCATTTTTGTGTTATCCACAACGCAACCACCAGCCTGGCCCACCAGAACTCCTGCGTTACCAGGACTGCTGCACTCTCCCCTGAAGTCTTTGAAAGTTCACGGAACTCTCCTGGAGCATAAAACCAATTGTGAATTTTGACACTTGTGACATTTAAACCTCTCGTTTACTTTTTCTTGTTCGTAATCCATGCCTTCTTTCGGGGGGAGGGGGAATCGTGTAACGTATGAAGTGATGAAGTGATGGTTGGTAGAGGCAGAGGAAGAAGAAGTGACGATGGAACAAACAAGGCATACGTATGAGCCAGGCCACGTCTCCCATTTATCATATATATATATATATATATATATATATATATATATATATATGTGTGTGTGTGTGTGTGTGTGTGTGTGTGTGTGTGTGTGTGTGTGTGTGTGTGTGTGTGTGTGTGTGTGTGTGTGTGTGTATGTGTTGTTTACTGTGTACATATACAAGGTATCTTTCTCAAAACAAAATGCACCAACGCCTGCCTACACTTTTGACACTTCATAAAAGAACTACACCTATAATAGTAAACATTGTCATAAATTTTCTTGCTTGCAACGGCGTAACGCCAATATAATATTAGGAAAGCAGTGTAATTTAAGCTGTTGATACAAAATGGGAACCGGTTACACTGAATTTACGCAGAGTTACAGACGGGCTATGTATGTATACTATACAACTGGCGCTATTTAATATGTTCAAGATAACACCTTTCGCGTAGAGTTCTTGACTAGGAGGTACAGGCGTTCTTTCAACTCGGCTTCCTGGAGCTTGCATAAAAGAAGCGAAGTGAGCGCGAAAGCACGTGGTTAAAACAAAAAAGGCTTTCAGAAAACATTAATTATTATTTTCCGCAAAACTGGGATAATAAAACTAAGTCGTCATCGATAAAAATTTGGTGAAAACATTACTTATATTCGGGTTCCTCACGAAACAATTGAGGGCGTTAGGACTTAATTGAGGAAGAGTGCTCTGGATATAGAAACTGCCGACAAAACGAGCGTAGATGTATTCGCGGTTTTGATACTTCCCTCTTTGTAGCTTTTCAGTAGCCACTTATGATGTAGCGCCACTCAAAGCGCTGCTTGAGTAAAAAGCTAAGTGGATTCGTGCAAATTCTGATTGTACTATTTGTTTTCTTTTTTTTTGTTGGCAGGCTTTTGAAACACTGAATGTCCCAAAGCAATTTCTGCGTGTCTGCATATTTACTCGTGCACAATTGCGCTTAGCAGGCGTGCACACACCGATAAATGCTCGGAAACGCATTAAACGTGCTAAAAACAAGCAAATACATGCTTTCGCGGGCTACTCGCGCGCACTCCCAATACAAACGCTTCTGAGATCTTCACTACCATGCAACTCTAGCGCCGCCGCTACTGTCACCCGCCGGAGAAGCCGCCGAGATACGGCGCGGCCGCCTCGTTCACTCCATTGCCCCCTTCTAGTACACTGTACCCTGGCCTCTTGCCCAGGTGGCACCGGCAGCGTCACAACAAGAAATTACGCCACCGCGTCGAAGCTCTAGCACGCGAAATTGAGAACCACAGCCTCGCCCTTGCGAGACAGCAATGGGGTAAACTGTGTGACAGTCTCTATGGGCAGATGAGTTCCAAGAGAACGTGGCACCTACTACGACACTTGCTAGATCTTTGCGCGTCCAAGTCGTCTGCGCATAAACAGCTTCACCGGATGCTACATTGTTACCCTGGAATGAACGCTGAGCTGCTCGAAGAGTTCGAAGAGCCACTCGATGAGCCGAACGCGCTGCCGGAGCGCTTTCCCCCGTACAGCGGCACACCTAACCCCCGACTGGACGAAGCTATTACGGAGGCGGAAATCAACGCCACAATGCTCGAACTTCGCACAACGTCGGTGTCTGGTCCTGACAGCGTAAGCAACAAGTCCCTTCGAAATTTGGATGTGAAATCGGTGGCTGCGCTCACGCGGTACGCTAACGAGTGCTGGCGCTCGGGCCACATACCACAAGAGTGGAGACACGCGAGGCTCGTGTTTATCCCCAAACCAGGCAAGAAGATGGACATCGCCATCCTACGCCCCTTGTCGCTCACATCTTGTATTGGCAAGCTAATATAACACGTTGTCCTTGCCCGATTACAAACCTACGCTGAAGAAAACGACCTTCTCCCTCCCACGAAGCTCGGCTTCCGCGCCCAGCTATCGACGCAAGACGCGCTAGTGCAAATGCACCACAACCTCCTTCGTACCCCGCCGAAGGCCGACACTCGCGCCTTGCTCAGTCTAGATCTTCATAAGGCATTCGAGTTGGTTTGACATGAAGCCATCGCCTCAAACCTTGCTGCCATTGACCCGGGTGAATGAACGTGTAACTACGCATGTGACTTTCTTTCTAACCCTACCGTTGAATTATCATTAGCCGGTGGCTCCGCATCTAAACACCTTCCACTCGTAGACAGAGGCACCCCTCAAGGAGCGGTTTTTTCTCCATTTCTATTGAACCTTGCTGTGCGCACGCTGCCTTCTTCACTCGATGAGATCTCGTGCCTTCGTCATACCATCTACGTAGACGACGTCACGCTGTGAACGACTATGGGTTCAGACGGCCAGGTAGAGGAGACCCTCCAGCGTGCGGTCAACGCCGTCGTTAGCGCCGCCACGCAGGCGGGTCTCGCGTGCTAGGAGAGCAAGTCGGAGCTCTTGCTGCTTCGCCCTCCCGACCGCCGTCAGAACAAGTAACCTCCCCAAACGGCCATCCATGTCTATGTAAAAGGTGGTGCCGTACCGCAAGTGGGCCACATGCGTATTTTAGTCCTATTCATTCAATCAAATTGACGGAACACCATCGCACTGGAACGCCTCACCATTGCCGTCACTCAAACAACCTGCCTCGTTGCTGGCGTGTCCGCTTGAAAGCAAGGCATGAAAGAAAAAAATTGCCCGCAGCTTTCCTCGGGGGAATACTGAGGAGGATGCGGAGCATATAATTGGTTAACGGGGTGTTAAAGTGCGACTTACTTGGGTCGATGGCTAAATTGGTTAACGTGGTTGTGAAATGGGGTGTTAAATTGCGACTTACTTGGGTCGATGGCTAAATTGGTTAACGTGGTTGTAGGAGGGGGTGTTAAATGAGTGAACACGTACACGCGTATGCGAAAGGGCGGCGCTGGTCGAAGGGACGTCGATCATTGTGTTTGTGGATTCGTTGGAATTCATTTCACCGCGACCTTGGACGTCGACGCGCCGTACAAACCAACCGACGAGCGGCAACTGAGCGAGCGAGCGCCGACCTTGAGTATATATACAGCGCGACGGCGCATGCACTGTCAGCTGTTGAATGTTCTCGAAGCGCGATGCCACATGCGCGTCCACTGGAGAATCAGGAAAATTGTAGATGTCGAACGCGGTGTGTAGAGGAGGACGGGTGCACAGATGGTGGAGGAGTGAAGCGCGCGCGGTGTGTAGAGGAGGAAGGGATGCACAGATGGTGGAAGAGTGGGCGACGGCGCGACGGCGCATGCGCGCGCGTCAGCTGTCGAATGTTCGAGAAGCGGTGCGGACGGCGCACTACAAGGCGCGAGTATAAGATGCTTCCGCATCTAAAAGAGCTACTTCAGCTTATCCACGCCTTTGTCATATCTCGTCTCACGTACACGCTACCATACCTGCGCCTACAGGGATGCGAGTGGGACAAACTGGACTGACTTATTCACAAAGTGTACAAGACGTCTCTTGGCCTCATTCTTACGACCTTTACGTCGCATCTCTTCAGCCGCGGCATCCACAACACTGTCGAGGAAGTCATCGAAGCGCACCACACAGCACAGATTTAGAGACTTCATGGTAGCAAGACCGGCCGCTGGATACCGTTGCTCCCGGTATACCTTACGGCTCCTTCAGTCCCTCGCCTACCTTTAAGACGAGGATCTACCTCCCATGTCTCTCGTCTGGCTCCCGGCGCACGCGGGAAACACGGAGAACGAGGCCGCCCACCGACAAGCTCGAGAATTCGTCAACCCAGTGGTGGGCCCCACCAAGAACCTAGAGAACATCGGCGAGCCTCTCATATCCTATCACGAAATTGCTCAGCACTATCGCCTCGCGCGTCGAACGAAATCCCCGCCGCATCCCAAACTCACGAAACCACGAGAAATCACATGGCGCCGCATCCAAACGAACTTGTTTCCGTGCCCGTGGGTATACGCACACATTTACTCCGATCTGTTCAGTCCGCATTGCTCAAAATGTGCCTCCGTCGCCTCTCCCTCTCTCATACTATGACACTGCAGAGAGGATTCCCCCTCGTCTGATCTCCTGACCACTCTCTCGTCCGAGAAGTGGGAAAGTGTACTCCGCGATAGAGCCTAGTACAGCTCTGGTCCATAGAGCGAGCTGAGGAGGTGGCGGACAGGCACGGGCTCACCACCATTCCTCTGTGATTTATTTTCCACTTAAATAAAGTTCTCTCTCTCTCTCTCTCTCTCTCTTGGTGAAAATTTGTGATTATTTCTTAGTTATTAGTGGTGCAAAAAATACGTGACACAAAATGAGCGTCAGGACGGGTGGCGGACTCGCAACTAATTTTATTCATGTCGACTCACACATATATACAAGCAAGTTGTAACAAAAACCAGGTGATACAACAGGAAAGTTTCATCATGAATTTCTATTCAAATAAGATATTTCTTTTTGTTTTAGGGTGATAGATGAAACGCTGATATATGAGTTAGTGTTAGAAATGTGCAGAGCCTGAATTATCTCCCGAGTTGTCTGATCATTACTTCTGGCGATGATGCTAGTCTGTTTTTAAAGACGATAGTCTTTCTTGGGCACCTTCGATGAAAAAATTTCGGTCTGTCTGTCTGTCTGTCTGTCTGTCTGTCTGTCGGTACATTCGTCTGTTTGTCCACCCTAACGATACCTCAAATGGCACCAAACGGCCTACCCCATCCGCAGCACCCACCAATATTGCTCAAGGTCTAGCGTTCATATTGTGTGATCGTCAATCAAAGAAAAAAAGAATGGAGGAAGCAACAAAAAGGGAGAAGGCAGGGAGGTTAACCAGAAAGTCATCCGGTTGGCTACCCTACACTGGGGGATAAAGGAAGGGGACAAGAAAGACGAGAAAGAGGGATTGTCAATCAAAAAGGCAAATATTGTGCATATCGGAGGCACCATAACAACATGTTCATGTTTTGTATGTCTGCTTTTATACTAGAAGAGGCACACACAAGTAACTCTAAGGATTGTAGCGTTTAACGCGCTGTGCTGACAGTGCAATGCGATGCTCGAGAAGGTGTTTCCAACGCTTTGCTATACGACGCCATGGTGGCGGCACCTGCCCGTCGCTTTGCGTTTTACGCCTTATCACCTCCATGGCCAACGCGCATCTTTCTCCGTGGTCGCGCACGCCTTCCTTTTCGAAGATAACTGCCAGATGGCGCTCGTGTATAACGTGCCTAGATGAGCTTGTTCGCCTCGAGGCACTCTAACGCAGCGCCTTCACAATACCATTCACCGATTTTCTTGCGCAAAACTTCAAATAGACGTTTTGTTCACTCTCTCTAGGCGCAAGACTGCTGTTTTTCGACGACATTTACTGTGTAACATGTAGCTTCGGGTCATTTTTTTTTAGTTGAGAGACGCACCCACACTCCCTGCAATACGCATGTGTATGGGAAATGGTGCGTTGGTGCGACAATTGACCTCGTGTTCCCTCTAAATCAGATTGACGCACCTACTAGTTTTTCCTACGACGAATTATTTGTGACTACGAAGCCCTTCCTTGCGTTCTGATCCCTTTTTGTCCCGTGCGTTTTAAGCCGTTCATAACTAGGAACCTATACACCAACTCGCCCAACTGTCAGTTCTACCGATTGTGCATATTTCTTTCAAATAAAATGTTGTGGTGTTCTAGAACTGTTCTCAAAATGGTTGACTTGCTATTCGTATTCCACTGGGCATTATCACTATTCGATTTGTATTCGATTCGGTTCCAAAACTCACTACTCACACACATCTAGCTATACACGCAAAATGTATAAATACCAGGTTCTCTGTTTGCGTTCCAACTCACCACAACCGACCGAAACTGCACATTGAAACAAGTTCAATAAAAACCAAGATCCTTAACTAAGGAGCATCTACAAAGAAAGTCATCATGAAAACTTAAGAGGGTCACTCAGCGTGCGCTCTTATATACAGCGAAGCTCTTCGTTCTCGGCGTAAGGCGTCACGACTTAAAGTTATCATCACCATTAATGCGCTGTTTTCGACCACTTCGTCATATTCTCTTTCGCCCTAGAAAACGTGTGCCTGTTTGTACAGCGAAGAAATAGAAGTGTGAGAAGGAGGGCAAAGAAAGAAAACCATAAACATAAAGAGCCATGAAAAGAAGCATAAAAACAAAAAAAATTATCAAGCAAACATTGTCAAAAACTTTTCATCACGACACACCGAAATGATAACACGCGTACCCACGATCCAAAAGCGATCATGATCATCCCAACCACTCGGCTATTCAGGAACGCCAACGTATCACCGCATAGCATTCTACAGTATCGCATAGCAAGGAGGCTGAAAATGAAAGTGAGGGTTGGGAGAACGAAAAGAAGGAGATCAAATGGTAAAGATGGTAAAGCAAAGCATATAAAGAATGACACAAAAAAAGAAAAGCAGAGAAAATAAAAAACAGAGATAGAGAAAAAGAAGTAAAAAGAAAGAGGAAGAAAGCAAGTAGTAGAGAGAGAGAGAGAGTTAGATAAAGAGAGGAAAGAAACAGAAACAAATATAAGAAGAAAAAGGAATAGAAAATGAGAGAGAGAAAGATTGGCACGGCTACAGAAAAAAAAATAATTAGAGAGATGTGGAATAAATAAACAGAAAGAAAGGAAGAAAAAAAGAAAGAAAGAAAAAGGAAATAAATACAGAAAGAAAGAAAGAAAGAAAGAAAGAAAGAAAGAAAGAAAGAAGGAAACAAGAAAGCAAGAGAAAAAAGAAGGCCATTTAACTCCATAGAGAAATAAAGAAATAGATAAATAAGTTGCCGAGCGAGCGGCGACGGGCCCGTTCTTCGCCGTGACAAGCTTTGCGCACGCCCCGCCGTAGTGGCTTGGTGGCTGAGGTACTCGGCTGCTGACCCGCAGGTCGCGGGATTGAATCCCGGCTGCGGCGGCTGCATTTTCGATGGAGGCGAAAATTCTGTAGGCCCATGTGCTAAGATTTGGTGCACATTAAAGAACCCCAGGTGGTCGAAATTTGTGGAGCCCTCCACTATGGCGTATCATAATCATATGGCCGTTTTAGGATGTTACACCCCATTTATCAATCAATCAATCAAGCTTTTCACGCCTTGGTGCAAACTTTCCACACTTTTAAATGCCATGCATTTCTTAGCGATTTTCGCTAAATATGAGCGTATTCATCTATCTATCTATCTATCTATCTATCTATCTATCTATCTATCTATCTATCTATCTATCTAATTATCTACCTATCTATCTATCTATGTATCTATCTATCTATCTATCTATCTATCTGTCTATCTATCTGTCTGTCTGTCTGTCTGTCTGTCTGTCTGTCTGTCTGTCTGTCTGTCTGTCTGTCTGTCTGTCTGTCTGTCTGTCTGTCTGTCTGTCTACTAGCCGCCAGGACATTTAGCTCTTCTGGTCGTTTCGATAATGGTATCAATACCAAAATTGGTATGGCATAACATGACTGTATGACGAGCATAAGTGACTAGTCATGACATGAAAATTATGCCATAAATGTCGTATATCATGTCATGAATGTAATAATATACATTTCATGGTCTTGCTGCTCATGCGGTGGTTTCGTTTACATTAAATAATGAAAACTGATATGGTATGACATCACTGCATGGCGAACATAAGTGAGAGACCCTAACGTAGAAAGCATGACATGCACGTCATGAAAATTATGACTACACGCCATGCTCATGGTGCGCTCACGGGAGTTTCGCTAGCTTCACATATACTAAATTTGGTATTACGGGACATGAATGGACGACGAAGGTAAATGGCACGTCCAAACATGATAATAATGAAAAAAGTTATGTACGGCAAAATTCACGTCCACCTCGTAACGTTGTGCTGATATTAAAGTAACATATAAACGTTCCCCTTTCGTGGTTCGCATATCATCAATTCTCACTGTACGTCGGATCTGGCTTTTTTTAACGTGATAGTGTTAAAGAGCTCGTTTCGCAGAATTTGCGGCGTCAGTGTCACTAGTTGTGAGCGAAAAAATATCATCTTGTACTTAACCAAAAATCGGGAAAGATACAAATCAAAAATAAGGAAAAATTTAGGCTCCAAGTGGGAATCAAACGCAGGTCGTTTGCGTGGCAAGCTGGTGTTCTACCACAAAGCCACGCGTCAAGTGCAATTGCACTGAAAATAACGTCCCCTGTTTGTAAATGCAGTGATAGTAACTCATGCTGTACGTATACACAGGTGTCGTGTATACATGCTTCACAATACAATATGAAACATTGAAATGGTAATGAGATATAACAGACAATCATACCAAGGAAAGTATACGGGATATTATATGAGGCAATAGTTATGTAAATGTGAAGAAAAGAAAGTTGTTGAAAAAATCAATTGCCGTGGGCAGGGACAAAATCTGTGACTTTTTTTTCCTTCATATTTAAATTACAATTGCTTCATACAACATCCCCTATACTATCCTTGGCATGATTGTCTGTCATATCTAATTAATATTGTGTCTAACCATGAAAACATCGCCCTTAAGTGTAACTTATTTCCTTCATGAAATCTTGTCGTAATAATGTGTGGTGCAGGCGTCCATTGCCATCGGGCGTCAGAACACGTGATTATCACAATGACTCAATGGTTTAAAGACGGTCACCCACTACACAAGGCACACACATCACTGCGCCTATTTTCTTAAGGCCACGTAGTGGGTGCATAGCAAGTACGAAAAGGTTTCACGCACTAAGTGTTTGAAGTACACTAAATAGGGACAAAATATCGCTATCGCGTTCAACTCTTAAAGGCGAAGCTTAGCCGTCCCCATTTTTTTTTAATGTGCCCGTGAACATGTTCGAGAAAGAGAATTTTTGGAGGCCCGGAGATGTCCGTCCGACCGTTTCCCCTATAGCATGTTCCAACAGATGACGCCAATGACATAAAATGGCGCACACAAAGTTGTACTCAGCCTCCGGAAGACCATTCATAGGTTTGTTGCAGACAATGTAAACACATCACTGAAACCCTACAAATATATATATATATACCGCGATAAGGTTGCACAGCTATGTTAAGGATGAGCATGATCAACTTTGCCTAATTAGATTTCGCTATACTTATTTCGACTCATCTGGGCTCATCTAAGCGTAACTTCGCTTAAAATAAAAACGCCAATCAGAACTCGGCTTAACTAAACTTACATACGCCTGACTTATCTAGGTCATAAAGGCTCGACTACATTTGATTAGTTTCGGCTACATTTACTTTGACCTAACTAAGCTCATTTAAGTGCAACTTGGATTAGCCCGCCAAAGGCAAAGTAGCCCGAGAAAATTTAATATTCTACGTTTGGCTTCGTCAGCTTGTGCAATGCTCGCTATGCTTACTTATCCTAATCAACCGGTGTCAATAACAATGCGAGCCGGCACTTGAACCAGCCCTGTCGCAGCCGCTACGTAAAAAAATGGCACAGATTCGATGGAGCAAAGAAAGCGACACCCAGTTGTCGTTTTGCCTACAAGCGCCGTAACACCGTCCAACAGACTGACATGTGAAGCCAAGTGATGAGGTGGGACGCGCATGCGCCCTGCAGCAGATGTCTCGTTTTGTCTCGTCGTGTCTAGTCGTTAGCAGGCGCGTCAATGCTCTGCCACGCGTTCCCATGGTCTGCACACTTTTGATCGCACCTGCACCATACAAGCTTAATGTTGTGCCCAAGGGTGGCCACAGATTGGGTAAGCGTAAAGTAGACACGAAGTCTCTAGAACGTAGCCTCCACTTGGTGGGTTAAACCACCAGGGAGGTCCAACCCACATATGGATGTATGAGAGCTCGTGTGGTACGTCGTAGGCTCTCTTTCAAAGACGATAGTCTTTCTTAGAACCTTCGACGCAAAAATTTTGGACTGTCTGTCTGTCTGTCTGTCTGTCTGTCTGTCTGTCTGTCTGTCTGTCTGTCTGTCTGTCTGTCTGTCTGTCTGTCTGTCTGTCTGTCTGTCTGCTTGTCCACACTTAACAGCGTCGGGTACTTGAAACGGCTGACGCCATCCACAGCGCCCACCAACGTTGCTCAAGATTCAGCGTTCATACTTGTGCAATTGTCCATTAAAATCAATTATTGTGCATGTGCAAGGCACCATAACAACACATATATATTCTGCATGTGCTTCTTTCACTGGCATGCATAAGTAATTTTAAGAACCGTAGCGCTTATCACGCTGCGCTGACCATGAGACGCTTGCGCGAAAAGGATAATGTTTCCAACGCTTTGCTAGGACCAGATGGTGGTGGCACCTACCCGTTGCCTTGCGTTCTACACCTTATCACCTCTGAGACGGGTGCGCACACCCCTCTCAGAGCCAAGTGCTTTGTTTTCCAAGAAAACTGCCAGATGGCGCTCATGTCTCACGTGTGATGTGACTTGATGCACTCGTTCGCCTCCGCTGAACGCTCGAGGCACTCTAACGCAGTGCCTTCAGAATACCTTTCACCAATTTTCTTCCACAGAAAATCAAATAAATTTGTTCACTCTCTCCACACGCAAGGCTATCGTCTTTCGACGACATTTGCAGATTAACATGCAGATACGGGGTCAATTTTTTCTCAGAGCATCTCTCCGTGTGCGGCTTATGAAAACTACGGTAGGGTGTGTGGTGTAACTTGTGGGTCGGTTGACGGACTTGCTCGCTGTATTCCGTGCCGACCGGTTGTGCCCTCGTGATCTCCGACGTTAGCGTAGCTCTGGCCGACTGGGCTCACCCTATATCATCTCCTCACGCCGAACTCCGACGACAGTGTAGCTCTGACCGACTGGACTTGCTCGACGCCATCTCCTGACGCCGACAAGAGCTCTCACAAGTGGTGCCCCATCCTCGGACTATTGTGACCATGTTTCCATTGTTCCTATCTCTCCTATCCCCTCGATATGTCGTCGCTCTCTGGCATACTGTTTCTCTCTCTCTCTACACCTTCATTTCTATCTTTTTAATCTCTCCTCACCCCTTGTAAGCTACTGCTGAGGTGTCGCTCGCTGAAGCAGACAGTTACGGGGCTCACTTTTCCTTTCTCTCTTAGAACCACTTTGTGTGTCGGTTGACCAATCAGCTTTCGTAAGGTCCGGCAAAGCAGCCCGTGGCACACACTGAACACGTATCCGCACAGTTGCGAAGGCAGCAAGATGGTGAAGGTTATTCGAGAGAGACGTAGGTCGATACACTCTACGTATATTGTGGATACGTTGAGTCTATTATGCCCAATTTATCAACTGGAAACATCTATCAGGATGAAGATAAGGAAACAGCCTTGCCAATCCGTCCCGTATGGCAGCAAGCTCGGCGAAGTGTACCGTGGTGCGGGATCCGAAAAATACAAGCATGTCTGGCCAGCTTCTAGTGTTAATGGACACACAAGAGTGGTAGAAATAGTGGTGCCACTAACACTGGCATCAGCAGCTTATACGCTAACACCGGGGCTTCATAAAGGCGGGCAAACTTGGGTGCTCGGCTGGTGTAAAACCGGGCCCTAAATGCGACCAAGAGGTTTGTTTTCAATCAGTCACATTATGTTCCACGGGGTGATAGCGATTGTCCCTGAATTTCGCTTGTAAATTTTTTTTTCCTAGCCACAGAACGTTGATGGCTTAAGGTTGCGAGCACCGTAACGCTGATTTATAACCTCGTCGATAGTGTTGACTTGAGATTCCTGTATCAGTGTTGTCAATAGAGCATAAGTGGCGGTCAAGTTATGGCCAACATGGAATCGTGCTTAAGCGCTTCCAGGCGAGCCCAATTGGCCACCGTGAGAGCATGAAACTGGGTATGGTAGAAGAGCTTTGGTTGCAATATGAAACGGACATCGAGGTGAACTATGTTGATTGCGCGATCAGATTTTTTACAGCGAAATCTGTTATGAGATCACAACTCGGGTCACGCGCAGTAGTCCACTGCCGCCACCAGTGTCCGTAACCATATCGCGTAAAACCGGAAAAAAAAACTAGCACCAAAGACAAGTATGCTGGGTGCCAGCCCTGTACTCTACGACAGAGTTTCGCCAGTGCCTGTGATTTGTTGTCAAACCTAGCACCAAAGACACACTGGGGCTTGAACACAGGGCCACTAGGTGCCAGCCCAGTGTTATACCACTCAGCTACGCTGGTGCTTGTGACTTGTTGACAAACTTGCCTTAGGCAGGCTCGATGTCGAGGAATCAATAGCGTTAATACGACTTGTAAAGCGTTTTAAAACGGTGAAAGAACAACCAGTCATCGCACAATGCGAATAGCGGAACGAGTGGGCCGGCGAATAATCCAACCCATTAGAAAAGCTTGTTCTTGTTCCCATAATAACTGTGGCGCATACCCACTTCAGCCATTATTCTTCGTCGTCGTCAGCCACTGCATGAACAATTGGCACGGAATTCCTTGCAAGTGCTTGGCGGATACCAAGCTTCTCAAAAGAATGATGAAAAATAGCATAGCTAATGCGGGGCTATTACCAAAAAATTTTATTATTAATGTGGTAGTGGGTATCAAGCAAGTGTGCTTGCAGTAGTTACCCAATGAGTGTTCCGAAATGCTTGCCTGCAGTGAGGAAAGGTAATTTGGATAAATTCAAAGATTTCGAGCATTTGAGCTATTGCTGGAATAAACAGTGGTGTGTATCTCGCCAGTTAGAGGTCACTTATACCAGATTGCGCTGTGCAGTTCTACAACTAAATTATTACCCTAATAAAGCTCGGCTCAAGGCGTCACCGCTATGCATTTGGTGCAACGAAATTGAAACAATTGAACATTTCTTTTTATTCTGTCATCGTTATTCTTATCAGAGAAAAAGATTTTTAGTAGCCCCATTACAAAAGCTAAGAATACAAGTAAATCTACCAGTAATTTTATCACTTGGCGGAACTTCATTTGGTTACTGCCACAGGGATGTATGCTCCGCTGTGTTTGATTACATCAACGCAACTAAAAGATTACCATGCTAGTGAACCTCTACCTTTTCAGATCTATTGTTTATAATTCGTAGTTATGTCTTTCAAAAACAAAAGATGGTTTGACCGCTTGCTCAGCAAACATTTTTTGGTAGTATTATTTTAAGCTACTTTTTTCAGATTGGCTTCATTTTCATTTTAGTTTCATTTAAGTATCCTGCCGCCCAGTTCTTGGCCCATCTCCCTTTGTGGGTAAGCGCCATCCATCAGAGGTCATCAGCATAAGCATCAGCATCAGAGTGTTCTGAAAAGGCTCTGAAAGGCCGCTCTTTTAGCTTTCGCTGTGACTGTGCGGCGCTTCCCATGCAGGCCTGGCGTTTTTTCGCAATCAGGTGAATCAACTGTACTGTCTCTGAAGGCTGTTGTTCTGAACTCTACCCAAAGTCTAGTGAATGCAGCGGCACCAATTTCCAGGCCAAATATGTAAAAATTTGAAGGTTCATTTAGTGGCTGCTGATCCAATTTAACTGCACAGAACGGAGTCCCGTTGGACGACGCCCATAATTGTTTGCAACCGACATAAACGCCGTTTTTCAAGCTGTATCGTTGAATACATGGTTTAGCGTTCTGTGCTATCTGGCAATTTGGCTGCTCTTTTATTCGAGATCTCGCGACAGTGTCACGTAGCTCGCGCTACGTATGGTTTCGTTTACATGCGCTGGGTCTTTTTTTGGGGGGGGAGGGGGAGAGGATACGCACGCATCTGTGAAATAGATACGTTGCATACAGCCCATGCGCACTTTTCTCCGGTTGCCATGCTGCGTATGTAGGCTTGTTACGTACTTTCAACTATGTTTTCAAATACCCGTAGACCGAACGGCGAAAATTCGTCGAGGGTGGCCTCCAACGAGAACCATGGAGAGAGATAGGCGAGGCTATCTTGATAGCCCAAATGCGGTTGGAACCAAATTTGGCCAGGATGATACCAGCAGTACCTATCGAACCACCACATGATTCACGTCGCTTTGTCAGTTTGCTCAACCTTGAGGCGAGAGCTATTGAACGCATGTGGGGGTTATTGCATGGAGGCTTTCCTGGTTTAGGAATAGGAACTATTTCTGCATGCCGCCAAGAGTCATGAATGGCTCCCTGTAGACCAAGCTTTATGACCTCCAACAGCTCATGTAGAGCTTTAGCTTCTGTGTTTTTGTAAAGCAATTTTTTGTTCTCTCGAATCACGAATCGCTACGGGTAACTGGTTAAGCGAGTTAGGACATAGCATTTGGTACGACTAATATACCAAAAGAAAGGAACCTTTCTTTTCTGAGAAATCACCTCTCGTTCATTTCTCTGCTTCCTGCCTCAAGATTTTTTCTGGTTTCTTTCCGTCACCGGCCGATCTTCACCAAGTCCAACGAGTCGATAAATTATTTACGTAACACAAAAATAGAAAAAAAGACATTATACCTTTCCGAAAAACGGCGTTACATGTATATATAACCAGTTTTCTTTCATGGCTCAGAGCCGAAAATGAACGGTGGACAGCTTTGAGGAGCAGGGATTCCCAGACATTCAAAGCTGAAACAGCTTCAAGTGCTTGAAAGTAACACATGAGCCATTGCACCGCAGCGCGACTCGAGACTTCATGAGTATATGTACTTACCAAGACTTTTTTTTCTTTTCCTTGTTCGGTTACGCAACTGCTGGCCAAGTGTCTGTCTTTTTATTCTCATAGCTTCTGCATCAGCGGTCTATAGATATAGACACCTGAAATCCCTAACAAAAGCTTAAGGTATAAATCTGAATTGCCCCCTAAATAATAACGTAGCCTCGACTGCCGTAAGGCCGCTATGTGCGAACTCTGAAAGGTTCTTTAAGTTAGGGCATCTCGGTGATGTTTCTAAATGCGACTCAAAAGCTACCCTGCAAACTTTTTTTTTACCTGAGCAAAACTTATCCTTATCACAAAGCACTTCAAATAGGCGCGATGAGAGCGACTCTAGGCTTACGCCCCGCCGCGGTGGTCTAGTGGCTAAGGTACTCGGCTGCTGACCCGCAGGTCGCTGGTTCGAATCCCGGCTGCGGCGGCTGCATTTCCGATGGAGGCGGAAATGTTGTAGGCCCGTTTGCTCAGATTTGGGTGCAAGTTAAAGAACCCCAGGTGGTCGAAATTTCCGGAGCCTTCCACTACGGCGTCTCTCATAATCATATGGTGGTTTTGGGACGTTAAACTCCACATATCAATCAATCAATTATCTCGGCTTACGTCAAAAGGGAAGACGCATTTGTCATCGTCTGCGCCTTCCAGATGGTGCCGTCGGGATTCTGTCCATTTCTACTTAAATTGCTGACAACGGAATGACTGTGGTAGCTCGACTGGCAATTCTGGTATGTTTTACAGGCAAACTAAAGGAAATGGGAATATAAAACTCAAATAACCAACAAAGGTGATTGAATTATTGCAATGATAAGAAACTTTATTTAAAATGTGATCAGTTCTCTTGTTTCTCTGTACCACCAACAAAATGAGAATATCAAGACGCAGTCACATTTCTGTTTGTTTGCGTATTTGATAAATGCTGACAGGAATTTGACGGTGTTCCCCAACCACTGTTCATATAACACGAGTGAGCCAATTTTTGACAAAAAAATGCCTGTTTGGCAGCATTTCTGAACGCGGCATTTTTATTGCATTGCGTCAGAGCGTGCTTACTGCAAGGCATGCAAACACTCTCAATATCGGATGGTAGGTGCTGTATCTACAGTGTATACCTTTCAAAATGTACAACATATGCGTCCCGGGCGCAAAAAGGAAAAAAACCTGGTTGATCAATTTCGAAAGAAAATAAATGTTAGAAAAAGAAAAGTAGGAGCTTAGCCAGTCCTGGGTAACCGATTCGCTACCCTACACGTAGGAACTTGATGGGGAGATTAAAAGTGGGAGAGGAACCATGTGAGAAAGAAAGATGTGTGCTGTCACACAGCACGCACACAGGCACGCAATCAGTGACAGTCCATCAATATGGCGTGAAACGAGAGAGAACATGTTACAACTACTTGTCCAGATCCGCTTGACGGCCGCTACAGTCTCAGCAGCTGCAGTGTAACGCATATCACCCGAATCTGTCACGCATATCGCATGACCTCAGGAAGAGCAGGTAGCCGATGACACGACTTCGAAATGTCTTGCACACTAACTAGGAACAGCAGGCTTAGAGACCCAAGACGCAAGCGTAAAGCCGCATGTACGAGCCCGCCAGAAGCGACGCAGGTAGTTATGCTGAATCCGCCAACGGGAAAGCATTCCGGTGTCTCCGATCGTACGAGCTGATTTGCAACCATGCATGGGGTGTCAGAAGCACCAAAAGTGAAAGAGGGGAGGCTTGAATAGAAGAGGCGTCTCTGTTCAACACGACTACATTGATTGTTCTGCATAAGAACTCGTTCCCGGGCTTGTGGTGTGTCGTCCTTTGTGTCCATCGTGTCTGTTGGGTTCGAACTTGGTGCGTTCGCCGAATACCTTCATATTGTTACCCGCCTCGCTAACGATGAGCCCACGCCATGACGGTAGCGGCACCACTGAATTAGCGGAACGACGGCTGTCTATCGGTCACAAAAGACGAGAATACTCACGTCTCCCAAAGGGCTTAGTGGTGGCGCCTACTGCAGACAAGAGTCTAGTCCAGCTGCAAGGGTTGAAGGTGCACTTGCGCTCCGCTGTAGAAACCGAAACCAGCGGCAGCGGTGGCATCGATATGCGGGCTTAATTTACTGATGGGCTGTCAGCAGAGCGTTGCAGGCAGGTGTTCGGTAGATGCGTTACCACGGCTCGGCGACGCCAGACATCGAACGTTCCGGGAACCAGAGTGAGCGAAGTTGAGCGGCGACTAGAAGTGGTGATTCTTCGAGAATGATTCGAGGAGGGAGGACTCCGTGACTTCCACCCTCAACGGCAGCCAACCGGGAGTCAAGGAGAGAGACACTCCTGTGTTTCTATTGTATTGTGTGAATGTTTAAATGGGGAATTACGGTATAAAACCAGGGGTGCAGGGAGAAGAAAGAAACAGAAGAGAAACGAATAAACGCCTCTTATCGAAATGATGTCCGAGCGGTCATTTCCCAGGGTTCCAGCAGATGAAAAATCTCGTCTTTGGCTTCTTTGGCGGCAGCAGCAAATGTCACGAAACCAATGAGGAAATTTAAGAACTAAAACGGAACTCAACTGGCGCAGTCGAGCAGGATCTGCATGGCTGAGCTGAGGAAGACAGCGGGGAACGACATTGCCTGAGACTGACGACAACCACCTTCAACTGACTACCACACTGTGTGATCAACAAAGGAAAGCTTGTCCACTGGATTCCGAGGAGGAAGAGCACACCACAAGGCTACTAAGGCGGGTACCTCTTGATTTTCTGTTGGGTGCAGGCTGTGACATAGCGTTACAACTTGCGAGACAGAGAAAGGTACAACTTGGAAATGAGCGGGTGCGGCGCAGGAAACTTGCGAGCGTTGGGAGTCTCCAACAGCGGCACAGGGGGTCGTGGTAGTGCGTCATAAACGGCGTCGGAACAGCAGCTAGTGGTGCTTTAGCTGCAATTGAAAGTTGCTGAGGCGGAAACAGAGAAGCAGCGCTTGATGCTTGAAAGCCAGGGGCTAGAAGCCCGTGATAGGAGTGTCCAACGAGGGCGGTGACGGCGTATCGCTTGGTCTAAGGTTACAGAAAGACAGGTGACTGAAGTTTGGAAGTTTGTTAAAGTGTGTACTGGCACCAATGCCAAACCAAGAGGCACTTGTGCCAATGTGGTTCGAGGATGTTGAGGCAATGCTCGAGTCATACGAAGTTCCGAGCAAATGGTGGGCTGGGCTAGTTTTACCACAGTTGAGCGAAAGGGCATGTGGGCTGCGGTGCAGGCTAACTGCAGATGAGCGAAACTCTTACGTTAAGCTTAAATTGAGCATTTTGGAGAGTCTCTGGCTTTTGTCGGTAAAGTACAAGATGCTATTTGAAGGATAGAAAAGGGGAGAAAAGGAGTCCTGGGATCAGTTTGCCATGCGCCTTGGGAATTATTTCGACTATTATGTCCAGAGTTCCAAGTTAGGCCCGTTCGAGGAACTCAAGCAGCTAGTTGTCGCGGATCGCTTGAAAGAATGTTTGAGCCCGGAAGCAAGAGCTCATGTTGTTTTAGTTAACAGGAGGCTTTTTCGCTACCCAGTAGGGTGGCTAGGCTCACGGAGAGCTTCGAGTAGAGTGAAAAGTGTAAGGCAGCACAAAAGAAGGGGAATGTCAAAGAGTGCCAGTAGAAAGCCAAAGCCTCCGTAGAAACCCCCATGGACGGAAAATAGAAAAAAGCGATGTTTTGAATGCAAGAGAACTGACCACATTGCCAAATTGTCCCAAGAAGAGCTTCTGAGCAGGGCCCTAGGCCAGCAGTACAACAACAAAACGGTCCAGCGTTCGCGAGAGTGAAGGCTTCTGCATTCAAATCAGGAATAGCAACAACATACAGGTTTTGGCAGTGCAAAGAGCAGAAACGACCCACACTGAAAACGGTAACACTTAAGAGCTCAGGTCGGTCATTAAACGCCGTGGTAGACTCGGGAGCAGAAGTGAGCGTGACTAGAAAGGCGGTGGTACCTCAGTACAATGGTACGGGGTCGCAGATAAAGATGACGGGAGCGTTCGGGCAACAAGTAACCAAAGAGTTGGCTTTCGTACCACTCACAACTACTGAAGGAAGTCCTTACGTGATGTCCGAGGCGGTACAGTCGGTCGTGTTTTGTGCGATCACAGATAATCTGCTAGACGGCACAGACGCGATGATCACTCCTAACAATTACGCACAGCTTCTCGAGGAAAGGGTTCAACGGGACATAGTGTCAGAGGAGGGTTCGGCAGTCGAGGAGACTCAAGCCATGGTAGAGCTGTCGAATAAGGCATGCGAGGAGCAACAGGCGATTGCATGCGTCATAACCGCGAAGAGCAACGGTGAAGGTTCTGAGCCGGTCAAGAGCAAACGACAGAAGTTTCGTGAGGCTCAGGAAGCAGACCCGGCTTTGCGAGATGCTTGGGTGCAGACAAAAGTCGGAACGCATGGTATGCTCGTTCAAAATAAACTCTAATATCATCAGGAACACCTCACGGGTCGCACCTGGAAACAGCTATTGCTACCATCGCAAAAGCACGAAGTGCTGAAAATGGCTCCCAATTCACTATGGGTAGGTCATTTAGGAGAGCAGAAAACACTACAACGGGTGAAAAACTCATTTTACTGGCCGCAGATGTCGCGAGATGTAAAGGAGTACTCTAGATTGTGCCATGAATGCCAGGTTAAATCTTCGGTAAGGCAGATAGAGTTGCGATGAAGTCCTTGCCCAGGTACAGCGTGCTGTTTCAGATAATAAACATGGACTGCATTGGTCCTATGGTACCCCCTTCAGCTTGAGGTCACCGCTACGCTTTTCTGTCGTAGACTTACGCACCAGATGGCCAGAAGTAGTATGCCTCCATTAACTAATGGCAAGGGCTGCATGTGACGCGCTACTGCAGATATTTTCTCAACATGGGGTGCCAGAGACAATGTGCTCAGCTAAGGACAGAATTTTTACGTCGAAATAGACAAATGAGATGTTGCAAAAAGTGGGGGCAACACCGAGGTTTTCCACGCCTGATTATCCTCAAAGCAACGGCTTAGTGGAGCCCTGGAATGGCACGTTCAAAAGGATGCTTTCTCAAATAGTCAGCAAACATGAACGCGAGTGGGATAGAATGATTTCATTGATGTTATGGGCATATGTTGAGGTTCCACATGCGACTACAGGGCGGTCACTGTTCGAGCTCATGTACGGGCGGGTGTCAAAGGGGCCCCTATCCATTCTCAAAAAGACTTCGTCAGGAGACTGGGAAGTTCCGGAATCACTGGGCATGCCAGCAGCGGAATATCTTGCGAAGTTCTGAAGTAGCTTGGAAGAAGCTAGGGAAGGAGCCGCCAGAAAGAGTAAAGCCAGTCAGAAGGAGTACGTAGGACGCTACAACTTCAGGGCTACAGAGAAACAGTTCGTCGCAGGAGACCAAGTACTATGGCTCGAGAATGAAGGAGAGGGAAATCTAGAGGCAAAATGGAAGGGACCGATCACTGTGGTCAAAAAAATGGGACCGTACAGTTATTTAGTTGAGCTGGTGGACGGTTCGCGCAGAAATATTGACGCAAACAAGCTTCACGCATATCACACGTGAGTAAGTGAAGTAGGAGTGATATTTGAGGGCGATCAGGAATTTGGAGATGTTCCTGTCCCACAGTGCGGGCCAGAGGTGCAGGCGACGCGGCACCTTGTTGAAACAGCAATCTAGAGCCTACACAGAGAACAGAGCCGCGAGACTTAATCGTGATGCATTCGAGGGTATTCACAAACACGGCACCAGCAATGTGGAATGCACAAAATAAAAATCAAAGAAGGAGAGCAACCGAGACGTACATACCCCTATAAGGTGCCAGTGGCAATGGTGCACGAAGTAGAGAGGCAGGGAAATTAGCTAGAGCAGTGGGGACTGGTATAGCCGGTTGAAAGTCCGCACGCGTGTCCACTGGTCTGCGTATCAAGGAAGGATTGCGGCATCCGCATCTGTTGCGATTACAGGAGACCGAACGAAATAACATAGAGAGACGCATTTCCCGTGAGCGTGGCGACTAATGTATTATACCAGATGGCGAAAGCCAAGTACATAACTCTGCTAGACATGTTCAGAGGTTACTGGCGAATACTTCTTCACGAGAACGAGCAGGTTTTTACTGCTTTTGCCACTTCCTCAGGCCAGTACGCATGGAAAGTGATGCCCTTTGGATTAAAAAATGCCGCCAGCACCTATCAGAGGTTCATCAATGTTCGACTGGCTCCGCATAGACATTACGCTTGCACTTACAATGACGATGTTGCGATGCACTGAGAGCTGGGACGAGCACCTAGAACATTTGAACAAGGTGTTTGCATCACTGGCGAAGGCAGGGCTGACGCTCAACGTAAGAAATTGTCATTTTGCACAGCAAGAAGTCAAACTCTTGGGGCACATTGTAAGATCAGGCAGGCACGGGGCTGACCCAGAGAAGGTCCGGACAATAAAGGAGATTCCGGCTCCCGAAACAGAGAGACAACTTTGTAGTTTCCTAGGGCTAGCCAACTATTATCGGGACTATGTGCCCGAGTACTGTAACGTCGTTATGCCTCTGACCAACTTAACTGGTTGCCGTATTCCACAAAAAATGACCCTGGAATACAGAGGTGCAAGAAGCTTTTGACAAAGTGAAAAACTCTCTAGTGCAGGCGTCGGCATGGCAGGCCCCAGATTCGAGTAAGAAGTTTATCCTCGCCACAGATGCGTCTGATGACGCCAATGGTGCGTGCCTGGCACAGCAGGGTTGGGAGGGCAAGGAGCGCCCTATCGCTTTTCTGAACAAGATGCTTAGCCCGGCTCAGACTCGATGAGCCACAATATAAACGGAAACTTATGCAATCATTTGGCACTGGGGAAGTTTGGCGCTTGGCTGTTTTGTGCTAAGTCAAGGTGATTACGAATCATAACCTTTTCAAATTTCTCACTCCAACCACTCCGCAGAGCGCGAGGCTGACACTCTGGGCGCTGGCACTGGAGAAGTATAACCTGGAAACTGAACCCAAAAGGGGTCTCTAAACGCTAATGCAGACGCAATGTCGTGGTTGGTGACTCCCAACGATGACGCATAAAAAGGACCGCGCAGTAAGGGGGGTGTACGCTTTGTCAGTGCATGCGCACGACAGAGTCCAAGAGGTACGAGTGACGATTGGTGCCTCACGCATCAAGCCAGTGAACATGTGTGAATGTGTGGTTGTGGTTGTGTTACTTGTCATAGATACAGTTAAACACAGTTGGAGGGGAGGTGTTCGGTTCGAACTTGGTGCGTTCGCTGAATACCTTCATATTCTTATTCGTCCCGCTGACGGTGAGTCAACGCCATGACGGAAGCGGTGTCACTGAATTGGCAAAACGGCGGATGTATGTCGGTCACAAAGGACGAGAAGACTCACGTCTTTCAAAGGGCTTAGTGGTGGCGCCTACGGCATACAAGAGTCGAGTCTGGCTGCAAGGGTGGAAGGTGCACTTGCGCACCGCTGTAGCAACCAAAACCAGCGGCAGCAGCGGCATCGATACACGGGCTAAATATACTGATGGCTTGTCAGTCTCCAACATCTCCAATTCTCCAACATCCAAATATACTGATGGCCTGTCAGTCTGCAGCATCTCCAACATCTCCAAATTCCTGATCGCCCTCAAACATCACTCCTACTGCACTTACTCACGTGTGATATGGGTGAAGCTTGTTTGCCTGAATGGTTCTGTGCGAACCTCATCCAGCTCAAATGAATAACTGTACGGTCGCCGGTGCGTTGTTCAGAGAGGTGCCCGGGAGGTGCATTCCCACGGCTTGTCGACGCCGAGCGTCGAACGTTCCAGGAACCAGAGGGAGCGAAGTTGAGTTGCGACGAGAGGAAGATCCTAGAAGAGATGACTCCATGCCGCCACCCTCAACGGCAGCCAACCAGGAGTAAAGGAGAGAGACATTCCTGTGTTTCTATTGTATTGTGGGAATGTCTGAATGGGGAGTTAGGGTATAAACCACGGGCGCAGGGACAGAAAAGAAAGAGGGGAGAAATGAATAAACGTCTCTATCTAAATGTTGTCCAAGTGGTCCTTTCCTCAAGGTGCCAGCAGATGAAAAATGTCGTCTTTGGTTTCCTTGGCAGCAGCAAATGTCACGCAACTACCGAGGCGAGTGAAAGAACTAAAACGTAACTTAACTGGCGCAGTTGAGCAGGATCTCCATCGCTGAACAGACGAGGACAGCGGGGAGCGAAATTTGCCTAGACTGACGGCAACCACCTTCAACTGACTACCACACTGCGTGATCAACGAAGTAAGGCTATAGTCCACTGGATTCCGAGGAGGAAGAGTGCACCGCAAGGCTATTTCAGGCGGGTACGTCTTGATTTTCTCTTGGCGCAGGCTATGACAAAGCGTTATAACTTGCGAAACAGGAAAAGAAACAACTCGGAAATGAACACAGGCGGCACCTGCTAGCACCTCAAGGTGCCAGCAGATGAAAAATCTATTCTTCAGATTCCTTGGCGGCAGCAGCAAATGTCGCGCAACCAGCGAGGCGAGGGAAAGAACTAAAACAAAACTTAACTGTTTCGTTTTTTTTCGCACTACATTATGAATTTGACACGTTCATTGTTGTTTACTAGCCTATGTGGGCTGTTTTGATTCATTGACGCCTTTGCGTCACCATACGGTTGTGATATCAAAACAAACGCAGGCACTGTTGTGTCTGCGCGGTTTCTGTGTGTGTGTGTGCACGCGCACCTGTTGACGCCTCAGCTGGCCGCCTGCACCACATCGGACTTTTGCTACTACCACGTGCGCATCGTTATCTGGCTAACACTACGCTGCCTATAAATACGTTATACACTTTTGAATAAACGTTCTTTTCATTCTGCTGACTACGTTGACACATTGCTGGTCCGGCGCTGCTATGCACACACCATGGCTATGCTACAGTGGCGACGAGAATGTTCACCGCCCATGCAGTGAAAGACGACCCTGAACCTGACACTACGAAAAATCGAGCAACCAAGGCGATCATGGCTCACCACCAGCTTCCGGACTTTAAAGAGAGCAAAGATAAGTGGACGCCATACCTTATCAATGCCGAAGCATACTTTGAAGCGAATGCCATTGAAGACTCGACTAAGAAAAGAGCATTGCTGGTTGCTGCCTTAAGCACGCACACGATACAAGTGCTGGCAGGGAAGGTGGCTCCACGCAAGCCGAATGCGCTGACTTATGAAGAAGTCGTGGCAGTGTTGAGTGAGCGCTACGAGCCCAAGCGACACGAAATCACAGAAAGTTATAGGTTTTTCAATCGGTGTCAAGCGGAGGGTGAGCCCATAATGAATTCCAGGTCGACATTCGCCGAATAGCTGATAATTGCAATTTTGGCAGTGCATTGAATCGCATGCTACGAGATCGCATTGTGTGTGGTGTCCGGTCAAGTGCACTACAGAAGCAGCTACTTGCGAAGCGGGAATTAACATTAGAAGACGCTGAAGCGATGGTCCTTTCAGCAGAAGCTGCAGATAGTGGCGTGAAAAACATGAACGGATCTGGATTGACACCAGTGTTAAAAGTACAAGCGTATCAGCAGAACACACCGCAAGACGAGAGACATAGGGCTACACGTCAAGAATGCTCAAGGTGCGATAGTACAAAGCACAATGAGAGCGGTTGCACCTGGTCTAACGCTCGCTGTTATCGCTGTGGAGGACGCGGTCCCCTTGCGAGGAAATGCCGAAGCCGCGGTCCTCACGAGCAAGGAACAGCAAGCAGGGCACAAACCAACATTCTCACGGGGACGGAAGGTTAGACAGACGACGAACACGAAGCAGCGCACATCTGGGCCTTGGCCTCGGAACGGAAGAATTGTCTGGTGCCACCAATTCGCCGAACGTTCTCTTGGTGTGGTGTGCAGCTTACCATGGAAGTTGATACTGGGTCGCCCGTTTGTGTTATCCCACGTCAACTGTACGAGAAGCACCGCGACCAATGGCCGAAACTGAGACCATCCAGTGTGAAATTATCCTGCTACACAGGACGACTGCCAGTGCTTGGGGAGCTTGCGCTCTGTGTTTCTCATAAGGGAGTGACGGCGGAGTGTGCGCTGACCGTGTTAGACTGTGCGGGACCAAGCCTCTGTGGTCGAGGTTTAATTAAGCTGCTGAACGCCGCTGGTGCTCCGGTGGTTCGCGTTGCAGGAGACTCTGTGCCCACAAAACAAACGGGCAAGTCCAGTAGGAATAGCATATTGTCACGGGGTCGTGACGTGGCCGAAGACAGGAGACTTCGTGTCGGGATTTAACTGTTTATTTGGGCGAACCTGTGCCCGGTAAACAGAAAGTCCAATTACAGCTGCAGTCTCGCACAGATAGCAGTCTCGGACTGATAGCGGCGAACGGAGCGTCGGCCTTCGATCAACAACTGACAAGCGGTGAAGTGCATCGGCATTTATACTCTTGCCGTCGAATGGTCTAGCGTTATCGCTGGCGGTGGCGTAGGTTCCAGAACAATCTGTACCGTTCGCGCAGTGGGCGTGATCTTATCGAAATGATCTACTACAGTCCGGAACCTTCTCGAAAACTGCAGGCGCGGTTTGCGCTGAGAATCGAGTGGTGTTTTGGGACGATAACAAAAACTTGGGAAATGGGACGTGGCATTGCCCCCCTCTGAAAAAAGGCATCGTCCCGATGCTTTAACTAAAGATGAAGGTACAATAATAATGCAAGAAAGTACAATGATTAAATTACGATACAACAATAATACAAAAAAACACTGTTTCAGTTTGTTAACGCGCATGAAACGGCTTGAGGCGCGCGACATGGACGACTTCAGGTCGCGATCGGCGTCGTTGAGAGTTCGTGATGCCGTCGGGTACAACCTCGTAATCAAGTGGGCCGAGACGTCGAACCACCCGTAGGGTCCGATGTACCGTCGCAGAAGCTTTTCACTTAGTCCACGTCGGCGTATCGGCGTCCACACCCAAACACGTTCACCGGGCTGGTATTCCACGCAGCGTCGTCGAAGGTTGTAGCGGTGGCTGTCGGTCGTCTGATGATTCTTGATACGGAGACGCAAGTTGTCGGGCTTCTTCGGCGCGTTGAAAGTACTCGCTCACATCGAGGTTTTCTTCGTCGGGGACGTTGGGTAACATGGCATCGAGCGTCGTTGCCGGGCTCCTTCCGTAGACCAATTTGTATGAAGATATCTGCGTCGTCTCCTGCACCACCGTGTTGTATGCGAAGGTCACATACGAAAGAATGGTGTCCCACGTCTTGTGTTCGACATCGACGTACATTGACAGCATGTCGGCGATCGTCTTGTTAAGCCGTTTGGTGAGGCCGTTGGTCGGTGGGTGGTACGCTGTCGTCCGGCGGTGGTTTGTTTGGCTGTATGCCAAGATCGCTTGAGTTAAGTCGGCAGTGAATGCCGTTCCTCTGTCAGTGATAAGGACCTCCGGGGCGCCGTGACGTAGGACAATATTTTCGACGAAGAACTTAGCTACCTCGGATGCACGGCCTTTTGGCAAGGCTTTTGTCTCGGCGTAGCGGATGAGGTAGTCGGTAGCTACCACGATCCACTTGTTTCCGAAAGCCGACGTCGGGAACGGCCCCAGTAGGCCCATACCAATCTGCTGGAAAGGTCGGCAAGGTGAATCAATTGGCTGCAGAAGTCCCGCTGGCCTTGTCGGCGGTGTCTTGCGTCGCTGACAGTCCCGGCATGTCCTCACATAACGAGTGACGTCGGTGGTAAGACGTGGCCAGTAGTACCTTTCTTGTATCCTCGCGAGCGTGCGAGAAACACCGAGGTGCCCTGCCATCGGATCGTCGTGCAGGGCCTGCAGGAGTTCTGGTCGCAGAGCTGAAGGCACCACAAGGAGATACTTAGCTCGAAGCGGTGAAAAGTTTTTCTTTTGTAGAAGACCGTTTCGTAGAAAGAACGACGCAAGTGTGCGCTTGAATACCTTCGGGACTTCGGCGGTCCTGCCTTCGAGGTATTCTATTACGGCCTTAAGTTCCGGGTCGGCCCGCTGTCGTTCAGCGAAGTCGTCGGTAGTTATCGTTCCCAAGAAGTAGTCGTCATCCGGGTCGCCGGGTAGCGGTTGGTCGACAGGCGCAGCGAGAGAGACAGTCGGCGTCGGAGTGTTTTTTGCCGGACTTGTAAATGACAGTAATGTCATATTCTTGAAGTCTCAGGCTCCATCGTGCGAGGCGACCTGAAGGGTCCTTCAAGGTGGCTAGCCAGCACAAGGCGTGGTGGTCGCTCACAACTTTGAAGGGCCTGCCGTAGAGATAGGGGCAAAATTTCGACGTAGCCCAGACGATGGCGAGGCACTCCTTTTCTGTTGTGGAATAATTTGCTTCTGCTTTGGATAGCGATCGGCTGGCGTAACTAATAACCCTTTCAAGTCCGTCAGCCCTCTGCACAAGAACGGCGCCAAGACCTACGCTGCTTGCGTCAGTATGTATTTCTGTCTCGGCGAATTAGTCGAAATGGGCAAGTAACGGAGGCGTCTGGAGGCGATGTTTAAGCTCCTGGAAAGCGTGTTCCTGTGGCGTTTCCCACTTGAACTCCACGTCGGCCTTGGTAAGGTTAGTGAGAGGATCGGCGATGCGGGCGAAGTTTTTCACGAACCGCCTATAATAGGCGCACAGGCCCAGTAATCGGCGCACGGCTTTCTTCTCAGTGGGCGGCGGGAAGTCGGCGATGGCGGCTGTTTTCCGTGGATCGGGAAGAACTCCAGACTTGCTGATAACTTGCCCCAGAAACAAGAGCTCCTCATACGCAAATCTGCACTTTCCTGGCTTCAGTGTGAGTCCGGAAGTCTTTATGGCTTGAAGTACAGCTTCAAGGCGCCGAAGATGCTCGTCGAAACTCGAGGAAAACACGACGACGTCGTCCAAGTACACAAGGCAAGTATGCCACTTCAATCCTGCCAGTACTGTATCCATAACGCGTCGAAAAGTTGCAGGCGCTGAGCAAAGGCCGAAGGGCATCACCTAAAACTCGAAGAGGCCGTCTGGTGTTATAAACGCCGTCTTCTCTCGGTCTCTTTCGTCGACTTCGATTTGCCAATAGCCCGTCTTGAGGTCCATTGACGAAAAGAAGTACTTGGCGTTATGGAGCCGATCAAGTGCGTCGTCTATTCGTGGGAGAGGATACACGTCCTTTCTTGTGATTTTGTTCAGGCGGCAATAATCGACGCAGAAACATAGGGTCCTATCCTTTTTCTTCACTAACACCCCGGGGGATGCCCATGGACTCTTGAACGGCTGGATAATGTCATCCCGCAGCATTTCATCAACTTGTCTCTTCATGGATTTACGTTCTCGCGTCGAAACCCTGTACGGACTCTGACGGAGTGGTCTGGCATTTTCTTCAGTTATGATGCGATGCTTCGTGATTGGGGTCTGCCGAATTTTCGATGACGACGAAAAGCAATCTTCGTATTGCAGGAGCAGGGCCTTGAGCTGTTCTTGCTTATCGCTCGGAAGTCTGGGATTGATGTCGAAAGCTATGGGAGGGGCTTGGTTCCTCTGAGCAGGTTCCGCAGAATTGGCAAGGGCGAAAGCACTGGTGGCTTCGACAATTTCTTCGATGTATGCGACCGTTGTTCCTTTGTTCACATGTTTGTACTCATTGCTTAAATTCGTGAGCATAACCATTGCTTTGCCTCCCCGCAGCTCTGCAATTCCTCTTGCGACGCAAATATTTCGGGTGACCAGCAGATGCTGACTGCCTTCAACGACGCCTTCCAAGTCAGGTGATCTGGGAGCGCCGACTGAAATAATGACGCTTGAGCGAGGCGGAATGGTGACTTGCTCTTCCAGCACATTCAAGGCATGGTGTCCTGACGGCGTGCATGGCGGTAGTGCTTGTTCTGTGGATAACGTTATCGACTTTGTTTTTAGGTTGATGACAGCACCATGGAGGCATAAGAAGTCCATGCCAAGGATAACTTCTCTCGAGCAACGCTGTAGGACTACGAAGTCTGTAGGATAAATACGGCCGTTAATGGTGACTCTCGCTGTGCAGATTCCTGCAGGCGTTACGAGATGACCTCCGGCTGTGCGGATTTCAGGGCCTTTCCAAGCTGTCCTAACTTTCTTTAACTTCGCGGCGAACGACCCACTGATGACAGAATAGTCGGCTCCAGTATCTATGAGAGCGGTCACACTGTGGCCGTCGATAACAACGTCGAGGTCGCTAGTTCGCCGTCTCGCATTACAGTTAGGGCGTGGCGTCGGGTCACGGCTGCGTCGGCTTGTTCCGCTGCTTCCATGTTGCGTCGTCAGGCCACCTTCGGTAAGTGAGCTTTCGCCGTCAGGGCTTTGCCTGGTTGGCGTTGTGTTCGGAAAGCTCCGTCGCGGCATCGTCGTCGTCGGAGGATCTTCGGTAGTTCGTCGCACAGCAACCGCACCTCCACCGGTTGCTGCCCTTAGTTTCCCGGATACGGGCTAGGAGACCGGCCCCGGGAAGGGCCAGAGTACTGCAGGTGATGCGGTGACGTGCGGCGGCTGGGCGACGGGGAACGCGAAGGGCTTCGTGGTGTCCACCGAGTTCCTGTCAGGTAGTCGGCGATGTCACGTGGTCGTTCTCCTGGCTGTGGACGCGGTGCATTGACGGCGAAGCCACGCAGTCCCATCTGTCGGTACTGGCAACGGCTGTATGTGTGTCCGGCCTCGCCACAGTGGTAGCAGAGCGGGCGATGGTCAGGGGTGCGCCAGACGTCAGTCTTCCTCGGTGCACTGCACTGGGCCGCTGGCGAACGGTATGACGTCGGTGGGGGTGGTGGCGGCGGTGGCGTCTGTCGACGGAAGTGCGTCGGGGCGGCGTTTTGGCGTGGACGAGGAGGAGCGTTGTGGCGCAGTGCAGTGGCGTAGCTCATAGCTTCCGGCTCGGGCAGTGGTGCGTGGGGAATTTGAAGCGATTGCCGAACTTCTCGCACAATGTCGGCGATTGAATCCACTTGAGGCTGCGCTGAAGGCAACAGCTTGCGCAGCTCTTCCCGCACGATCGCTCGGATCGTTTCACGCAGGTCTCCGGAGTTACTGGCTTGAGCAGCAGCGCAGTCTGCGGTCAGGCGACGATTATACTGTCTGGTGCGCATGTCGAGGGTCTTTTCGATAGTGGTCGCTTCGGCTACAAATTCTGGGACGGTTTTCGGTGGGTTTCTCATCAGTCCCGCGAAGAGCTCCTGTTTGACCCCTCGCATGAGGAAACGAACTTTTTTCTCCTCAGGCATGTCTGTGTCAGCGTGACGGAATAGTCGGGTCATTTCTTCTGTGAAGATGGCGACATTTTCATATGGTAGCTGAACCCGGGTCTCTAATAATGCAGCAGCCCTCTCTTTGCGAGCAACGCTCGCGAACGTTTGCAGGAATGCGCCGCAGAAAACATCCCACGTTCGGAGCGTGGACTCCCGATTTTCGAGCCAGGTCTTTGCGGTGTCTTCCAAATAGAAGAACACACGACGCAGCTTTTCGTCAAGGTCCCAATGGTTGAGGGCGGCCACACGGTCGTATGTTTCTAGCCAGGACTGCGGGTCTTCGAACGATGACCCATGGAAAATTGGTGGTTCCCTGGGTTGGTGCATGACCATCGTGGGCTGGGACGCTGCGGTTGTCATTGTCGCTGCAGTCGCGGTCATGGCCTTGGTCTTCCGCGCCTTGTCTTGTAGAAGCCCGTACTCCGGTGGTAGCCCTTGCTGTCGGCGGCTTGTTCGCTGCTCCTGGTTGGCGTCGGTGTCTTCTCCGCGACGGGGGCTGGGTTCACGGCTTGACGGGGGCGTCCGGTACATGAACGAAGCAGCACCTCCACCAGATGTCACGGGGTCGTGACGTGGCCGAAGACAGGAGACTTCGTGTCGGGATTTAACTGTTTATTTGGGCGAACCTGTGCCCGGTAAACAGAAAGTCCAATTACAGCTGCAGTCTCGCACAGATAGCAGTCTCGGACTGATAGCGGCGAACGGAGCGTCGGCCTTCGATCAACAACTGACAAGCGGCGAAGTGCGTCGGCATTTATACTCTTGCCGTCGAATGTTCTAGCGTTATCGCTGCCGGTGGCGTAGGTTCCAGAACAATCTGTACCGTTCGCGCAGTGGGCGTGATCTTATCGAAATGATCTACTACAGTCCGGAACCTTCTCGAAAACTGCAGGCGCGGTTTGCGCTGAGAATCGTGTGTTGTTTTGGGACGATAACAAAAACTTGGGAAATGGGACGTGGCATTATTCAACGACTTCAACGACGTGTTTTCCGAGGAACTGGGGCTCATCACAGGCCCTCCGGTCAGCCTGCACCTAAAAGAAGGCGCCGTACCTAAGTTCTGTAAGTCCAGACCCATTCCATATGCGCTACGCGACCGCGTGTCTCTTGAACTTGATTGGTTTGTGTCCTTAGGAGTGTTATCACCGGTGGCACACTCGGAATGGGCGTCACCTATAGTCGTAGTTCTTAAGAAAGACGGCGCAGTGAGAATCTGTGGTGATTTCAAGGCCACAGTGAATCCCGCATGCGCCACTGAACAATATCCCTTGCCTATCATTGAAGATATGTTTGCGCAACTACACGATGGGGATTGTTTCAGCACACTGAATTTACAGGACGCATACAATCAAGTGGCACTGGATGAGTCGGCAAAGAAAATTTGCGTCATTAACACACCAAAAGGGTTTTTTTTTTTGCTACAACCGACTGCCTTTCGGAATAGCCTCTGCACCCGCGATATTCCAAAGAAAAATGGATGAGGTTCTAGCTGGTCTGGTGGGTGCACAAGCTTACCTTGACGACGTGCTCATTTCTGAAAAATCAAGCGACAATGGTGAAAGGCTGAAAAACGTTTTGGAGCGGTTTCCAGAGAGAGGCGTAAAGTTGAGACACGATAAGTGCAAGCTGCGCAGCCCAGCAGTTACCTATCTCGGGCATCGCATCGATTGCGATGGGCTGCATTCGACAGAGAAAAACCTCGATGCTATCATGCAGGTGCAGAGCCCCCGTAATGTCAGCGAACTGCGGTCTTTTTTGGGAATGATCACGTTCTACGCGAGGTTTCTGCATAACATGTCGACCACACTTTTTCCTTTGTATCAGCTGCTGGAAAAGAACGCGCGCTGGCACTGAGAACAGCCTCAAGAGCTTGCGTTTAAGTTTGCTAAGCAAAGCCTCAAAGCAGCCAAGGTTCTCGTCCATTTCGACCCTTCGAAGGAACTAAAACTTGAGTGCGACGCGTCGCCATACGGAGTGGGCGCGGTCTTGTTTCAAACGATAGGAAACGTCCACAGGCCGATCGGCTTTCGCTCGCGTACGTTAACACAGGCGGAGCGCAACTATTCACAGCTCGAGCAAGAGGCACTGGCACTGGTATTTGGCGTAACTAAATTCCGCGACTACCTTCTAGGTCGGGAATTTACCTTGGTGACTGACCACCAACCGTTGCTGGGCCTGTTGAGGTCAGACAGGCCGACGCCCACAATGGCCGCTGCCCGGATCCAACGTTGGGCGCTTTAGCTGGGGGCCTACCGGTACCAGCTGCAGTACGCCCCAGGACGACAGATGCTGAATGCTGATCCCTTAAGCCGCCTGCCGCTGCAAACTACGGAAACTGACGAAGACGGTGAGCCACCCGAATATGTACTTCGCTAAACCAGCTGAACAACGGTGTCGTGAAAACGCGTGTGCTGAAAGCTTTCACCGCTTCGGATCCTGTCCTGGCAGAAGTGAAACGGTACATATTACATGGGTGGCCCAGACACGCCAACGGGCTGGCAAGGGACATACTGCCATTTTTGACGGTAAGCTAGAGCTATCCGTTGCACATGACCTTGTTTATTGGGGCAATAAGGTCATAATACCAGCCGAAGCAAGAGTGCAAGTGCTGCAGCTTTTACATGAGACTGACCAGGGTTCGCCGGCAATGAAATCTGTCGCGCGCTCTTTGTTTTGGTGGCCAGGCCTAGACAGAAATATTGAAGAGGTGTCTACTCAGTGCCAGAACTGTGTTCAAAATTTGCCGATGCCAACCGCGGCGCCCGTTGTCAAGTGGCCGGAAACCGGCGAAAGGTGGTCCCGCATTCACATTGACTACGCGGGGCCGATCGGCGGAAAAATGATACTCCTCATAGTTGACGACCACACGAAATGGCTCGAAGCCGTACCTCTGTCACATGCTTCAACAGAAACCACCATTAGCTGCTTACGTGCCATTTTCAGCAGGTTTGGGGTACCACGCACCATCGTGTCCGACAACGGGACTCAGTTTTCCAGCCATGATTTTGAGGAATTCGTAGCAAACAACAACATAGTGCACCTCCGATGTGCGCCCTACCACCCCCAGTCTAATGGTGCAGCGGAAAGGGCAGTGCGTACTATAAAAGATGGCCTTCGAAAAAATGAGGAGAGGAAAGCTAGAGGAAAATCTGATACGCTTGCTGTTTAACTATCGAAGGACGCCACAAAAGTGCGGTAAATCCCCAGCAGAGTTGCTCTTGGGTTACCAAATACGCTCACGGCTGGACACATGTTTTCCTCCAGCCCTTACAGGATCAAAAGAAGACCAAGAGGACTGGCTGCCGCTACCAGGAAGTGACGTATACGCCCGCAATTATGGTGCGGGGAGCAAATGGACGCCTTGCAATGTGAAGGTGACGTCTGGAGCGAGAATGGTGACCGGGAACACTCCGGACGGGGTCGTCCAGCGGCATGTTGATCAACTTCGCCCGCGACAGGACTCGCCACCAGTAACAACTGCCACAAGTCCCAGCGAGTCAGACCCAGCAACGGAACCATCGCCTCCGGAAGCGGTAAGCTCGAATGCAGGCATGTCTTCTCGGCTCATCCCTAATGATGCTGGTTCTGCACAACGTGCATCACCGAAGATTACGGCCGTCCCGATGAGTACCGGTGTCGCCCAACAAGCCCTCAGGCGTTCAACAAGAGAACGCAAGACAGTACAACGCTTTCAATTCTAAGGGGGAAGGAATGTTGTGTCTTCGCGGTTTCTGTGTGTGTGTGTGTGCGCGCGCACCTGTTGACGCCTCAGCTGGCCGCCTGCACCACATCGGACTTTTGCTACTACCACGTGCGCTTCGTTATCTGGCTAACACTACACTGCCTATAAATACGTTATACACTTTTGAATAAACGTTCTTTTCATTCTGCTGACTACGTTGACACATTGCTGGTCCGGCGCTGCTATGCGCACACCATGGCTATGCACAGGCACGAAGCTGCATCACGAGAGCATGAAGTACGTCACTAGGTGACCATAGTAACTGCTTCACGGGTAACGCAATTGAAAACTGAGTTCTTAAAGAAAGCACACATGCGACCATCACGTGCAAATGGAGCCTCTTACACTATAGCCTGCTGGTACGAGACACCATGCATGTCTATGCGACTCACAGAAAATTTTCAAAAAAGAAGGAAGAGAATAAAGCTGCTTCCGACCTCAACACTATAAAACTGCAATGTCAATAGAAGGGTGTTTCATTTTTGGTCAGTTTGTGGATTGCGGTGGGTGCCTCTGCCCGGTGCGTGACAAAAACTTGCACACCCTCCTTCATCGGAATGGACCAGCATGCCACAACCGTTGAGGTGAAGTGACTTGGAAGCCTAGCCCATTGCTGTTTCGGAGCATGCGAGGGCAACTTGTTTAAATATGACAGAGTACTGCTCGTGATTGATTGATTTGATTGATATGTGAGGTTTGACATCCCCAAACCATCATATAATATTGAGAGACGCCGTAGTGGAGGGCTCCGGAAATTTCGACCACCTGAGGTTCTTTAACACGCACCCAAATCTGAGCAGACGGGCCTACAACATTTCCGCCTCGATCGAAAATGCATCCGCCGCAGCCGGGATTCAATCCCGCAACCTGCGGTTCAGCAGCCGAGTGCCTTAGCCACCAGATCACCGCGGCGGGGCAGAGGTGTGCTCGTGCTGCAAGGCAGTGTTTACAGCAGCTCGAGTATATGTACTGCTTTATGCATGCATTATTAAGAATGTTGTTTCGATATACGTTGGTATACCAACTCAACAGTTTCCTGCGTCCAGGGGTATTATGTGCAGAGGGCTTATATGCTTGAAATGCTATATGCAGTATGTAGAAAAAAACGACTGTGCAATATATATTCATCGCTATTTATAGTCTGCATGCAACCAGATCACCTGGGAACAAAAGAATTTGTAAACGTTCGTTGCTTAAGCATCGCACACACACACGCACGCACATGTACGCACACACACAAACGCGCACGCGCATGTGCAGCTTTTTTGTGCTTGCAAGGGCATCAAGCTCGTTACATTTCTGCAACATCTTTTTTATTGTTTGATTTCTTTCATTTCTTACTCCAAACAATGCTACCTCAGCAGTTCAGTGTTATATATGTTTAGTTGTTATTCTCCTTAATCAATATCAATATAAAAAGTGTAAGCTTGGTGCAAGACTTTCTGGTGACTTCCGTATGCCCATTGAAAACATGTGATAGTATAGCTGCAAGTTTCTATCGAACAATGATGATTCATTACTAGACCTCGGTTATGCTTACGAGCAGCTGTCATAGTTATATGCTGTGCTTTGTGAACTAAAGAAGGGCTGGCGACCTCCCCTAGTGTGAGAGCACCTTGGTGCGGAGGCGCGTACATGGCTGGTCGCCGAATAACGGCTAAGGACTAGTTGGACTTTATCCATGGGTTGACCTGTACAGGCTCTGTACAGGCTTTGTTGACCTGTAAAAGTGCTAAATCATCTATTTTCTTTTTTGCAACACAATTCATCCCCATTCCGTTTCAACGGCTGCCCTTGGGTTATCATGTCTCGAAAAGGTTCCAGATAATTAAGGTGGGAAGCACGCTTGAAAGTGTCTTTCCTGAGACGTCGGACCACAAGGTGTGCTTACGACGTTCTACCTAGGCTTTGCCTCCTCAAAGAAGCAACACGAGTTGTGCTTATGTAGAATGTAAAGTAGGCTGAGCCTGTATGATTAGCGTTAAACATTAAAAAATAAATGTGTTATCAGCATTGAGAGGATAAAATTTCTATATATAGGATGTGTGACAAAAGGGGCATTAGTAGACCAAACATATTAATTAAAGGTGACAATGTCAGCCTGTGCAACATGCACGCCCTGTAAAAAATACTAGGGTTTATTATGTGGAAATATATTCCTTAAATAGAAAAGCTGCTGTGGCATTGTCAAGGAAAACAAGTAGCTCAACACAGAGTATAGTGTTGGGCAAGTTGGCACGTAGCTTAGTTTGCACCACAAAACTTTCGCGTAAGCTCAACACAGTGGACGGAGTTTCACTCCGTAAACTTTGATTTGTACTGATTTTTTATTAGTGGTTATAAATTCGGTCAGCAAACTTTTCTATACCGAAGAAACGAAGCTACTTAAGAAGACTCAAGGAGTTCTTTATGTATTCACCTAGGATCACTGCTTGTTTTGTCTTAGTTGATTTATTCTTCCTGTCTCGCCCACATTCCGCAAGCTCTCTGCACCCTAACGTGGTTTCGCAGTGCCTCCACGAACGGCCCACGTTTTACCAAGCGACAACATCACGTAATCACGCTTCATGTGACGTCAATGACCTCATAGTTAGGTCACGATGACGTCACACACATCAGTGATCTGTGATGTGACGTCATCTCAACGTGTTGCAGTGACTCAGCACGTGTTGATTTTTGTTTTTATCAGTCGTGTTGACGCCACCGACATCCACGGTCAACTTTCGTGTTATAAGGATTTCCCCTGAACCTTTTCCTAGCGACCATGAAAAGCAATTATCGCTTTTGATGAGGCATCTAAGGCTTTCAGCGTGAAGATGGTGGCGACGGAGACAACTTTGATTGCCCCCATTCACTATTTGTTGCTTTCAATGGCTTACGTGGTGTTAAAAGTGTTAACATGGCGTTATACGCCCGGGTAAACAATTACGGAGTACCCATTTCACTGTCACTTTTCAATGTGCACACCCTCACATACTGGCGCGCAATGTTGACGATGAGCATTCATTAATCCGTCGTGGTGTTGCAGTAGTTACGGTACTGCTTTGCTCACGCGGCGTCTTTTATTCGAGATGAGGCGGTCTCATATCATCGAGGGCCCGTGTACTGTGCGGTGGTGGTGCATCTTAAACAACCATAGGTGGTCGAAATTATCCAGAACATTTCACTGCTTCATCCGCCATAGCGTATTTTTTTTGGGGGGGGACGTGTTAAACGTTACAAACCATTCAATAGAAGTCGATACCAGCGTACAGGGCTCTCTGAAAAAAAAAGGCGATAAAACAGGCTGTCTCAGATCACTTTCGTTCGTCAAGTCGCTTCCTCAGGTCATCTTACATACCTTGATGGCTTTTAAACCACCCTCATCCACCCATTTTCAAGAGTTAGAGCTAACTATTTCGTGGTGATGCTAGAATGCAGCCATTGGGATACTTCATTTATTTTATTTGTCGTTTTCTTGTGGCTCTCTTACCATTTGCTGGAATCACACTACGCTATAACGCGCCAAGTTTTAAGCGGCATCGTTGAGTTCTTGTGCTGTGGTTGGCGAAATTGATCGTGGTTTCCTATTGAGTTTCGCGGATATATTTCGCAGTGTGGCTTGCTGGTAGATATGCTAAAGCACGCAGCGGGTCCATTCGCGTAAGTAAAGCTGTGTTCCCAAGAGGACACGAAGTATTAGGCCCACGTGGTTTGGCTGCTGCCCAAGTTCTTCAGTGATTCGCCACTGCATGGAGAGGAAATATTTAGCGCATAGGGCCAGACCTGCATGGCGTGGAAAGATGGATGGTTATAGTCTCTAGTGGGGGCCTATTCAAGCACGCGTCTCCATCCTTCCCATTAATCTTGTCTGCGTGTCCCAGGATGTGTAATGGTTCTATTTCAATTCTTTTCTTTCTAACTCTTCATCGTACGTGCGTTATCACCAGCATCAGCCGGCTGTGAAGAATAGACCTTTGTAAATTCATACAATTTACCTTAAGGAATCATTGCATCACACTGGTGAATGTCTTCATAAGGGATTCTCTGACAATATGAAAGCTGCCCCGTGATTGAGTGAGTGAGAAAGACTTTATTACAGCGAAAGCTGTTATGAGATCACAATTCGGGTCACGCGCAGTTGCATGTTGTCCGCCGCCGCCGGTGTCCGCAACCACATCGCACGAAATTCGAAAAAAAAGTACCTTGCACTAATGACACAGTGGGGCTTGAACCTAGGTCCGTTGGGTGCCAGCCCAATATTCTCCTACTGAGTTACGCCGGTGCTTTTAACTTGTCAAACTTGCCTTAGGCACTGAGCTACTCTGGTGCTAGTCACTTGCTCTGAAACTTACCTCATGTAGGCTTGATGTCGGGAAAGCAATCGCGTTAATGCGACTTATAAAGCGTTTTACAACAGCGAAAGAACAACCTGTCGTCGCACAATGCGATTAGCGCAACCAGTCGGCCATCCAATGCTTCAACCCATTAAAAAGCTTGTTCTTGTTTTCCTATAACCTGTGGCGCATAATTCCTCATCGTCGTCAGCCACTGCATGGACAATTGGCACAAAATTCCTAGCAGGTGTTTAGTGGATACCACGCTTCTCAAAAGAATGACGAAAAATAGCATAGCGAGTGCCGGCCTACTGCTCAAAAGTTTATTATTACTGCCCTAATTGGTACCAAGCAAGTGTGCTTGCAGTAGTTAACCAATGAATGTTTAGAAAAAGCTCTGACGGCCGCTCTTCTAGCTTTCGCTGTGACTGTGCGGCGCCTTCCGCGCAGATCTGGCGCTTTTTTGTATCTTCCTGTCCTATATCAACCTTTTAGACGCACATATATTATCACGGGGTCGTGACGTCGCTGAAGACAGCAGAATTTATAATCAGATCAAACTGTTTATTTGGACGAACCTGTGCCCGGTAAACAGAAAGTCGGGTTACGGTAGCACACTTGCACTGATAGCGGCGAATGCAGCGTCGGCCGTCGATCAACTGGCAAGCAGCGAAGCGTGTCGGCATTTATAAACTTGCCACAGAGCATTCTAGCGTTATCGCTAGTGGCGACGTTGGTTCCACAATAATCTGAAAGATTCACGAAGTGGAACAATCTCCTACAGCCTCGAAGCTTTTCTAACGCCATAGGCGCGGTTTACGCTGAACATAGTGTAACATGGCGGTAACAAAACTTGAAGGAAGAAACGTGGCTTTGCCCCCCCCCCCTCTGAAAAAGGCATCGTCATGATGCTTTAACAGAAGATGAAAGTCTAAAAATGATGTAAGAAAGTACAAGCAATCAATTACGATTCAACAACAACAACAACAACAACAAAATACACTGAGTTCGTTAACCCGCATGAAACCGCTTGGTGCACGTGACATGGACGACCTCAGATCGCGAACGGTGTCGGGAGAGTTCATGATGCCGTCGGGAAACACCACGTAATCGAGAGGATCAAGGCGTCGAATTATACCTGTATGGTCCAAAATACCATCGCAGAAGTTTTTCACTGAGTTCATGTCGGCGTATCGGAGTCCATACTCAAACACGTTCACTGGGCTGGTATTCCACGAAACGTCGTCGAAGATTGTCACGGCAGCTATCCGTTATTTGTTGGTTTTTGATGTGGAGGCGGGCGAGTTGTCGGGCCTCTTCGGCGCGCTGAAGGTACTCGCTCACATCGTTCACAAGTTTTCTTCATCGTTGACGTTGGATAACATCGCGTCGAGCATCGTTGCCGGGGTCCTTCCGTAGACCAGTTTTTACGGTGTCATCTGCGTTGTTTCTTGAACGGTCGTGTTGTGTGCGAAATTCTTCAACTTCCGGCGAAAGTCCCACTGATGACGGTATAGTCGGCCCCGGTGTCGACGAGAGCTGTGACGATGTGGCCGTCGATGAGAACGTCGACGTCACTAGTTCGTCGCCTGGTGTTGCGGTTGGGTCGTGGCGTCGTCTTGTTCGGCTGCATCCATGTTGCGTCGTCAGGTCGTCTTTGGTGCGGGAGGTTTCGTCATGGCTTGGATCGCGTCGTGTTCGGAAAGTTTCGCCGCGTTAGTTCGGTAGTTCGTCGCACAGCAACCGCACCTCCATCGGTTGCTGCCTTTAGCTTTCCGAATAGGGGCTGACGGAACGGCGCCGGTAGGAGCCGCTGTACTGCTGTCGTCGCTGAGGGGATAGGGTATAGGCGAGGGTGAACGCAATTGTCGTCGAGGTGCCTGTTCTGTGCTGGTCAGGTAGTTGGCAATGTGACGTGGCCGCTCACCATGCTGTGGGGGTGATACGTTGACGGCGAAACCACGTAGGCCCATTTGGTGGTACTGGCAGTGGCGGTATGTATGGCCTGCTTATCCACAGTGGTAACACCGAGGGCAGTGGTCCGGGGCACGCCAGACGTCGGTTTTCCTTCACTTGCTGCGCTGTCCAACAGGCGAATGGTTTGGCGGTGATGGTGGCGGCGGTGTCTGGCGACGGTAGTGCGGCTCTGCGGCGTCTTGACGTGGACGTGGTGGGAAGGCATTTCGTTGGGCTACAGCAGCGTAGCTCATGGCTTGTGGCCCAGGTTGTACTGTTTCATGTGTATGGAGAAATTGTTGAATTTATTGGCTTACAACGTCGGCAAATTGGCTCAACTGAATGCGGGAAATGTGGCAGTAATTTACGCAGTTTTTCCCGTACAATGGCTTGGATAGTCTCGTGCAGGTCTGCGGTTTGAAATGACTGAACCTCCCCGTAGGTCGTCGTCAGAGGGTGGCGGTATTGGTATGGTATAACATGACTGTATGACGAGCATAAGTGACTAATCATAACATGAAAATTATTACCTGTATGTCATGATTTACATTTCATGGTCTTGTTGCTCCTGCGGTAGTTTCGGTCACATGACACATTGCAAAACTGGTGTGGTATGACATGATTGCATGGCGAACATAAGTAGCAAACCCTAACGAGAAAATCATGACATGGATGTCATGTAAAACACGACTACATGCTACGCTCATAGTGCTCTCATGGTCATTTTGCTAGCTTCACATACACTAAATTTTGTGTGACGTGGCATCAATAGATGGCAAAGGTATATGACTTCCCGTACGCGCAGCATTTTTCAGATTTAAGGTAACCGTGGTAGCGTTAGTAGTGTACGTAAACATGGCTGCGCTCTCGGACGCCCGCTTCGAAGTGATTTTGGTGTAGTTGTTCATTCACCTTGTTTGCGGCAAACGACTGTTTAAAGTGGCTTCGCTTGCCTTCAGTTAGCTTCGATGACCGAGTATTATGGACAAGTTGGCGTAATTTTTTAGATTGCTTCTCATTTCGAACGCGTCTAGTCATAACTACAAGATCGATGTAAACAAATCGGCAACATAACTTTTTTCGCGTTTGGTGCGTGCTTCATATTTATTTGCTTTTATTAGTAGTAAAATAAACTTGTAACAATGCTTCGCTTGACGGCATAGGCAAGCATTCTCGTTTTATTTTCCTTTTCACTCTCTTTAACTTATTAACCATTCGATAGGTGGCGCCACCATCCCACTGGAACACGTAGACCACGTAAACGCCATCCCACTAAACTATAAGACGCTGTCTACAGCGAATGTTTGCTGCATGGTAACGCCATTCCTTTAACCTCCGCTGTCACGCTAACCGTAAACTGTAACTGTCTATTGACGATAACTGCTAAGAGTTTTACGAACCCAAACTGGAACATAATTATGAGAGACGTCGTAGTGGAGGACTCCGAAATTTTCCACCATCTGGTGGTCCTTGCGCCTAATCATCACACGTAGCTCTACCATTTTGCCTCTACCAAAACGCGACCGCCGCGGCAGGAATTCGATCCCTCGACCTTCGGGTCAGCCACCGAGCGCCATAACCAAAGAGCAACAGGCGAGTATCATGCATGGCTATACGGGTTTGCAAAGTACGGACCACATAGAGGTATGGGATTCGTCTAAAGGCATATATACGCCATGTATGCGCATAGAAGCATGATATAGTGTTCTTTCTCGCATAATAATAATAATGTTAATAATAATAATAATAATAATAATAATAATAAACAAATAAATAACAACCAATTGCTTGGGTATTACGTGACAAAACTGAGATACGATTATGAGGCGCACGCGTGTAGTTGGGTACTCCGCGCGTTAATTTCGCCACCTATGTTGTTTAACGCGAGACCTCCCGTCTCACGTTATGCAACACTAAATACATACCTCAAGTGTTTCAAACGATGAAAAAAGGGAAAAGTGCGTGAGAAATGTCTTTTCGGCCGAGTCCATAACACGAGCGCGTAGTAAAAGGCGTCTGAAGAATTCATACGCCCTCGTATAAGAAGCGCTCGTGGTAAATCTTTTCTTAGGTAACAATTTAGAGTACTGCGTACTCTACTATGGGAGAGCATAAAGCCATCCCGTGGCCTAACACTTTAACAGGTCATGGGGGGGGGGGGTAGAAAAAGGGGGTAACGATTTAGAGCACAGAGTACTCTACTATGGGAGAGCTTAAAGCCGTCCCGAGGGGGGCCGAAACCACGGAAAGTGGTAGCTTGCGGTGTGCTCTTTTGTTTCGATTGTTTAGCAGATACGACTCGCTAGCCGTATGCCCAGAAGACTTCAATCTATTTCACCACCGCACTTGCCTCAGTAAGCCGTCTCAAAACTGCCCATAAAATTTTGTCAACACACGAAAACGCTCAAATCTGTAAGTGTATTCGTAATGTATTCCATTCTTGCCACCTTGCTTTTAACCTATATTACCGTTAACTGCGAATATTGGTCCTTTTTTTTGATAGCTCGAGCAGTGAACCGTCGTTTGGCAAACGTGCCACCGAGAGCCATATGACTTTCATCGGCCGACGCGACGTGGTAGATCACTAAAGACACCTTCTTTTTTTATGAATACTTGCCCTTCGCCATAATACGAAGTAGTGCGTCCAAATTGAACGAACACTCTTTTTTTCTTGAACGCCGTTTAGAAGAGAACGATCAAATGAAACATGAACGCGACGTTTAAGATCGGATGGTCGGCTAGGCATGATCCTTGCTGTTCGGAGGTGGCGAAGACGGCTTCAGTTCTGTGAAGTCAGCTCATGCGCCTTGCAAACAAGCGCGTTCAATGGGAGATTAAGATAAAAGTAGCAGTACAGTAACCAGTTAGCCCGGAAAGGCTGTCGCTGGCGTGCGTTGTAATGGTACGTGATTGTGCATCGAATTTTCTAATTTAGGCCATTAGCTTGCTAATATAGCAAGTTGAACGCAGTGAGGTGGTAATGTTTTGAGCTCCAACAATAATTTGATGCCAGAAAAGCCCAAAGCGTTCCTATTATGCGTTCCTATTATCGTTTTGCTGCAAAAACTGGGCACGCTCATTTTTAGACCACCAAACGCCATGCATGGCCGTACCAGAATCTTTGAAAAACTTTCACTAAATGGTTTTAGACTATTTGCGCCCACATCACGAGTAGTCTAAACGCGAGCCTCCGTGATAACGACGCGTATTCCAAGGGGTCCCAATCAGTCAACTCGGTGGACTGGGGACTGTCAACACTTATTAAACATCGCACAGTGACTGGGCGCGTTGGCGAGATAGTTTAATTATCATACTTTATGCGCCATAGTTCGAGGTAACCACGTGACATCACCAGAAATTTGGTCTCTAAAGATAACGCTGGCTCTGATATACGGGCTGGAGGCAAAATTACACTGATTTGACCTGATGTGAAAACGCTGGATGTGAAAGTATGTGCGTTACTTAGCCCTAAATTGTCCTGTTTCCATCCGACGGAGTGCTGTACAACTACCTTTATGTGGATTCACACTTTAAAAAGCGCATGAAAATATCACTTTGATGTTCACGCGATGTTAATTCTTATTGACATGCTTGTCAAGAGCCACATCCAAGAGGTGGGACACCAATTTCGTCATAGATAGTTAACTTTTGACAAGCACATCTTCGATCAATGCTCATGCATGCAGTTTGTTGAGAATTTCGCATCAGCCGCAGCCACAATCTAAGCCGCGATTCTTTAGGTTCTCTTTCACAACATGCTTAATTTCCATGATCGGAAATAAAAGATATTCGCCTGAGTTGTTTTAAACTGTGTGCTATATGCACTCATTCATTTATTTGCATTCAGTTTCCTCAGTACGTAACCTGAAGCAACGCGTCATTTGCATGCAGCATTCACGCAAAAATCAATCATTTTCTCTCGCACTTATTAATGAATTCATGTGTAGCAATGTTTCACAATGAATTTTTAATGTACATATGCTGACCCATATACACACGATTATTCGTAATTATAAATTCTACAGCATAAATTTTGTTCACTAGCACTGTGGTGTTATGCACATATTATTTTAATTAGAGGGTATATATGAACTCTAAATCAAGTTAACAAATATGTGTAAATGAGTTTGATTTATGAGAGTATTCTTTAATTTACACATAGATTGTATCAACGTTTTTTTGCGTATATGCGCACGCTTTTTTCCTGCTCATGTAACCCGATACACTCTAATTAATTTTTGATAACTTTATCTACTCACTGTCTAGTCGGCCAATAAGCCCTGTTCGCCTATATGTGTACATATAAATTAATAAAACGGCAGTCGTTGCGCTAGATGTAGGTGCACGCAACGCAACATATCTCTTCATTCAAACTAAAAATAATCTTCCCTTATTGAGATACAAAACGGGGCTGGAGCTACAGATATTGTCAAAATCATAGATTATGACCATGGTCATTATACACATACATATCCACACATAGGGAAGGGCCGATTGTATATGCGCCCGAAGACAACGTAGCATTGTTTGGCTTCACTGCGTTACAAAAATGTCACAAAGTGAAGCATATTTGCTTTGCAGTAAAGCATGTTGTGAGAATACCCAGAGCGGCACACCCTGATGTATACAACTTGCAGGAGTTTCTTGCACAAGCTCCCACCAAGTTTGAAACGCGCGATTGAATGCAGACAGAAGAGAACACGCACATACACCATCACAGCCATCCTTGTTGTACGATCATTGATCGAAGGTGTGCCTGTCCAAAAAAAAACTATCGCTATATATGTAACGAAAGGTATTGGATCTCTTGGGTTGCTAATAGCAAGCAGACTAGTAAGAATTAAGACCTCTTGCGCATCAAATTAATATCTTCATGTGCGTATACAGGTGTGAGTGTCTTCTCTGTCAATCTCAGGATTCACGACACTTTTGTTTTTGTAATGGACATCGCGGTAAATTCAATATTTCAGGGTTTTTTTTTTTTTCAGTGTATGCAACGTACGCCACCGTATAGCATGAGGCTTGTGCCCATTCGGTGTCTTGGTGATGGATTTTGACCTCACTGTGCAACAATGCCATCGCCATTGTTCGGCGGGAGTACCTGATTAGACTTGACGCAAGGGAATCTATCTTACCCACCATGGTAGCTTAGCAGTCAAGGTTGAAAGCTGGTAACGACGAGCTTGCAAACCAACCACGACTGCTGCATTTCTATGAAGGCAAAATTCAAGGTTTGGTACTACTATATTTAAGAGCATGGTAAATAGCCTAAGGTAAGCGCCTGACTGCGGCAAGGCTCGTCATTATACCGTGCTCATATAGCACGTAAAACTACAGAAATTACTAAATCCCAATTTTGTTTTAAGGAGTAGTCGATATGTCGTAGAACACGCAAAGCATATGCAGGGGTCAGCTTCGTGATTATGCAGTAGCGAGTATGCGCTGCCGCCACTGAAGCTGCTGTTTAGCTGTACAGCCAACAGAGTGGAAAGATGCTGCTTTGATCAGAGCATGATGCGAATCGCACAACAAAATAGCGTTGAGCTGGCAGCACGGGGTCACTGAATCAAATCACGTCCTTGACGGCTGCATTTAAATCGTCGCGAAAGGAGAAAACCTCCGTTCACTCAGCATTTTGTGCACGTTAAAGAACTCCGGGTGGTCGAAATCAGTCGAAGCTTCCTTCTTATCAGGTGTCTAATAATAATGTCGGTGTTCTGGCATTTAAAAAGCAACAGTCAATTCCCTACATTCGTATATTTTTTACGCGTAAGTACATCTCCTGGCCTAAAACACTGCAATAATTAAAATTATTTGTATACCTACTTCCCTTTTCTACCAACTTCCAAAACTGCCTTGATCAGAAGGTTACAATGCTTCAAGTATTGTGCCTTTGGTGCAAGTTCGATGTGTTCCACAGCCCCGCCGCGGTGGTCTAGTGGCTAAAGTACTCGGCTGCTGACCCACAGGTCGCGCGATTGAATTCCGGTTGCAGCGGCTTCATTTTCGATAGAGGCGAAAATGTTGTAGGCCCGTGTGCTCATATTTGGGTGCACGTTAAAAAACCCCAGGTGGTCAAAACTTCCGAAGCCATCCACTATATACGGCCTCTCTTATAATCATATGGTGGTTTTGGAACGTTAAACCCCGCATATGAATCAAGATAGAGAGATTGGCCTCCCCGCCACGTCGTGGGCCATCTGGACGGTCTGGAGTTGACAGAATTACTCGTGACTCTTGATCAGTGAATAAAATGTGTCATGAGAGATCTCTTCACTGCGTGGGGCAAATACTAAATCATGGGGTACAAATCGCTGTATCCGCCGCATACAGGACACAAAAGGGAGACCACCGATAAACAACTTTAGATCGAAAGGCAGGTATACGAGTTCGTAACTTATTAGAGACACTGATTTGGGCTAGTTGGTACATACTCGTATAGGTTTAGCGTGATTTAGACGAAGAAAGGAGACACACCGAACAAAGACGATGTTCCACTTCTGTGTGCATCCTGTCTTCGTCTAAATCACGCTAAACCTATCATTAGAGACGTCATAGGTTTTGGCGGGGTAAAGAAAATGCCATGCGAGCAAGTTGATAAAGATTGGTGACATCACTAAAGGTGGAAAGTATATGTCCCTAAAACGTGGATGTTTTGTCTCCGCCGTTATTGGGCCAGACTCGTCGCGAGCCCCACTTCGGAGAGTCTGGCCCTCAAAGAGCCCTCGGTGAGTCTTGTATGGCAAGAGAGACCTCACACCCGGGTTCGGGTCAATTCGTTGGCGTTGACAAACCATACATGAGCCGGGAACAAGGTGAATGTGCGATGGGCAAGTATTTTCTTTCGAATATCTCGGGGACTTGCCCTGGTTGCTGACCTCGAGGCTATCTAGATTTTCGTTTGGCATGCTTGGAACTAAGAGTGATATTACTATGGCTTGTTGTTCTGTCGTTCTGGACGACGAAGTAATGATTGACGCGGCCGAAAGTACCCAGCGCTTGATGTAAACGGATAGGACTGCAAAGCAGGAAGTGTTCTTATCGGAACACTCGTATTACGCACCATCGACGGAACATATGCGCCCGACGCATGTGCGCGTATCAGAAGTTGAAATTGTATAGACTACTTTCAGCCTGAATTTTGTGGTGGTTGTGCGTTCCTCGGCCATTATAGCACGTGAATTACTTTTAGATGCGGAAGCATCTTATACTTGCGCCTTGTAGTGCGCCGTCCGCGCCGTCCGCACCGCTTCTCGAACATTCGACAGCTGACGCGCGCGCATGCGCCGTCGCGCCGTCGCCCACCATCTGTGCCGCGCGCGCTTCTCCTTCGAGAACATTCGACAGCTGACAGCGCATGCGCCGTCGCGCTGTATATATACTCAAGGTCGGCGCTCGCTCGCTCAGTTGCCGCTCGTCGGTTGGTTTGTACGGCGTGTCGACGTCCAAGGTCGCGGTGAAATGAATTCCAATGAATCCACAAACACAATGATCGACGTCCCTTCGACCAGCGCCGCCATTTCGCATACGTGTGTACGTGTTCACTCATTTAACACCCCCTCCTACAACCACGTTAACCAATTTAGCCATCGACCCAAGTAAGTCGCAATTTAACACCCCAATTCACAACCACGTTAACCGATTTAGCCATCGACCCAAGTAAGTCGCACTTTAACACCCCGTTAACCAATTATATGCTCCGCATCCTCCTCAGTGTTCCCCCGAGGGAAGCTGCGGGCAATTTTTTTGAGAAATAATTTCTTCATCTCTGGTGTAGTAACAAACTGGACAAGTTTTTGACAAAATTTTGTTAGGCATAAAATATGAAGTATAGAAAAACTGTCATTGCTATCTATCTATCTAACTATCTATCTATCTATTTATCTATCTATCAATCCATCTATCTATCTATCTATCCATCTATCTATCTATCTATTCATCTATCTATCTATCAATCTATCTATCTATCTGTCTATCTATCTATCTGTATATCTGTCTGTCTGCCTGACCGTTCATCCGTCCGTCCGTCCGTCCGTCCGTCCATCCGTCTGTCTGTCTGTCTGTCTGTCTGTCTGTCTGTCTGTCTGTCTGTCTGTCTGTCTGTCTGTCTGTCTGTCTGTCTGTCTGTCTGTCTGTCTGTCTGTCTGTCTGTCTGTCTGTCTGTCTGTCGAAAATGTAAATGACACCTTGAACGTCTACTCATTGCGACGTTGCTTGAAAATGACCACATGGCAAGATTCACAAGGACTGTACCTATAAATGACCAGGTGACTGGAAGGCCACTCGCATTAGTCCCGTCTTGTCTTGTCTTGTCTTGTCTCCTAGGAGATCATATTAAAAAAGGGGACCGTCTTCCTCCTCAAAAATTATCGACCTATATCTCTAACGTCCTCCTTCTGTAAATTATTTGAACATATTATTTCCACCCAAATAGCAATATTTTTTACCAACATTCTATTTCGACACAATTTCAACACGGGTTTAGAAAGGAATATTCAACAGTAGCGCAATTTGTTACAGTAATCCACTCATTTGCATGAAATCTTGATAACATTAAGCAAACTGACATAATTTTCTTAGATTTCAGTAAAGCGTTTGACAGACTACCTCACGATAAACTGATTCAAAAACTTAAGCGGATTGGCCTTCCAGACATTCTCGTAAACTGTATTGCCGAATATCTTACTAACCGGTCACAGTTTGTTGTCATTAATGACCACCGTTCACCATCTCTTCATGTCTTATCAGGTGTGCCCCAGGGAAGTGTACTGGGGCCATTGGTTTTTCTCATTTATATCAACGATATTGTCATTGTCATAACACCTACAGTACAAATTAGATTATTTGCCGATGATTGTGCTTTGTTCCGTGATATTTACTCAGTTCATGATCAAAACGAACCTAAACCAAATTTTTACAATATAGATCAGTGGTGTAATGAATGGGGAATGACCCTCAACATAGACAAAAGTGTCTGTATGCGTCTGACGCGTAAAAGCAATCCGCTAGACTATATTTTAAATTTTCTTTATCTGCAATACCCTCAGGGCCATACGGCATTACAGAGGGGGGTGGTTGAGAAAGAAAAGAAAAAAAATTTACAAAATGCAGCGGCAAATCTTACATCGAGCAGAAGATCTTAATTATACAGGTTAGCTAACAAGCTTTATGGCAAACAAAAAACGCGGGAATGATGAGAATTACATCAAGACAGGAAAAACGACAAGAAAATAAATACTGTACAGGAACAACACAGCATTGGGTAATACAATACTTTGTTGGCTGTAATTACACATAACTAGCTAAGACACTTTTGAAATGAAGGTGATTTACAATGGTTGCCGCTGATGCGGGAAGCCGGTTCCAGTCCTCAGAGGTGCGAGGTATGAAAAACTGAGAAAAGGCGCGAGTCCTGCAAGAAGGCAACCCGACCTTATGGGAATGATCCAGCCGGGGTGAGATATAACTAGGAGGCAAGATAAGACCGTCCCGCAGCGATGTGTGATGAAACAGCTTGTGAAACAAGTGGAGACGAAACATTTTACGACGGGCTGAAAGTGGAGGTAAGTTGAGGCTAGATTTCATGGCTGTTATGCTAGCTGTCCTGCTGTAATTAGAAAGTATAAAACGAATTGAGTTATTCTGTACCATTTCAAGAGAGTGTATTAGGTTGGCATGACTAGGATCCCATACTGCAGTGGAATATTCGAGTTTAGGTCGTATTAGTGTAGTGTAAAGAAGAAGTTTCAAGAAAGAAGGGGCCGTTGAAAAGTTGCGGCGGAGGTAACCTAACATTCGGTTAGCATTTTTAATGACGTAATTACAGTGAACAGTCCAGGTCAGATCAGTTGTTATATGCACCCCAAGGTATTTATAGTTTGTCACGGATTGAAGAGGGGTGTTATCAAGGTAATAGTTTGGAAGTTGATGGTTCGCTCTCGAAACACGTAAAAATTGGCATTTCTTTTTGTTTAATTCCATGAGCCATGTTTTACACCAAAGAGAAATAGAGTTAATATCATGTTGAAGAGAGGTAATATCGCCATCATGAGTTATCTCTCGGAAGATTACGCAGTCATCCGCAAATAAATGAATATTGGAGGTAATACAGGACGGTAAATCATTAATGTATATAAATAAGAGCAGTGGGCCTGGTACGGAGCCTTGTGGTACGCCGGAATGAACGGCACTTGGTTCAGAGATTACATTATTAACTGAAACAAATTAAGAACGATTTTTTAGAAAACATTCGAGCTATGTTAGAAGCCTGGGATCTATATTAAGTTCATTTAATTTGTGCAACAGCAAGTTGTGACAGACTTCATCAAAAGCTTTGGAGAAATCTATGAATATGCAGTCGGCAGAGCTAGTTTGGTCAAGAATAACGTTTAATTTGTGTGTAAAGGCTACAAGCTGGGTTTCGCACGAGAATGTTTTCCTAAAGCCATGTTGGTGACGCGTAAAAAACGAGTTAGACTCAAGGAAGGTTGCAAGGTTAGAGTACAAAATGTGCTCCAGTATTTTGCATGGAATGCTAGTAAGTGAGATGGGTCTATAGTTTAATGGGGAAGGCTTGTCACCGGACTTGTGAAATGGCACAATTTTGCCAATGTTCCATTCGATTGGTAATACGCCTTCGTGAAGAGACTGTTGAAAAATTTGAGTAAGAATAATGGATGAGTAGGCACAGGTACCTTTAAGGAACATGGTGGTAATCAGGTCGCAGCCGGGGCGGATGAAAGTTTGAGGGACTTAATTATGTTTTCTACACCAACAGAATCTATCATAATTGGAAACATGATTGGGTAGTTATAGCATGTCTTAGGTGGCAGAGGAACATTAATAGTGCGACAGAAATTGCCAGTGAAAGAGATGTTGAGAGATGAAGCGCACTGCTCAGGGGCTACAGCGTCTCCAGAGCCATTGATAAGGGTTATCGTTTGTTCACTACTCGGGTTTATGACGCGCCAAAACTTTTTAGGATCGTTGGATAGCATGGATTGAAGAGTGGTAGAGATAAATGTGTCTTTAGCAGATTGGATGACTCTGATGTACTCAGCAGACGCTAATTTGTAGGCATTCCATCGGGCAGTGTTGTTAGAACGCTTTTCTAATCTGTATAGACGCTTCTTTTTGTTGGATAGCCGTTTAATGTGGTTATTAAACCAGGGGGCGTGTAAGTTTGTAGTCATAGAGCGGACGGGGATGTATGTGTTGGTAAGTTCATCTACCTTACATATAAACAGATTCCAATTAGTTTGAACAGTGCGTTCATCGAAACCCTGCAGAAAAGTGTCAAGAAAATTGCACAGGTCATTGTTAATGCCTTCAAAATTTGCTTTATTATAATCGCGAATTATTTTGGTGCTCTTAAGCGGCTTCGGACGCGGGAGCTTAATGTTGAACGACAATAAAGAATGATCACTTAGGCCCGGTTCGTAGGTAATGTTCGAAACAATGTCAGGACTGGTTGTTAGCACGAGGTCAAGGGTATTGGCGGTTGAAAATGTTGTTCTTGTTGGTTCATGAACTACATGAGAGAAAGAAAATACAGAGCACAGGTCGACGAATTCTTTGGCCAATGTTGATAGTGGAAGTACGGTAGGTGGCTCAGTAGCCCAATTAATATTAGGAATGTTGAAATCACCCAATAAAAATAAAGGCAGGCTAGGATAACGAGAAGAAACTCTATGTGTTATGTCATGAAGGTCATTTATGAAGTCGGAAGTGTGATCGGAGGGACGATAGCAAACGCCCACGATTATTTTCTGATAACCAAGTTCAATGATGGCCCATAAGATTTCTAAGTTGCTTGGGATATGAATACAGTGGGATTTGAGGTCTTCCGAAATTGCCAAAAGGACACCGCCCCCTTGACGATTATTTCTGTCGCAGCGATAAATTGTGAAGTTACGAGTGGTTTGAAAAATTTCGTTGTTTTGTACCTGCGAGTGTAGCCAAGTTTCCGTTAATACGACAACATTGGCGCAAGTCGTATCTATGGCAGAAGCTAAGGAATCACGTTTGTTAATCACACTGCGAATGTTGGTGAAGAGAACTAATACGCAAGGAATGTGGCAACCACCGCCCCTCCCGCCCCCCTATGCGCTAGACGAATGCGCAGCACTCCTTTGGTGTTTTACCGGCGCTACAGGGGCAGCGATTGCACTCACGGTATCAGTTACAGAATTGTAGATATAGTGTTTTTTGTTCATTACGAGCTTGTTGTACCGAACCTGGAAATCGTCTGTGTGAGTCTTGGCAAATTCGTACAATTTCTTTCTTGCGTGACGCGTGGTAGGCGAAAAGTCCTCGCTTACTGAGACGTCTTTTTCCATCAGTTTTTTGCGCACGGAGAGTAGTTTATTTTTAGTCTTAAAGTTTGAGAATCGCACAATAATTGGGCGACGTTTACCTGGATGATATTGCCCCAAGCGATGCGCACGCTCAATTGCAGTCTCGGGTAACGGGTCTAAAACGTCACGCAAGACTTCCCTTACGGGCACCTCGGTTTCCTCCCACGTTTCGTCGTCGTCCGGTATACCTCGTAGAATGATGTTATTGCGTCGCGACCTGTCCTCCAGATCATCAACACGTGATTGCAGGGTATTTTGTTGAGATGTTAATGTTTCGACGGAACTTTGAAGGTGCACGATATCTTCATCCATGCGATCAAATGTTTTCATTTTTTCTTCTACGGCATCTAACCTATTCTGAATAGCACCAACTTTTGTTTCAATGCTTTTCTGCCCAGTTTTTATCGCTTTTATGTCGGCTATTAGCTCCGTGTGGTTCTTTGCCGATTCCATCTGCTGGGCATGAACCTCCTTGAGAAGGCGGAAAAGAATATTTGTATGCTGTGTAGGATCATCGGGTAAGTCCTCTAGGTCAATAAGGGCCTGGGAACGGGTATTACGCGGCCCGGGATTTGTCTCGACGTCACCAGAACACAGCAAAATAAGGATCATAGAAAAGCACTCAGAAAACGTTTCACATAATACGTGTGGGCAAGGAAGCAGCAGTAAATAGCGGTTATCACTTCGCTTAGCATGTAGCGAAAACCGTTTACCCACCTGCGAAATGCAGAAGCGGGATGCGTGAGACATGGTGTCGGCGCTGCCCGCTTGCCCACTGAAGCGGTAGTCGTGCCCGCAGCTGTTTAATCTATCAACTAGGACCGTCAACCCTGAGAGAGGTCACTAGCTATAAATATTTGGGTTTGACCATAACTAACAATTTATATCGAAACGTCCACATAGACAAAGTTTGTTCAGCTGCCCTCCAAAAACTCGGCTTTTTAAGACATAAACTGCGTAACTGCCCTTCAAATGTAAAGCTTCTTAGTTATTTTTATTTTGTAAGGCCTAAATTAGAATACGCCGCCGGAGTATGGAATCCTTACACTAAGTTTAATATTGATAAAATTGAGCGGGTTCAAAGGAAAGCCGTTCGTTTTATATACAACAAATACTTACCATCTGATTCACCCTCCGTACTAATGACTGCAAATGGCATTCAGCCACTTGCTTCGCGCAGACTCAAACAACGGCTTGATTTCATTTTCTTGCTACTTAACAATAAACTCGCCATTGATTCATCACCGTATCTATCTAACAACTAGGCAGACCCGACATCACCATCCCAATTTGCTTACCCCATAACCCCATATTTCACAAGAAATGATGTCTTTATGTATTCTTTCTTTCCACGGACAATGTCTGATTGGAACAAATTATGTGATCCCCATTCATTGTGAATTAGGTAGAGTGAATTGCATTATGTATGGTGCATGTTATTCCTATTTTTTTATGTGATGTGCCCTTCCTGCTTGGACCATTTATGGTTCGCAGTATGTACTAAATAAAATAATAAAAAATAAAAAATGTCATGTGAAGACGTTTGAACGACCGGTCACTTGTCTTGCGCTGCTACTTCGTGTATGAACAAAGAATTAGCCAAAGACAATCTAAATGCAAATAAGCAATTTTGTGGCAAACTTCTGTGGTCAACAATATCCGCGAAGGTGATCATGGCTACGCTCAGCAGTTCACATTATACGTGACTCTGGCAAACCACTGACTCGCACAAATCAGTTGCTGGTGAGCTTCTCCTTATCTAGAAATGGTATTTACGTCAAAGCCCACTTGGTATGCAACGCTCACTTAACGCTCACCGGAAAGTGCAGCCTATTCATGCGCAGTCTTTATCGGATAATGTTTGCAGCAAACGCTACTTGCTAAGGCGATCATTGTGGGGTTTTTTTTCGCCTTTTTTTTTTGCTAGGAGGTGCAAGTGCTGCGCACCTCGTCTCCCAGTGTGCTAGCTTACGTAGACTACAGAAACATTGGAATGTAGGTCTATACAGCTTCGCTTCGAGAATAGATAGTTTAGTCTTCAGTTTCAATGCTCGTTTGGGCTAAGTGCCACCTTAGAAATCTTTTATGGCGTTCTGGGTGCTCCACTTAAGGTGCCAGTGTCACTTGGCAGCTTCGAGAAGAATGGGCTGCTTCGACTGAAACTGAAATGTGCTCTACAGTTGTCACATCATACATTCAACGCGATTCATGGCGTCCACTCCCACACACACACACACACACACACACACACACACACACACACACACACACACACACACACACACACACACACACACACACACACACACACATATATATATATATATATATATATATGAGTGGACTACATATGGTTGTTTCGCGTCACAAAAACATATAAAACAGCAGTGCTGCTCACCAAACAGGATACATTACAATACAAACTGTGCGGAGGGGCGCGTATGATTCGACAGCGCGCAGTAGAGCACCCGGTCGCAGGCGATTCTCACTTATCTTCAGCAAACTTGCGCGGACGGCCTCCCCAAGGGCACTCCGCCGAAGCAACGTGGTCCATTATCGCGACTGCGCACGCAGCAGCAGTTACTACATTATACACATGAGGGTGGCGCGCAGGAGCTCGCGGCGGCCAGTCGTTGATTAGCCAAAGAGCGAGTATAGTCCCCCCACCCTGTGCACACCGCTTGGCCGTGCACGTCCTCCTCTCCCGGGGAAGAAACAAGAATAGGACAGTGCTCCAAACGCGTGTCGGAGCTCATGTAATTAGAGCTAATAACGAGCGAGACAAGCAGGCCGAGGAGGCAACTGATCCAGCAGCTGCCACTCCCGACTCTCCTTCCCTCTGGAAGCAGTCGCCTCTGTCTTGTCAAAGCTTCGTGCAGCTTGTCACGACACCATTAGGCGTCCAGGCGGATCGGAAAAGACAGCAGTGCTCTCGGCCTCTACCGTGGTCTGGCGCCCCAATGCGCCCCGTGCTTCCATTCCCAACGCGTCTATCTCGCTGACCGTGCAGTCCACAGTATACTATATAGCTTCCCCGCGCCCAGCTAGCGGCGGCGCTCTTCTCTCTTTGGAGCGCGCTGCTAAGCTGGCAAAAAATCATCGCACCCTGTTGTGAATGTCATTTAGCCCTTTATATGCGCGCTTGTTTACGCTCGGACGTGACGGCACGTCGTTAGAACGCGACGCGTCGTTAACTGCTGGCCCACCACGCACTGCGTCGGCTGCCGCGCAGCTTAAACGGGGATCAAAGAATCGAAAACGGTTCGCAGCTCAGCACTCGGCGCACCATATAACGTCGCAAGCGCGGGCAAGAGACCGGAAAGTTGTACCGACTCAACACTGTTAGCTTTTTCACGAAAATAAACAGAAAACGACGGTGTTGCTGTGCTCGCCACTACAGCGCTTCACTCGCAAAGAAAGAGTAAAGTGCCTGAACTTTTTTTTTCTATTGTTATCGCTTGTGTTCATTTCACATTGTGGGGCCGTTTTCTGTGCTCAATATTTTTTTGGAAAAAGTCGTGCGCGTATTGTGAACGCTACAATGGGGATTGCGTTAAATTTCTGTATCGCCCTCAGAAAAAACTTTCACTGCAGTGATCACTTGGAACCGAGTGATACAATGCACCGTGAATTGATGATCGCAGATACCTCCTCTGCACCGTAACTGAACCTAGTTCAAAAGATCTGGATAGATAATAAATTAATTAGAACACACTCATGATTTCCCATTAGTCTAATAATGATCAAAGTATCTGGACGTTCATCGATAATATAAAAAGAATATCATACTTGAAAATCCATGGCAGTATTGATTAAACCGGGCATTTATTTCATGTTCTGCAGTCCTTTCTTTCTTCACGCCTCCCGTGCACCTCCCACCTATATATTTTTTTCTTCATAAAGCAAGGTATCGAATAAAGAACAAAGGTTAACTCATTTCGCTTGCAGCAAATTACGAATACAAGTAGACTTGAGCAGAGGGGATATCTGCTTTACTAATGCATTCTTCAGAGTGTTAATGCCTTCAGTTCTGGACGCAAGAGAACTGGAAATAATTGAACTGTACTTTAGAGCCTTTTTCATTTTTTTGTTTTTTTGCAATTCAGAACCGCTCACGCAGAGTATCAAAAGAATAAATAAAGCTTAAGAAACGGGAAATGAAGGTCAAGTGCTGTCATGAAGAACTCGTTGAAAGGACGGCGCCTGTGAAAGTGCTTATACTCTCGGCACCCTTAGAGAACAGAAAATTCGTAAGATGAACGCGTCAAGCGCGAGGATGTGAACTTTAATTCCGTGCTGCTGATAATCCCCTTACGTGGAACTTGATTCATTAATGTTTTGCTCCAGTTCCGCGACCTAAATCTTATCATAGCAGGAATTAAAGGCACTTTGAGGTAAACTTATTCAGCACAGAGGGCCGCCACTTCACTTTTTGTCACTGCTTCTCCTCGCAACAGCATTTGTGAATTCGTGCCTGGTGCGAGCCCCTTGTCAGCACCAAAAAAGGGCATCAGGCAATGGTCAACAGGAATGTCACGAGTAGAAGCAGTGGTGGTGACGAAACGAAGCTGAACCGATATAGCGTAGTGTGAGAAACGTGGATCATCAATCGCGCCTTATTGTATCGGCCAGTGGTTCAGTTTCGTTCACCTTTTGTGAGTGTGTGTGAATAGTGCCACTCTTGTAGTCGACCGTTCTCTGTGAAGGCAGGATCACCGGCCATTCGGCTCCTGACGTCGGTCTAGAATGGGCGCCCATTGGTGCACTGTTGATTTGATTTGATTGATATGGGGTGTTCAACATCCCAAAATCACCGTATGAGAGACGCCGTAGTGGAGTGCTTCGGAAATTTCCTCAACCCGGGGTTCCTTAACATGCACCCAAAATCTGAGCACAGGTTTCTAGAGCATCTTCGCCTCCATCAAAAATGTAGCCGCCGGGGCCACGATTCGATTCCGCAACCTGCGGGTCAGCAGCGGAGTACCTTAGCCACTAGACCCCCGCGGTAGGGCATTGGTGCACGGTCGGGGGCACACGCCTTTCCCGAACAAACGCAGTGGACTTTAAGTTTTATGCGACTCTAATTTCTTTCTTTCACTCTTTCGAACAATATCGAAGTGAAACTCCAGCCACGGGACATATTAACTCAACTTTCTAATGAATTAATCTGTCCATGTTCCTGCTAGCATGGTTTCCTGCTTTTGTAACGTTTGTCTTGTACGTTAGGATAAATTTCTTTTCTGCAAAAACCAGTTGTCATCCGCACTAGGTAATAATAATAATAATAATAATAATATGAATGTGAACAGCCACAAAGCCCGCATGTTTATAAAACAAGAACATGATCAGTAGGCTACACACTTGCACTTTTTGCACGCTGACAACACCAAAAGAAGAATGGCACAGCCAGGCAAACAGAACAACACGAAAGGGAACAAGTACTAGACATGTAGATACCATGTGCTACAAAAAATACATAAAGCGCGTTGAATACGCGCACAAGAAATTGCTTCAGTTACGGAAAAACTTAATCACCAGGGGTCGGATTCACAAAACTCACTTACGAAAACATTTTTGCGCAAGAGAAATTTTGTTGCGTAAGTCGATTCACGAAACCAAAAAACGTCGTAAGAGGCCATCGTTGTCACATCGGCCGCTGCAATAAAGCGCGCTGTGACTGCCCAGGAACATGTCAGCGATGGTGATGCAGTTGCAATATTTGCTTACGTCACCGAAAAGTGCTCGTAAGTGGATTCACGAAGCAAAATTGTGCGTAAAAACAGCGTGGCTGAGAGAAAACTCTAAGAGTGGTCCGGACCACTCTTAGGAACAATGTGGCTACTCAGACCCTGCCACCGCGGGGGTATACTTTGGTGCCCTGGCTGGTTTTGAGTTAATTGACGTCCATAAAGGGCTGCCTGATGACTGCTGGAGCGTTTTTATTTCTTTCGGCGCTTTGAGTTTTGTGTGCTGTTTCCCTTGGACGCAGTGGATGGTGTTGACAACCACCGTCGTCCAATAAGTTCGAAGTCGCAGTAATTGAAGAATTTTATTGGGCGTCAATGGTGTAAAACTATGCATGTAATGATTTGTGGTTGAATGAAAACCAATGTGATACGTGAATGGTCGGCGCATACAAACGCGGCATGGCATAGGATCAACCTTATTTGTTATGTTGTTGTGTTGTGCCCCATCTCATCCAATTAAAAGTGCGACTCGAGATCCTTGCCTTATTGGTGGAAATTACCACCAAAGAGGTTAATGGGAGCACATTCCTTGCACGCTATCGGAAATAAAAATGACAGGAACTTTTTAGTGAGTGGTTCATAAAGCTTGTGCTCTAGTGTACTTCCATTGGCTCTAACTGTCCAATTGGTGCGATCTCTGAAATACAGCTGTCGATACACTTTGGGACGATCTGGAACGGAGCGTACTTTATAAACCGAAGCGTATTAGGGGTGTTAGTGATTACGCATGGAACTACAAACAAATCATGCATTTTCACCTTCGCTGTTCAGACACCGATATGGACCGTGATAATATGGCAAGCAGTCGGAATAAAACGACCCTGGTAACTTTGTATGACACCGGTAATATGCAAACCCTCACGATTCTGGAGCAACCCTTGGCTGAATTCATCCCTGCGACAAATACCAGCCATTTACCTTAATGCACGAACATCATTCAAAGGTAGAGTGAGCCACTGACACGTATTTTGTGCGACGCAGCGACCACTTGACCTGAAAAAATAGCGTTGCGAAGGTGACTCCCCTGTCGCATGCTCTGATCGAAGCAGACGACAAACGCGAGCAGACGACGGCTTGGCCGACAGGCACAGCTTGTGATTGGTTGTGAAGCAATACCCTCTACATCATCTCACTCCGTGACGTTGCCAAAACACTTCTTTCATCTGGCACGCCTGTCGTGTTCATCATATCACCCCCCTCGCACATAAGAGCAAATTTTGTCACGCCGTGAAAATAGCGCAAGTACTTTCTAAGAGCTCTCTTACGTGCTGCGCAGTTGTCGAAAACAACATGGCGTCGTAAACAGCATATCGGTCGGTGCGACTTTCAGCAAACGCTTCTCGCACGAGTTAGCGTTCGACCGGATGCGTTGTGATTACGGCAGCTCTTTCGGTGCGTGTAAGCAGTGCGGAAAGCTGCGGCAGTGCAATGGTGTATGGTGAAGCGCAGTGAAGCCTGTTCGTCGGTGTGGTTATCAAGCGGGGATCGGCGTCGGTGTATTGATGGCAACTACCACTCTAGAAGCCTACAATGTGTGTTTGTGTGCCGGTAACAGTTCGTTTGTTTGACTTTCCAGTCTCTCTGTTGGGTACTGTGCAACATTTCGGATTGACAGCGTTTTGGCACGTTACTTGAGTGACCCCAAGTACGCACGGAAACGTATGAACTACGCGGTGTGTTCGGTTCCTGCTTCGCAACTGGTTAGCCCGTACGCTTCTATTTTCTTGAGAGCAACCTAGTGTTCGGGAATGAAACGATGTTCGTTGTGAACAGTGGGGCTGTGTTGACGTTCTAAGACTTTTGAACAAGCTGCGCTTGTGTGGCCGAAAATTGAAAGACAGCGTTCATAACTGTTTTGCCCTGCGACGTTGTGGTCTTGGAGCTTGGCGCTTTTGTTTGTTAACTCGTCACTTCTCCTTTTTGTGATAACCATAGTCCTAGCGCTGTGATGTGATGAGCCAAAGCGGCGAGATGCTACATCCTGTAGTGGATCGTGTTACTTTGGCAGCGCGCCTAGACTGTTCTTCGGTAAGAACTTCAGAGTTCTATGTGGCAGCGAGAGCCCGTGAACGTCAAGCTTCCTTCCGGCCCCCATAAAGAGCAAATATTTCTCCGGTGCCTTGCTTTGGATGAGGTTGTAGGCCAATACCGCATAACTACAGGTTTCCGAGGTCATCTGCCCATCGTTTTGCACGGCACTAGAGCATTGACAAAAGCCGGTCATGGCGAGTTCTTACACTTCAACGATGGACGTGCACGCCTGGCCAGCCCTTCATTGCTGTCATCGGCAGTTTCCAGTCTGCAGAAGCCCTTTGCCAGTTGGCCGTAGAGCACACTTGGTTTCTCATGACACCGACGGCTACTAAATGCTGCCATTATTAAGTTCACCTTGCAGAACTAAATTTCACCAGTACTATAATTCATGCAGTACTATAACATGTGCAAGTTTTTAAGCCCATCAGATTTAATGTTTCCCAAGGTAAGTTGACGCATGAAAAAATTTACTACTACTGTTATATACATACATATATTACGGAGCAAATACATTAGAAGTTTTTTTGTGATTTGGTTCACCTGAACTCTTGTTTGATTATGAGGTTGGGCCTGTCGATTTACCACGTTTGGTAGTTGGAAAGTTAATGTGAATTTATTTTCTAGGAGCCAGATTGCACTTAAGAAATTTATGTTTTTTTGGAAAATTAGTTCTATAGACGATTACCAGTGTGGTAGCACTATACTTCACTAGGACATATGTATTGTGGTACGTAAATTTTACATGAGGCTTCAGTTTACTTCAAAGTGATTATAGCAGATTTTGATCACTTTGAAAAAGTGATAACTTCTTCAAAGAAGTATTGGAAGGGAGTGATTTTAATGATTGTTTTTAAATACCTCGTTTTTGGCTCTTCACAGATCACAGAGATTGGCTTGTTAAGGTCCTGTGATGCATCGGTTGCACACGCTGGCACATCAATCCTCATCATGACTCGGAGCACCTGTACGAAAATAGGAAGGACACGTGCTCCCTAACTGTGCAAGTCTATGGCACTGTCTGGGACTGTTATCATTCAGCGGATATGGCCTGAAAGAATGCAAGGCAGCCTCATCTGGAAGGACTGCGGTCTGCTTGGGAGCTTCGAGGGCACAAAACTGCCTAACGGCTGGCTGCAAGGTTAGTTTTTCTTTAATACATACGATTGAGTGAACACCACTTACTGTGCACAAATTCAAAACGCAAGCATGGTTGCTTGAGGTGGATACCTGTATTACTCTCACACATAATTCTTATTCAACATTTATAGAGTTAAATAGCAAGATAATTGAGAATGTTGAAAGTTGAAAGCCTGCAGCCTATGAATGAAACTCCAATCATCTGAGACTCAAAAGCTGGTGCTTTTAAACGAGCACAAATACTTTGATTCCTTATTGATCTCTCGAGCTTGTGACTCCCTCTGTGAATCGAGTGTTCTGGAAGGAAATAGCAAGTGGATGAAAATCGCCTGGCTGTTCACAACTTGCGAGAAAGACCTCTTGAAAAAGTCTCAGACGACATAGGGCCAGTAACTGCATCTTTTACTTCATGTAGCTTTTTCTCTCTCAGTGATGTGGCTTGTTGTGTTTCAGTCGACCATGTTCACCACGATTCCATATTGATATACTTTTCTACAAATTGTACCTGACCCAAGTATGCATTGTTGATCTCTAGAGGTGACGTTCAGTGTGTTTCAAAGCCATGGCTCCTCATCTGCCTGTGGCTAGCCTACTTCAGCAGCAGTGCGATGCAGCCAGCACACATGAAAGCCAAGTCATGGAGCGCTCCTTTGGTGTTCTGTGCAGGACGCAGCATATCCATCCAGCAAGAGACTGGTATCAACAATAATGGTGAGTGTTGGTGGCACCTATAGGAGCCCATTGTGTTTGTTGCGTATGATTATTTCCCCTGATGAAGTGCATTTTTGAAAGGTTTTCTTCTTTTAAAATAATAGGTGTCAGCAACAAGCACACTCATAATCCACAAGTGCTTTGTGTCTTCTAAACTGCCCATTTGCTCCTTTACGCAGTGTGGTGAGCTGGCTATGTTAGACAGCCTTAAAGTTATGAACATTGGCTGTTCTGTTGTAATGCAGTCTAACTTGTGTTTCTTAGTGAACTTATTTGTGGTCTGCTTCTCGCACTTAGTGTAAAGTCAAAATAGAAGAAACTTAATTGGCTTTTTACGCCTGGCAGAAGTTTCATGCCTTCATCTATAACATTGTAGTTTTGCTCTTGTATCATAATATATTTTCAGTCTTCACTGTTTGTGTGTGTGTTGAGGCTTGTCATTGGCTTCTGAAAATACGACATCTGTAAATATGAGCACATAGTTAACAACTCTACACTCTAGCATGTAGCATGGTTGTAACAATGATCTGTATTTTTCCAAGTTCTAGCAGTAGCAAGGGATTCAGTGCTCCACGGTCATGTACAGTGTATCAAGAACAGAGCACAGAAGACCAACAAGTATAAAGAGACTGCCAGTGACTGTTCTCCTGCTCAAAGTTTACGACAACAGAAAGAGCACATTGTGATGTCAGGAGCAGTTTGAATTGTATACGTAGTAACATTCTGCACAGCTGCAGCTTAACTTCTTAGCAATGCATTATTCAGCAGTTCCTTTGCTTGCATTCCAAATTATTTAAATTTTGCATGGAAGATACCAAACTATGACACTAATTTAAAGGCTGATGTAGAGTTAGCGGGCAAATATTTTTGAGCTGATGTTTTTAACATGCGTGTTAAGTGCCTGCGTGTCTCTGCATTTACCTATCATAAATCACAGCATCCATGGTCGACAATGGTAATGGTGTTTGCATTCTTTGTAGTACAAGAAGTAAAGCCTTGGATGTGGTAATCTTGTACTTAGTCGATGTAATCCTTCAGTCTACACTCATTGGTATAGCACCAATGATGCCATGAGTGTATAAGCTCGGGGAAGTGAATCTATGTGAATTATTGTATTTGGAAGGAAGAGGATCATCACTACTCCTAGTATATCTTAACAGTAGATTTTAGTGCTTGTGTATTGTTATCCCACTGCCTGTCCGTCCCTCAACAGTCTACTTATCTGTTTTTACTGTGTAAGTGGAACTTTTTCAATGTGTACTTTCCTCGGATAGGTTTGTTCGTAATGTAATGCAAGTGACTTATCATCTCTGCAGCTCTACTCAGACTAAAAATAAAAGTATTTATTTCTATTTATGTGTAGCTATAGCGTGCATTTACTTATCTTTTTCTAGGTGCCTGTACAATCGTTTAGCCCTACAAAGGTACTGGTATACTGTAATATTGAAGCTGGCATCTTAAAATAGTTTATTAGTGGAAGTAACAATGTGTTTACAACCAATAATACTATCCTCAGATGTGCTGTGAAAACTTCATGGAAACTTATTGACATTTTTTGAACTGTGTAAAGGTAAATGTTATGTTTTTTTATTGTGGTCCCTGTTTCATGCAAACGACACATAATTACTTTGCACTGGCATAGTATATATGCCACTGCAAGTCTTGTCACATATGTAGCAAAACCTACATGCAGTGCACTTGAGCATCACCTCACATAATTAGTGTACAGCCTTTACCCACCAGTGAACTGAACTTTTTTCAAGCAGACTAACAGACAGCTGTATGGGAAATGTGTTCATGTGCAAACTTCGAAGTCTTTTAGAGGAGTGTTTTCAGGGAACGAAATAGGATCTATAGTTGTCAATATAAACACTGTTTGCACCAAGGAGCGTAGTAGTTTAGAATTGTATTATTCATGTATTGTCTAGAATTTCTTTGCGCTGTGCCGCTTTTCAGCCATGTGTCCTAACATGCTTTGTTAGTGTGTTGTGAATGAGCCAAGCTATGTAAATAAACAGAGTAATATTGCAGGCATGTACGAAATATTGGTGCACAGCCCTTTTCTTTAGCATGACATTTTCAAGGCCTTTATTCTTGTGTTTCTTAAAACAACTGCTTGTCATAGGGCCGCAGCAGAAACTATGCATCAAGCTTTTCCGAGATGGTTCGAGTAACACCGAGTTCAGACATAACAGTGCCGGTGGATTTCTCTTGTAAGTTCATTTCTGCATATTCAAAAGGAGTGTATCAGAATTGTTGTTTTATAGCCATTCATCTAATATTTACACCTCAGTGTATGTATGTATGTATGTATGTATGTATGTATGTATGTATGTATGTATGTATGTATGTATGTATGTATGTATGTATGTATGTATGTATGTATCTTTTAAATGATAATTTGTTTATCATTGATGGGTAAGTTTGGTACTGATTTAGCTGAATTTCTTTCTAGTTCTTTTTCTTCTGAGCCATTATACGTTTAAATTTGTTTTTACTGCACAAAAATAAATGTAACCTCACACAAAATATGTGCATTCGAAAAAGTTGTTTCATTTGCTAACGTACAGTCATTAGCAAGAAACGGGGTAAAATAGAACCAACCAGCGAAGATTAGTTTAGATCATAGCTACTCTACACGGGATATCTTGTACACATTGCGTTGGTCGAATATATCGATTTCAACATATCAATTTTGATCGGAAAAAGCAAGCTATCACCCGTCGTTGTACATGTGTGTGATATTTATGCATATTTTAATGCCTGTTGGCAATTACTATAATGTCACAAACCTAGTCAAGCTGAATACATGAATTTTGTCCATGCACCTTACATCTGTACTGGAACTGTTAATAAAAAATAAACTTTGGTTTAAACATTTATTGTAGTAACCAAAAGCAGAGTATCTCTCTATGACACAAATCAAATTGTCATTGTTCTGTTCCGTTCTGGACAATAGGGAACCCTCTCATCAGAACTCGATTACCTGCTATAGTTAATTTTTAATCATTGTTAGCGACATTACACTGAATCGCGCAGCATGACAGATAGCGGGAGAGAAGACAGAAACTAATAACTCTGTTTGTGTCTTCTCTAACTGTCCGTGCTCTTTGGCCTTGCTTCATGTAATGATGTCTACCAAATTAGCACGAAAATGTGTCCCGACAATAGCAGTCAACTTGGCCGTAAGCAGTTAGCTCGCTGCATGTGTACATTTTCTTCAAAACACCGTGACGACTGATCGCTGGTCGAATATCCAAACACGTAAAAAGTAATATACCAGGTATGATTTTGGTATTTCAGAACTGGGTACTTTTGCGATAAGAGAGGGTGGAAGGAAAAATTATGAACCTTGAATTATGTAATTTATGAAGGAGCACAGCATATCGCTTTTGGGTCAAAAGGGGAGTGAAAGAAGAAAGCGCGAAAGCCACTTTCTCAAAAAAATTAGTACCCGCTGCTATGCATGATCTCAGGCCGGGCAACCTCTGAAAAAGAAAGTGCTCGGTGACACTGCGGATCGAACCCAGAACCTCCTAGAGCGTAGCTGAGCGCTGTAACCGCTCGTCCATTGCAGCACTGCTTGCATTCATTATATTGCTGATATATCTTCAATGCTTCGAATGGCGCCAGATGCAAAAACGTGTGGTGAAACTTGGTCAAAAATAGAAAATATAGTTGTAATGCGTTTGCCCAAGGTTACTAGAAGATAGAAACCGCCACGTGTGGCTGTATAACCGAGCACTATTTATCTTGTACATTGATGTCATGATGTTGGGATAGCCGGCTCTAACGCACGCTACCTTCTCATAGTTTGCCAAATATAAATAAAAAAATAGAAATATATATCGACCGGCGACAACGCAAATCAACTATTATGAATTCACTGTCATTAGTGTCACTTTCATAGATGAATACTCAGTTTGTTTCCATTATCGTTATTTAAGGAAGATTTGGCTCATTAACTTACAACTCCCCTAGTTAGCATTGATTTTGTCACATCTAAAGACAGTCGCACTTCATCTCGCTTTATGTGTGGCTGTCGCTCCCATAAAATGCGTACTCCACTTTTTTATGCTCTCCAAGCATCCGACGCTGCTTTGCGGAAACTTTCCTTGACGTCTGCTGGGCCAGAAAATAATCTTTATTATCTATCGATTTCAAGCTTTCAATGGAGACGAAACGAGCCTCTCTTTCTCTTTTTTTTTTGTCCTTTTTGCACGTGTGATAACGTCTCTCGACTTTAAGACTCGTATACACGTGTTTTGCTTTGTTTGCTCACTCAAACAACGCTCGACGAAATATTTGCACCGTGTTTTGTGAAAAGCATTAGCATGGAAACACCTCCCGACGAGTCTCCCTCATTTTACGTAGACACATATCTAAGCGTAAGCGTATGCACGTTCTCGCATTCCGGCTTTATAAAAATGCTGATGTGCATGAAACCAGTGAAATACCACCCACAACTTCATCTGATTACTGCTGTTCTCTATTTCTGCACAATTTGTCCGCAGGCACAGAAGTCGCTCCTGTGTCTTGTAATAAGAATATTGTAAGAAAGGCAACCTTTTACGTCTAGGTACAAAACACCCTTACCTTCACCACTATATAGCGTCCTCGACTACACCGGATTAGTTGAGCAGCAGCGCAGATTCATTAAAATGTAAGGTAACTGGTCGCGTTAAACAGGGGAAGACATTTGAGGCACATTTTCAAACATTCCATGCATCGATTTATGCGTGGTTTCATTGATGTGGTGCACCTGGAGTGTTGTTTACTTAAACTTGGCGAGATAGTGCATGGATTGCTCGATGGCTTAAGGCCATCGAGCAAATTCTTTTTTAGCTACAGTCGTTGATGAAAGTCGAGTGCTTGGCTTTCACAGCACACCAAAATGTCTATTGCAACGCACGCGGCACTCCGTAAGCGCTGTAGCAGACGCTCGGGGAACTTAAACTTAGATGCAGCAAATCATTGGTTATCATCGTATACTCTCGATGCTAGACGCTTTGCGTGCTACCTTGATATTATCGGCACACACTTCTTTCTTTCCTTGTCGTTTCATCGGCTATTGTGTGTCCTCCTCGCCCTCGTAAGTGCCGAATAAGTTAAATTCGTACCCGCGCTATAGTAATCCCTCCAGATAAGAGAATTTTTTGGCTAAGAAAATGCGTAGCCAAAAGAAAGCTTTGTGAATTCGGCCCCAGTACTGATACTTCACTGAAATATCATTGTGTAATTCACCCTTCCATGTGGTTCACCTTGTCATGAAAACAAAAATGTAGTAGGATGAAAATTCAGGAATAATTGGAAGTACGCCTGTGTTTTGACTCGTGTCTGACGCAATTGTGCTCAACGGGTAAACGAGGAAGGATTCAAGAATTTTCCTTTGTGCGAAAAATACACACGATTTGGTTAGTGTTGCCTGAATTTATGTAAAAGGGGAATTTCACTACGCGCTTTGACAGGGACAGTGGAGGAAGTGTCAATAAACATTAATGCAATGGATACATATCAAGCATAAAAATATTTGCAAACAAAAAACATATCACATGCATAATGAAAAAAGCAACACAATAAGCCAACGTCTGTTGCAAATATAGAGAAAACAATAACTGAAACGCAATGAAAGATAACTGAATTACATAATAATATACCATAAGAAGGAATTGATATGAGTTATTGAGAGCAGCACAAAACGTTACACTTCGTTAGCATTTTTAAAAATTCATTAAATATTGAAATATTTCATTTTATTGCGGTAGTTAGAGGCAGCTGGTTCCATTCAATGATGGTATTTTTCAATTAGCGAATGAGGAGGTACGACATGTGATGCGTCTGACCTTCAGAGGGTGATCGCGGCGAGGAAAGATTGCGAAGGGTGACTGAAAAACATCGTCATGAAGCAATGAATGAGGATATATTTTACGAAAAAGACATAAGCGAGCAAGTTTTTGATTATGAGAAAGACTAACAAGACCAGCACGAGCTTTTAAGGCAGTGACGCTAGTGAAACCACAGTAGTAAGAACAAATGAAACGAGCAGCACGGTTCTGCAGGGATACTTTGTTATCGATGATGTATGCTTGATCCGGATCCCATGTGGCTGAAGCGTACTCAATTTTTTTGGGCGGATAAAGGTATAATACGCAAGTTTCCGCAGATGTGTTGGAGCATGATAGGGATTACGTTTTAGCGTCTCGAGTGAGCAGTTAGCAGCTGCAAGAATGTGATCGATGCGATAGTTCCTGGAGAAATCGAACTTGAGGTGAAGTACTAGATATCTGTACGACGTGACTGAGTCCATGAGTGTGTGGTAAAGTTTATATATGGTCGGTAGGTGGCTAGAATTTCGTTTAAAGGAGACGAGTTTAGTCTTGGAGGGATTTAGCTTCATTTGACATCATGAATACCCTGAATTGATGAATTTGAGGTCACGTCGCGGGGTTCTGTAGTCCCCATAACTTCTTATGCCACGATACAAAACGCAGTTGTGAGCGAATAATCTAATGTGGCAAAAAATGCCATTTGGTAAATCATTGACAAATATGAGGAACAGAGTACCTAGCACGCTACCTTGTAGTACGCCGGATGTGACCAGCGCCATTGAAGAGTTAGAACCGTTTACAGAGATTAATTGAATGCGAGAGGAGAAAAAGTCTTTAATCTATGCTACAACCTAAGAGTCAATGTTGAGATACGTTAACTTGAGTAGTAATCTGTGGTGAGGGACATGATTTAATGCCTTCAAGAAGTCGAGAATTAAGGCGTCAACCTTATAAACCCGATGCACATGAAGGCAAGTAGGTCGTTAGTAAATCCCGCAAGCTGAGTCTCACAAGAGAATCCCTTGCAAAAAACATGCTGCTGTTTGAAAATGATGTTGTTAAGTTAAAAATAGTTAATGATAAGTGAGTGATTAGCATGTACGAGGAGCTTTAAAAAAGCTCAGTCAAAGAAATAGGTATGTAGTTAAAGGAATGAGAATGAGCGCCTGGTTTGAAGATAGGTATAACGTTTACTTTGCCCCAGTCGTGAGGGATGAAGCCGCATGATAATGACTGCAAAAAAGTGCGCAAGTAACTGGACAAATACAACAAAACAATTTTCATATCATATTTACAAGCATATTTACCTCACTTTTGAGTTTTTTTGTTAGATGCCCATGATAGCTGCTGATGAAGTATGACTCCAAGAAATTTATGTTGTGTCACAGTTCCTAGCAGTTCTTCTTCTAAATTACGTTTGGAATTTTCGACCTTCCTACGGATGAAGGGCAATACAGCTGTCCTTGCATTTGACAGAGTCATTCCTTTTTCTTTTAAAAAGAGGTTATTTATGCCCTCTTGTATTGTCATCTGAATTATCTGAACGTCAGTCCCATATGCCCAGATGCGCAACACATGATCTCCGTATAAAGAGTACCTCAAGTGGGAAGGCAGTTTTTTTTTGGCTAAATCAGCTATGACACAGTTGAAAAAAATATAATGAAGGAATGATGACAACAAAAGGTAACAGCAAGCATCATCGCAGAGTAAGGCACCACGAGATCGGCGCTCGAGCTCCTCCATCTTCCTCGTCCTGTCGCTATCTCCAATTTCCCACCTGCCCGTTTGGTTCGCCCAATAAACCTCTTTACATTTGGTGAAGGTGCTGGGTAACCACATCGCCTACAACCTGGAACTCCGATCTCGCACCCTGCCGTCGACCATGCAAGTTGACGCTGCCCAACAAACAATACCTCTCGCGGCCGCTACTTGCCCCGGCCCGGTTCATCAGCGAGACCCCCCGATCTTTGCCGGCACCGAAGACCAGGACGTCGAGGACTGGCTGTCGTCATACGAGAAAGTCAGTGGACCCAACAGGTGGGATGATGCTGCTAAGTTAGGCACTGTCAATTTTTATCTCACCGACGTGGCCAAGCTGTGGTATACGAACCACGAAACCGAGTTCGCGAATTGGTCCGCCTTCAAGGAGGCAATACGTGCCGTTTTTGGTCGTCCTGCCTTACGGAAGCTACGCGCCCAACAACGTCTGCGCACACGGGCACAGGAGCGAGGTGAAACTTTCACATCATATATAGAAGATGTGATTGATCTCTGCCGGCGCGTCGATGCTTCCATGAGCGAGAGTGCAAAGATACAGCACAATATGAAGGGCGTCAACGATGATGTTTTCCAGATGCTTCTCGCGAAGTCTCCAAGCACTGTGGCAGAAGTAGTGACTTTGTGCCAAAGCTATGATGAATTGCGGAGGCAACGAGCTCAGACGCGACGCTCATTCCAGACAATCTAACCAGTGACCGCACTGGACGCTATGACTGACCAGACAAACCTTCTCGCACAAATGAAAGACTTCGTGCGAGAGGAAGTGGCTTGGCAGCTTTCTCTGCTGCCTTTTGCTCAACGCCAGGAGCTCTCGCACCAACAGCCACTGCGACACCCACCACCATTGGCTCCCATGCTCCGACATGTGGTCCAGGAGCAGATTTCCGAGGCTATGCCGGTGCCCTTGCAGCAGCCCCCGTCACCGCGCCTCTTACTTACGCTGAGGCACTAAAGCGGCTGCAGCGACACCACCCCCCGTCGTTCCAGGGACTGCCGTATACCTCAGCCCCGACTCAGCCGTCCACCGCCTGGGTTCCTTCCATTGCCACCACAGCCTCGACTCACCCGTCTGCCGCATGGACTGGTCCCCTCGTCGCTAATACTTGGAGAACGCGCGATAACCGGCCCATCTGTTTTGCGTGCGGCGGCCCTGACCATATCACCCGTTACTGCCGTCGTCGCGTGCCGGGATACACAGACGCCCGGACACAGAACAGCTTCATGGACCTTTCTCCATCCCGTCTGGAAAATTCTGACCCTCAGTCAAGCTCGTCTTCACGGGAATGTCCGCGTACTATGTCTGGTCGCTCACCTTCACCCCGTCGTTGCTCCCTGTCACCTATGCGTCGTCGGCCAGCTCCTGAACACGAGGGAAACTAACCACCGCAGTTCAGGAGGCAAGAACTGCGCTGTCAAAATGCTCAAGTCCTCGGACATTGCCGTCGAATATTGCTGAAGTTTTTGTAGAAGGTACTCGAGCATATGCTCTAGTGGATACTGGTGCTGCCGTTTCCGTGATAGACGCTAAACTTTGCCGCAAGCTCCGAAAAGTGACGACGCTTCTTAATATGATGTCCTTGCAAACAGCGAATGGGGACCCGGTTCAGCCTGTAGCCGCCTGTACTGTCCGACTGATGATCGCGAAGGACCACTACACTGTTGAGTTTATTGTCCTGTCGTCATGCTCACACGACATCATACTTGGATGGGATTTTTTATCGCGTAACCATGCCGTTATTGATTGTGCAAGATAAGAGCTTGAACTTTTCCCGTTTTACGACCAACCAACCAGCCGCATTCAGCCCGCCGTACACAAACTCGTCGTCAAAGAAGGCACTGAAATTCCTCCGACAGCAGCTGTGTTGCTCCCCGTGTTCTGTGACGGCATTAAGAACGAAGCTGCATTCTTTGAGCCATCAAGCCTATTCCTTAGTCGAAGATCACTTCTTCTGCCTTATTCAACCCTCTCTATTTCTGAAGGAAACAGTGCTCTTTGCCTCATCAATCCCCTTCCGTATCCCGTCGAACTGTATCAAGGTGAATCTCTTGGACACGTGTATGCCATTGATAAAGAACAAATTTTTACCATGCCACCAGATTGTTCCGGTGACTACAACGCCATCAGTGCCCTCAACCCTTCCAATATACCACCTTGCGAGCTTTTCGATTCATCGATTGCCGACGGACTATCGCCATCTGAACGCTCTGAGCTCCTTCAGCTGCTCTACCAGTTTCGTGAATCCTTTGACGTTGCTCAACCGACCCTTGGCCGAACTCCCAGTTTTTTCCACCGCATCGACACAGGTTCCAACGCGCCAGTACGACAGCGACCATATCGTGTTTCCGCCACGGAACGTCAGGTTATCACCGAACACGTTGACGATATGCTCAAGCGCGACGTTATCCGACCTTCCCAAAGTCCACGGGCATCACCTGTCGTTCTTGTTAAGAAGAAGGATGGTACAATTCGCTTCTGCGTTGATTACAGGCGCTTAAATAAGATCACTCGCAAAGACGTATACCCTTTGCCCCGGATTGATGACGCCCTTGATTGCTTACAAGGTGCCGAGTTTTTTTCGTCGTTATATTTGCGTTCGGGGTATTGGCAGGTGCCCTTAGCAGATGGTGATCGTCCAAAAACAGCATTCGTGACACCGGACAGGCTATATGAGTTCAATGTCATGCCCTTCGGCCTCTGCAATGCGCCGGCCACATTCGAGCGCATGATGGACTCGGTTCTGCGGGGTTTGAAATGGAACATATTCTTCTGCTACCTCGACGATATCGTCGTCTTTGCACCTGATTTCGCAACACACCTTGTACGCCTGAAACATGTCCTCACGTGTCTGAATAATGCGCAGCTCCAACTGAATCTCAAGAAATGCCACTTCGCTGCTCGGACGCTCACCATTCTCGGTCACGTCGTATCAAAGGATGGTGTTCTTCCCGATCCGGCTAAACTACGCGCTGTTGCTGAATTCCCCAAACCAACAACTGTAAAACAGCTACGCCGCTTCGTAGGATTGTGCTCCTACTTTCGTCGGTTTGTGCGCAACTTTGCCTCCATAATTGCCCCTTTGACCTAACTTTTAAGCAGTGCCAACGACATCTAATCATGGTCTTCCGAATGTGATCACGCGTTTACCACTCTTCGCCGTCTCCTGACATTACCGCCTATATTGCGCCACTATGATCCCACGGCTGCAACTGAAATTCATACAGACGCCAGTGGTGTCGGTCTCGGTGCAGTTCTCGCTCAACGCAAGCCTGGATCCCCTGAGTATGTTGTCGCCTACGCCAGCAGAACGCTCAACAAGGCTGAGATAAACTACAGTGTTACCGAAAAAGAGTGCTTAGCCATACTTTGGGCAATTGTGAAATTTCGCCCATACTTATATGGCCGCACCTTTGCTGTAGTTACAGACCATCATGCCTTATGTTAGTTGTCGTCGCTGAAGGATCCATCAGGTCGCCTTGCTCGTTGGGCTCTGCGACTTCAAGAGTATGACATCCGCGTCGTGTACCGTTCCGGCCCCCAACATGCCGATGCTGACGCGCTCTCGCGATCACCACTGTCGACTGAGGCTGCCTCTATATCTTCTATGGAACACGCGCTGTCCGCTCTTGACATCGACACAATGACCTCTGCACAGCGCGACGATCTATGGATAACTTCGCTTCTGGACGTCTTATCTGAGGTACCGACACTTCCCATCACTCGAGCAATGCGACGCCAGGCTTCGCACTTCACCATTCGAGGTGGCCTCTTGTACCGGCGCAATTACTCACCAGACGGCAGGAAGTGGCTGCTCGTTATTCCCCGAAAGCTGCGCTCTACAATCTGTGCATCATTTCACTCCGACCCGCAATGCGCTCACGCCGGTGTCTTCAAGACCTACGAGCGTTTAAGGAAGCGGTACTACTGGCGTGGGATGTTTACTTTTGTTCGACAGTTTATTCGCGGCTGCCACGAGTGTCAGCGACGAAAACAGCCACCGAATGCAGGAGCAGCTCCACTACAGCCGCTTGCGTGCCCTGACCGCCCATTCTATCGCGTCGGAATCGACCTTTATGGACCACTGCCATTGACCACAGCAGGTAACCGGTGGGCTATCGTTGCTGTAGATCACCTGACACGGTACGCCGAAACCGCTGCTCTTCCTACGGCGACCGCTCAGGACGTCGCATCTTTCATCCTCCATCGGTTTGTGTTGCGTCACGGCCCTCCTCGCGAACTCCTCAGGGACTGGGACCGTGTATTTCTATCCGACGTAATCCAAGCACTTCTCCGTCAGTGCCATATTGTACACCGGATGAGTACTGCTTACCACCCTCAGACGAATGGCCTGACTGAGCGGTTTAATCGGACCCTGGGTGACATGCTCGCGACGCATGTGGCATCTGACCAAACGAACTGGGACCTCGTTCTTCCGTTTGCGACCTACGCATACAACACCGCTACCCAAGTCACCACCGGCTTTTCTCCATTCTACCTTCTATACGGACGTCAACCATCGCACACAATTGACACTTTGCTGCCATACGCACCAGATGTATCTGAGTGCACGACCGTGTCTGAAGCCGCCCGTCACGCCGAAGAATGCCGCCAACTAGCGAAGCAGTTTACTACGGCTGACCAGCAACACCAGAAAAAGGCCCGCGATGACGACCACCCTCCTGCCGCCAAGTTCGCCCCTGGAACCCTTGTATGGCTGTATGTACCACCCTTTGCACCTGGTTTGTCTACCAAGCTACTTTCAAATTACCATGGCCCATACCGCGTGGTAGAGCGCACATCGCCCGTCAATTACGCCATTGAACCGCTTACGCCACCCGGTGACCATCGTCGGCGTGGACACGATATTGTTCACGTGGACCGCTTGAAGCCATACTTCGACCCGCTCGTTCCTACTTGTTAGATCGCCAGGATGGCTTGATTTTTCTCGACGGGGGCAATTATAATAAATGAATGATGACAACAAAAGGGAACAGCAAGCATCATCGCAGAGTAAGGCACCACGAGATCGGCGCTCGAGCTCCTCCATCTTCCTCGTCTTGTCGCTATCTCCAATCTCCCACCTGCCCGTTTGGTTCGCCCAATAAACCTCTTTACAAAAAGAATGACTGAGTACGATTTTCTGTGGATTTCCCTTCCGGACGCCATGCTCAGCACTCTTTCCTTCGCTCGTCTGAATAAATATTTTGTGACCTGATAAAAATTTAAAAATCCATTGCAAAGACCTGCCAAACATTCCAAGTTCCCACATACTTGGCAGAACATGAGTGTGACTTACGGTGTCAAATGACTTTTGATGTCAAATAAAACTGCGATCGTCAGACTACCAAGGGCGTGTTCGTGCTCCACATACGTTACTATGCCCACCAATGCATCTAATGTGCATCTCTCTTTGTACATCTCAACAAGGGCTGAAGCCTCATGGTGTCATTGTCTTCAGTTCCTGCAGCTAATCATCTCCTCACGGTGACAAAACTTACCAGCATTGCTGTAGAATCATGGGTTGCATACTACTACTCAGCCACTTACGGGCTAATACAGGACGTTCCTATTGAGTATTCGGATGCCAGCCTCAAGGAGTATTTGAGTGACCAAGGAGTTATATCGGCTAAAAGGCAAGTTTCATATACCCCAAACAAAGATTGCGTACTAACGGAGACCAAAAGACGCTCAGTCATTCTCGAAATTTCTAAATACGTCCCTCTATCAGACGGAGTGCCGTTTGGCTTCTGCATCAATCGTGTAATGGATTATATTGGGTCCACTACTCAATGCTTCAGATGCCAAAGAGATAGCCGCATAGCGAAATATTCGAAAGGTCCCATCCGCTGCAAGATATGCGCCGATGGACATACGCACGAGGTGTGCACGTCACGTTCTTAGCCTCGTTGTGCAAACTGTGGGGCTGAGCATGCTGCATCATCATATGGCGGGTGCGCCCCCCCCCCAAAAAAAAGCGGCTACTCTAACACGGACGGTGCAGCGATTCCAGAAGAAAACAAAAAGTGACGAGAACCACCACCTAATCTGGATGTGATATGCACTACAAATCAAAAGCAACAAAACACAGTACAGCCCAGTGACATGGCTTCAAAAAGGCACTTTGCACCAGCTGTGAAAGGAAACGAGGAAAGATCACAAACCTGCAAAGAGCCAAGAAAAACCTTCAGGTGATCTCGATTCAATTCAAGGACGGAGGTCCTAATGTCCCAGTAGAACATGAAAAGCCAAAAAAGGTGTTGGACGGCACCGTCAACGACGTATCAAGTATGCTAATACCCATGATGTTCGTGGTAATCAAGGCTCTGCACCGTGTGAACCCATAGATAAAAAGCATCCCAGAGGTATACAGGCAGTTCTGGCTTTTGAATCACTTTTGAATCACTACTTCTTTCACAGTGAAACTCTGTGGTTCGTCAGCGTAAAAATCATGGCTTTGCTACCGATGAGCTCTTTGGTGGTGTTCATTAACAAGCACCTCCATACATGCAAGATTTTCCAGTATAGAATGCTCGTGGTTTGCAATCAATGTTAACAGATTTTAAGCATCTTGCGCGAGTGTACCGTTTACCATTCATGGTCATTTCTGAGTCTCGTGTTGACGAGCAGTTTAGGTTAAAATGCTATCATTTTGATCAATCCAGGCGACAAACCGGAATTAGTCGATTTCTCGTGGGATTTAGAAACGGCGTACCTGCATCTGTGATTGATGTGAGTCTACATGACAAGAATTATTACGTTGGCGCAACCACAGTTATTGTATCTAAAGTGGTCACCCTTATCGGTGTCTAGTTGGAATTCGGCGCATCGTTCAACACATCAAGACACGAAAACCTGTTGACGAGCTCTCAGTCTCCATATAATATTTGTGAAGATTTTGACGCATATAATCAGATATGGAGCAGTTCACATTCATGTATTCGCGTGTATAGGCTGGCAAAAACTTTTTGCAAGATATTATACAGAGCCATTATAGCCCCGCCGCGGTGGTCTAGTGGCTAAGGTACTCGGCTGCTGACCCGCAGGGCGCGGGTTCAAATCCCGGCTGCGGCGGCTGCATTTCCGATGGAGGCGGAAATGTAGGCCCGTGTGCTCAGATTTGGGTGCACGTTAAAGAACCCCAGGTGGTCGAAATTTCCCGAGCCCTCCACTACGGCGTCTCTCATAATCATTTAGTGGTTTTGGGACGTTAAACCCCACATATCAATCAATCAATTAATTTGATTGCAGCTTAATCTACTTGAAAAATAAAAAAAACTGCCAGCTGCATTGATGTCTCACCTGCATCAAGTCCAGTGGCCTCGATGTTTGGCTGGTGTACAGATTTTAACACTCGCAGCAGCGATCAATACCCGATCCTCATTTGCACCCGTCATCATCGAACGTCACCCAAGAAAGGGACACTGCAGACCGTATGCTGGAAAGCTTACTCAACAGCGATAGACAGAAGGATTACAGCCTCGACTTAGACTCGACTCGAGAATTAATACCGACATTAGCTCAATGCCTCCAAAATAGCACCCGCTATGACGTTAAACGTTGTAATGTACCAGCTGACGATGAAGAATTCGAAAGTATATGTGCCAATAGAGGGCTTTCCGAAAGCAAGTCTTTATGCACCAAAAATAATAAAGACCGAAGAGCTTGCCGACGGGTATAAAGACACATACGGCGTTACCTTATAAAATCGAACCGAAAAGGGTGGCAAGATTTCTGTGGGACGGTGTATATATGAAAACCACTGAGCAAGATCTGGCGAGTTATTAGAGGCATTCGCATAGAGCCGCGACAATTGTACCCTTTTGTCCCGCTGTCACTACCTGAGCATGCATCTCTGATAGAGGTGGTAGAACAGTACTGTAATCTACTTTCCAGTGGGTCACTTCCTACTCTGAACATTGCATATCACCAGGCTCGTACACCCCGAGCAGCATTTATCGACTTATAAATGCATTTTACAATTGAGGAACTCACGGCAGCTATCGACAACACGAACAAGAGATCAGCACCTGGCCAAGGCGGAGTGAGTTATGCAGCACTCACAAACTTAAGCCACACATCCCGATTACGTCTTGTGGGTTACTACAACGCATCATGGATAAATGGTGAGTTGTGAACAGAATGTAAGCTTATGAAAGTTATCAATATTCTGAAGCCAGAAAAGCAGCTAACAAGTTACGCCTCCTTCAGACTTACTGAGTTGCGTCGGGAAGCTATTAAAAAAATTATCAAACAAATTGTTAAATACCACGTACAGTGAGAATCGATGAAATGCGGAGCACGAATGAGGAAGGGTGAGTTGTCACATTGGAAGCAGCACAACGTTACGAGGCGGACGTAAATTATGCCGTCCATCACTTTTATGTTATGATTATCATGTTGGTGCCTTGCATTTGTGCTCAGTTGTCCATTCACGTTGCGTAATGTCAAAATTGGTATATGTGAAGCTAGCGGAACGGCCGTGAGCATGTTATGAGCGCAGCATGTCGTCATGTTTCACGTGACACGCATGTCATCATTATCAAGTCTGTACGTGTCATTTACCTTCGCTATCTAGTCACGTCAAGTAACGCGAAGTTAGATATGTGTGAAACCAGCGAAATGGCCTTGAGCACACTAGGAGCGTAACATGTAGTCATGTTTCACGTGATACGCGTTTCATGATTATCATGTTTTGACCTGTCATTTACGTTCGTCGACCATTCGTGTCATTTAACGCATATTTGGTACGTGTGAAGTAGACGAACCGGCTGCGAGTGCGTCGTGAGCATGGCATTTAGTCTTGTTCTTACATAAAACCCATGTCATAATTACCACGTTTGTACCAGTCACATACCTTCGTCATCAATTCACGTCATGTGAACAAGTTTGGTGTGTGTGAAGCCAGCGAAACGACCACAAGCGCATCATAAGCGTGGCGTATAGTGATGTTCTCACATTACATGCATTTCATAGTTATCATGATTGCGCCAGTCATATACCTTCATAATTCGTTCGTGTCACGCAATACCAAATTTGGTATATATGAAGCTAGCGAAACGACCACGGGTGCATCATGAGCATGGCATAGAGTCATGTTGTTACATGACACGCATGTCATAATTATCATGTTTCTACCAATCACATACCCTAATGATCCGTTTACATCACGTAATACCGAATTGGGCTTATGTGAAGTTAGCAAAATGACCGCGAAAGCATCATGAGCGTGGCATGTAGTCATGTTCCTACATTAAACGCATGTCATGATTATCATCTTTCCACCAGTCATAAACTACCATCATTCGTTCATCTGACGTAATACCAAATTTGGTGTATGTGAAGCTTGCGAAACGACCGCGAGCGCATCATGAGCGTGGCATGTAGTCATGTTTTTATGACACGCATGTCATGATTATCATGTTTCATGTACACGCATGTCATGATTATCATGTACCTTCATCATCCGTTCACGTCATGTCATACCAAATTCGGTGTTTGTGAAGCTTGCAAAAGGACTTCGAGTGCATCATGAGCGTGGCATGTAGTCGTGTTCTAACATGACACGCTTGTCATGATTTCAACTTGAAGGCTTGTCACTTTTGTTTGACATGCAGTCATGTCAAACCATATCGGTTTTGTTATATGTCATGTGAATGGAACAACCACAGGAGCAGCAAGACCCTGACATGTAAATCATGATATCCATGACATACATGTCATGATTTTCATGTTATGACTATGCTCGTCATACAGTCAAGTTATGCTTTACCAATTTTGGTAAAGATCCCGTTAATCAAACGGCTAGGAGAGCTAGAAGTCGTAGGCGGATAGATAGATAGATAGATAGATAGATAGATAGACAGATAGACAGATAGATAGATAGATAGATAGATAGATAGATAGATAGATAGATAGATAGATAGATAGATAGATAGATAGATAGATAGATAGATAGATAGATAGATAGATAGATAGATAGATAGATAGATAGATACGGCTAAACTCAGCAAAATTTGCTAAGAAATGCTTCGCATTTAATAAAGACTCGCTTCGTTTCTGGAAACTAAGAAAATTTACCCGGAGAAAATCAATGGCTTCCGTCAAAACACATCTGCGATTGATTATGTCATCGCCTTTATCTCATGAATTGAGGAAGAGGTGGCCTGTGGAAGCATACCTACTGAGTTAGTTTTGCATATTGAAGCAGCGTATGACTCCGTATATCATAAAGCGATACTGCATGTTTTGGAAACCGGTAGTTAAGTCTTTGTGTCACCTCGTGTGAAATCGAACACCAAAAGATGTGTCGTTAGGACACGTGCAAGAGCGTGGCGTTCATGTGAGGGTAGCGACTTGCTGATCATTTTTAAGATTTCTTTTTCAGAACTGCTTCTCTGGGCTTCGGTTGTTTCAGACTGCTGCTCTTCGCTTAAAACGGTGATAGTGCCGTACGTGATTTCGTCGAACTCGGCAAGCTTCATATCACGTGGAAGAACAGAAGGCACCGAAGAACAATTGAAAGCCCATAAGCTTGAGACGCCGTTGATAATTGTCACGAGAGAACAAAACACTAGTACATTTTTCTTCACGCAACCCGTTGCAAGTGGTTGAATTTGCGCGTCAAGCGATGAAAGGTCGGCAACAGCAAGTATAACAGGAACATGTGATAAAGACCGCGGTGCTAAAAGAGAATCATTCAACACGACGGAACAGTTTTTCCCCGATAAACATGTCTCAGCAAGTGTAGACAAAAGCGCGTTTTCACTGTAATTTTGCCTGCGCCACAATTAACGGAAGCACCACAATCCTGAAGAAAGTCGATCCCAAGAATCACATCAAGAGTGCGCCGTGGTAATACCGAAAATTCCGTGACAAGATATTCAGCACCAAACAAAACACTTGCAACACAAATACCTAGAGAAACGAGGCACTCTATCTATTAACACACACACACACACACACACACTTTGCTTTGGGACATCTTAATAGGAAGAGGAGCAGTTTGCAGAGTCGGAGACCGGCCGGCGACCTTACCTCCATCGGCCACGCCGGCTAGTTTCCCGATGGAGGCGGTGGTGTAGAACGTCGCCGTGGGGATGGTGAACGGCGTGAGCGACTGGTTGGTGGCGTCAGGCTGCGGTCTGATGCTGGCGACTCACTCCTCCTGTTAAAATGGCGGAAGGAATTACTGGGTGGCGAGCCTATAGTGTTTGTTGCGCAATGTTCTGCCGGCCAATGATCATTGTTGACGCCTTCAAAGTTAGATCGAGTTGATGGTGGACCATACCTCGTCTGGCGGCGATGACAACAAAAACGAGAGATGTGTCCTGTCCCCCGCAGCTGTAGCCAACAGGTGAAGGGCGACCGACATTGTAAACTTCGAAATAAGCCGCGCTCGGGCGCTGCGAGTAGTAGATACGATCTTCCAAGTGCCGATTCGTCATCGTACCCCGATAAGCGCGTTGGTCATGTGTCACGTCGTCAGGAAACGTATGGTGGTGCTGTTTTAGGGAATCGGTTTGACTGTCTTCAACGTCTGGCATGGCCGTCAGCAAAAAAACCACCGGTGCTGCATCGTGAGGTTGATTAAAAACGCAACCGAACTGTTCGGCCTTCACGGCGTTCATTGATTCGCTGTGTCACTCAAGTTCCTCATGGACGATTTGCCTCACAGTGGTAGCAAAGTCCCAACGGATACTGCAGCTGTCCTGAATGCTTGCAACTGTCGCAACATTCACCAACCTGCCGAACTTTGGCGTGCTACGGTGTAGCTTCAAGGTCTGAAACGTGGGGCAATGATGGATCACGTTAGCTACCGAATTGAGGCTCTCCTTGCCAATCAAGTAGGTATACACGTCTTAGGCAATACCTTTCAGAAGATACCTGACTTTGTCCTCTTCGGATATACGAGGATTCGCCGTCTTACACAACTTCAGGGTCGTCTCGATGTACGTAGTACAAGTCTCGCCTCGCACTTGAGCACGCTGAAGTAATGTCTGCTCGGCTCGCTTTCTTTTCGCAGTGGAATCCCCAAAGCACTCTGTGAGTTGGATAGCAAAGTGATCCCAGGTTGTTAGCGACTCTTCGTGGTTCTCGAACCACACAAGAGCAGTGTCTGTCAGGAAGAGAGCAACATACTCTATCTGAGCCGTAGCATCCCAGCCGTTGCACTTTCTCACACGTTTGTAGTGTGTCAGTCATACTCCCACGTCCTCGCCGGGTTTCCCTGAGAAAGGGCGTGATCCAACTGACGCATCTAGGCACCGGGTGTCCGCGCCTGAGGAGTTGAAGATGACTGTAGGTCACCGTTGTTCGACATCGCGAGTTCCGGTAGCGTTGTAGGCAGTCACGCGAGGCGTCGGCTTCATCGAGGGCCTAGCGGCAGTGGCTCTGTCATCTTAGGCGAGTACCCAGCACCTCCACCACAAAACTGGTACGGTTAAAGTCAAAGGGTGTTTATTAGCAGGGCGAGGTTGATGGTTCGGTAATAATGGCATCGGTATCTGCACCAGTTCACGTCTTCCTTCTCTTCTCCTCTCTCGGCTCATACCCAATATATATATATATATATATATATATATATATATATATATATATATATATATATATATATTTTTTTTTTTCACGTGACACGTGACTACAATGTTTTGCATTGAATTTCGCCACGCTCATGGCTTACCACTCAGAGCTAGAGTCATTGTATACATGTTACTTTTATTTAGCAGACAGAGTAGCGCATTTGTTTTCCAACACCACTATCACCAATGCACTGCGGAGAAACTGGCACACAGGCCACACCGCCCAAAGCGGTCGCCACCCACTTGGAGCCTATCGAGTGACCATCGACTGCTCTTTAGCTAGTTAGCTACGAACTTGTGCTTTCATTTGCTTTAGATTCTTGTCCTTAAACTTCGACAGCAATGTATTTGTGCCGATTTTGTCCCATTTAAAAAAACATACTGAAATAATGCTGTAGTCTTAGTGAGGTGCTCCTTGAATCTCGGAGGACCTATAGTTTGTGAGTTGTTCAATAACTTCCATAGCTGGCCCTACTTGACGATGGAGCAGTGGCGGTGCAATTCAGCCCTACGACACGCCTTTACACTTTGCGTTACCGGACTGTTAAAAAAATGCTATTGAACTCCCGTGGTAATCCCGAAAGCAGGTGTTTCTTCTTTCTTCGCCGGTCCTTGACACGCCAGGCATGTCAACTGGCGATTGGCGACATGCTTCGTCGATCGGCTACAGGCATAAGCAAGTAGCCTGCAGAAACAGAGCACGGCTTTGCCGTGTAACTGTGGTTGCTAACCAGGCAAGATAGCGGACCTATGTGCCACTCTGCTTCCGTATGGAGCATATGCAGTTACCCTACTCAGAGCCATGTAGAAGCGCCCCCGGTGGCATTTTAAATGCGAAGTAGCTCTTCGAAGAGCCTGTGTAACGCTGCCCGTCTGTGTCTTCTTGACAACACGCCACACCACGCTCCCCTCGCCGCAGGTATTGGGGCAGTGCCAAGTAGATCACGCCATTCCTCGCAGTGCGCACTGACGCCACTATCTCCATTGCCTGCTGCGCACTCACCACGTGTTACCTCTTTCTCGTTTCACCCTCTTCACCGCTCGCAACGTTCGAGCGCACATCGAGTGAACACTCTCTCATCTCGTTTATTAGTTGCGAAGCACCTTTTGGACTAGCCTGTGTAACTGTCGGTCCGTGTCTCTGTGCCAACGCGCCGCAACGCGTTCCCCTCACCGCAGGGTTTTTGGGCGGTGCCACGCAGGTCGCGCCTTCTCTCTAGTGTGCAGTGACGCCACTATATATCTCTCTCGCCTGCCACGCGCTCACCGTGTGTCAACTCTCTCGTGCTCCACCTTCCCCAACAATCGTAATGTTCGAGCGCACATCAAGTGAACACTCTGTCGGCTCGTTTATCTGCCATGGAAGGGACTCCGCAAAGCGAAGCTTCTTCACCCGCCTAAACATTCGACGAAGCAAATTGGCCTAACCCGGTCGTCACCGGCGTTTCTAGGGTTAGCAGAACCAATCGCGTTCGCGAAAGCTGACATCGCGCCAGCAAAACAGATGAGGTACGAGCCAGGGAAGCCGAACACAAGCGTCTGTAATGAAAGACGAACGACACCGACGAGGTGCGTATAAATCACGCTGATTACGTTCAAGAATGAAAACGTCGCGCGGGTAACACCGAAGGGACGCGAGCCGAGGAGGCCGAACGCAACCGTCTTCAACGTGTCGGTGACCCCGACGAGACACGAGCCATGGAAGCCGAGCGGAAGCGCTGACAGCGGAAGGCCAACGCCGGTGAATCCTCAGCGTCGTCGTCGTCGCCAACGTCGTCAGCAACGTTGAAAGCGCTGCGCGCCCTCCTACGAATCACCATCCACAATGCTGCTGCTTCGCAACCCATCACGGTTCCCTTTAGGAAGATGTTAACTTTTCTTCGATGGAGAGGACGCCGAGAAGCGAAGCTCCTCCCCCCCACAAAAAAAAACATGCGGTGAAGCGATTTGGCCTAACCCAGCCGCCGGCGTTGCGAGGGTTAGCAGAGTCGATAGCTTTCGCGAATGGCGACGTCGCCCCTGCAATACCGAAGAAGCGTGACCCAGGGAAGCCGAACGCAAGCGTCTTTAACGTGTCGGCGACACTGATGAGACGTGAGCCAAGGAAGCCGAGCGGAAGCGCCGACAGCGGAAGGCCAGTGCCAGCGAATTCTCGAAGTTGCCGTTGTCGACAAAGTCTCGAAATATCACACCATGTCCGTGGAGTGAATGATGATGAGTGGGGCGAAGCGTCCATCCGTTCATCTGTCTGTGTGTGCGTCCGTCCTTCCACACGTCCGATCGCATTCGAAAATGCAGACAGCGTGCGGGTAACACCGATGGGACACGAGACAAGGAAGCCGAGCCTAAGCTTCTTCAACGCGCCTGCCGCAATGCTTCGTCCATGCCCACCAACAATAAGCAACGTACGGCAACTATGCAGGAGACTGAGAGAAGCACTCGTTTTCCGCGTACCCAGGTTCAGCCCGCGCAGCAGCCCACCGGAAAGCAGCGGTACAGTGCCATCAAGAATATCATCACTCAACTGCAGTTTGTATGTACATCTAGGAGACAGCACCGTCTATTATATTGTTCGGAAGATACTGCCTTCTTTTTTTTCTCTTCTTTTCTCTCGGTTACGCGTGACGCATGACAAGGTTAGACTAAGAGCAGCTTCGCCACTAAAAACAAAAATTTCCGGTGAAACAAAAAAAAATATTGGCGAGGCCGCGTACACACGGTGCGAAGGTGAGAGGCGTACGCACTTGGTTATCCAGGCACGCTAGCAGAGCTGAGCAAAGCCTTGTATAGTACAGTACAGGAAGGTAGGGGGAAAATAAAATGAGGGTGAGAAAGAGCGGTCCGCAACGCTGCGAGAAACGCCGGGGCAGACGCCCGCTTCCCACGAGAGTTCCTCCAAGGTAGCTTCGGTCACAGTTGCCGCCAGCCATCGCTTCAAATGAATCTTCCAGCGCTCACCGCAGCACCCGCATTGGCGCCGTTCAACCCATGACGCCACCTGTGCGCAACGCTGCTGCTTCGCATCCCATCAGTATATCTTTTGAGAAGATGTTGTTATTCTTTACTTTTTAATTTTCATTCTTGGGTAAATTGTTACAATTTGCGTTGGGGGACACGACTAAAGGCTGAGTAAGCGCCTGACTGGGTCGTGGCATCCTGCCAGCAAAACATAAAAAGTTATGATCAGAATAAAGAAAGTCATGATTTGAGTGCACAAGGATATAAACAAAGCTGTCCTAAAGGGGTATTGGTAGAACGAACATGTACTCATAATGAACTTCTATCAAGAAAAATAGTAAAAAGCTTGTTGCCACTATTGCGAGTGTGAAATGTCGATGCGAAATGGCGGCTAGAAATTTTACCACTTATTCGTGGACACAATGTCTTTACCAATTCTTCACTGCAGGAAAATCTTCGGACGTGTATTGTAAATAGCAGTATTCTGTTCATTTATTTGTAATATTCTGCAGAAACGAAACGAATTATACGAGAAAGCTGTGAGTGCGCCTTTGTCACCTTTGAGAGTAGAAACTTTGATGTGGCAGGCAGAACGAAAAGATTTGCCCGAAAGACAGCAAACGCCCACAAAGAGGGAGGTGCGATGTTTTGCTTCAAAAAAAAAAAACTAGCGAGAGCATCAGGCTCCCGTCGCTATCACTGTTGAAATGACTGAGTGGTGGCGATGACGCGTTCGCAGATGTTCTTTTCAAAAGCGCAGAAATTGCCGCGCATGCATTTGTGACTTCTTGCGCGTTCTTGTATGTAGATTTTTATTGCAATAACAAATATATGGACACTCTCCGCTGAGTTTTGCCGACATCGGCATCGCTGTCACTCGACATATATGTATACGTATCTATATATATGTAAACGCAAGAAAGAAAAATAATCGAAAAAAAGTCTGTGGCTGACAGAATCTACCGCGGAACTTATGCATCTGGAATGCGAGGCTTTACCCACTGAGCCACAGAGAAGCACCTCCTTCAGCGTTAAAACAAGCTATTTATATCTACCTCTTACCGCTGTTGACGGGCTTCCCCGAGGGAATCACCGTATTTTCAGCATTACCAGCAAGGTGGCGTGATTAGCGCGCGTCGCCACAACGTGCGGTGGTGCGCGCTCTCATTTTCCAGGCGTACTATGCCCCACGGAGATCAGGGGGCGACGCTCTCTCGCGCGCCCTTATCTCGTGGTGGCAATGACCATATGTATTGGCTGGCCTCGGGCTTTACCTGGAACGATTCTATTGTAATTACAGAGCACACAATGGTCACTGCAATCATTGCACAGTCTCTGTTTGTGAAAACGGCGCGCTTTTCCGACTCAGCAAAGTAACGATTGAGACGCTTATTCACGTGCATCTGTACCTGAGAGTACGTTTTGTGTGTCATTTGTGCGTGAGAAACGTGGCCAACGTTTTGATTTGCTTGCAATTTCGCGCGTGACCTTCCAATTTGTTGCTATAGCGTTCATTGCTTCGCCTTTGCGGCAAAGTTGTGACATTCTTATCAACGCTGTTGCCGCATGCTTCACACTAGCAGTCTTCACGTCATGACCGGCGTAGTGCAAGCTCGGAACACACTCGTGTGCCCGAGAAGCTTGGACCATTCTGGATAGCATTCCTGCTCCTGCTTCAACCATGAAGTTTTACCAAATGAGTGCTATTCTTGTTTTGATACAGTAGCAGTGTTCCGCGCTTATGTATGCATTGTCCTCCTCACATCCGGAATAAAACTAGACATCTACGCGCTCATTCGTATGCCCATTATGATCCTCTGTTGCAAATTCATTGCACCGATACAGCGAATTCTTTACTGCCCCTCATTAAAAGAGCCATAGGGCCTAATGGGCCCCGTTTTTTTCTCTTGTGCATGCTTATGTATATTCTCTCAGACTAAAAGTCCTCATTTATGTAGGCAAACCTGACGATGTTTTGCACAAAAAAGGTGCGCTTTGAGTATGAGTAAATGAATGCCGACGATGCAATGCCAATGCTTGCTGTTAATCTTCAACTCCTCTTATGTGTTTTCTTGCAGCTCACCGTATCGCACTAACACATACGACACTCACCATATATGTATTCCGGGCGTTCTCAGTGATCGGGCATATATACGCCACACTCCGTAGGTAATATTCATCTCTAACTAGATGTACTCCTTTTCGGCGCCCATTAGAGAGAAAAACAAAGGGAGCCGACAACGTACCATCTAAATGGCTTCAACGCACGCGATCCTGAGTGTCACTTCTTGTTGTGTTTTGATCATCTTTCTAATAAGTACAGACGAGGAAGGAGTGGATAGCGAATACAGTGGGTGGCAAAAAAAATGTACCGTCGGCTGTCGCGGACATGAGCCGGCTTGGGTTTGGTACAGTAGGCAGCGCCTTGTTTGTCCAGTTTCTCGGCTTAAGGCGTATGCTTGCATGCTGCTTCGCTACCGCGCACAAATCATGTAATAGGCGACAAAAGTGAGATTTCCATCGCCTTTGATTCCCAGGCAAGCCCACTCTGGGGACTTTTGTTTATACGCTGATTTCTATTAATTATGATAACTAATGGGCAGCGTAGTAGCTAGAGAGTGCCACACCGGGCCCATGCAACCCCTCCCCCAAATTTTTTTTCGTCATGGCATACACAGCGAAAAGAGACCATTTTAAACTGGTACCCCCCCCCCCCAAATCACTCAAAAAACTCCTACCTACGCCCCTGTTGATAGGCTTTAACGACCCAAACCACGATATGATTATAAAAGACGCCGTAGTGGTGGGCTCTGGAAATTTTGACTGCCTAGAGTTCTCCAAGTACACAGGCCTTGAGCACTAGCCTCCCCAGAAAATGCGCCCGCCGTGGCTGGTATTCGATTCCGCGGTCTGTCGAACACCATAACCAGAAAATCCCCGCGGCTGGTAGTCTGGTTTCTCTTAAACTTCAAAGCCAACACTTATGTTTTCCCTGTTCATACACTAAGCACGTGCAGCACTGTTTTTTTTTTCGTTTGTTTAAGTACACGGCAGCGCAGTTTAAGTTAAATCATACTGACCTAGTCAGTGAAAGCCTTAGGACACCTTCAAAAAAAAAGGAAGAAAATAAACCGTTTTCACTACTCCTGTATAAAAGTGGTGTACCCTGAACGATCCAAGAAGTGTGGGTTTCTAGTCCAGTCGGTAAGTCACGTGCTTTCTGACCGCGAGGGCGTAGATTGGGAACCAGACCTACCAGCGCCGTCATTGACATGTTTATTTGTGACGCACGTAGTGTGTGACATATGTTGTTGGAATAGGCAGGCCGTCGTAGTCATTGTCGTAACAGTTGTACTCTCATGCTTTTGTTTTGTCTTGACTGCTACGGCTACAGAAAATGTTCACCAGGTAAACCCTGCAAGATCAATTTTGAGACCTCCTGTGACATCATTTTCGTTCCGTTATTTTTTTTTCACTGAACAAAAGCGCAGTTTAGGTCAAATCATACTGACCTATACGTTAGTTAAAAGCCACAGCTAAACTAAAAAAAGGTAACCTTCATTGGTGCTTATAATTGGTGCATACTAAGTGATCCTAGAAGTGCGTATTTTCTTCGATGGGTGGGCGGTGGAGGACGGTGGAGGACGCTATAGGGTGCTAGTACCCATTCCAGTACCGTGACACACGCTTTATATCCTGGGAACCACTACTATGCAAGCACGTTTGAGTACTACCTGAATGGCATCTATACGGCAACAGATGACGAATTGAACGCAACTATAGAGCTCAGCAGTGTTGACAGATGCTACCAAGCAAAAAAAAATACTCATCAAAGTCATCACAAAAGAAGCCCAACATAAGCAAGAAAATAATAAGTATTCCAATTCTTAAAAGTATCGTTATCTTCTGAATAAAATGTCCTTTAAATTAATGGAAGCTGAAAAGTCAGTAATTAGTTCGTACAGGTAAAAATGCGCAACTATTCCTTTTAAAATTTGTCTCCAGAGCAGTCTTGTATAAATAATGTTTGCAAGAGCACTATTGACGTTCCTTGTTGTATATGCAACGTACGTTTGACTTCAGCCCTCGACCATAAGTGTGTGCGCGGGAGGGGTGAGTGTCGGGAGAGGGGAGATGCCTCCCCCACTCACTAGCCACCTAACATGGCGGAGAAAAACTTACCCTATATATTGACTTAGTTGGACGGGGGGTGGGCGCTGGAAAAAGACTTCGCTCCCCCCCCCCGCCTGCAGATGCCTGCCCACTCATCTACTGAATGTCATCGACAAACAGAGTGAACAACAAACGCGCAGTGCAGAACGTGATGATCACCAAAATAGCTATGTTCGCTATAAATATGCAAATGAGTAAAAAACGTGTCAAGCGACTGAAAATTTCTACAAGTGACTTGGCGAAAAAAAAGGAAGCCCAAATATGATTATACGGAAAACTGAAAACTCTAGGACTCAGCATCCCCCGCATTCATGGGACATTCATCTGAGAAAAACGAGCTGTGGACATTTTCCGGTTTATCTTGTATTTCTATGGCGAATGCCTCTATGACATGCGCATGTCATTTTGTACCTGTAAAATGAATATTACCATCACACACTATCCTAGAGGGAACCTCACTTATATGAGGGTTTGTCACGTGGTATTTTTTGTGTTTCATGGCCATTTGTAGTTAGCAGAAAAACAATAATAATTAACAGATAGAAAGTTCTAAACTGTCAAATCAGACATTTTGCACACCTATCTACAACTCATTGAAGTTTTTCATCCATCTTCGTTTCTTCAAAAGTTAGTTAATTAAACAGATCTAATAAACAACAATTTAGAGCACAAAAAATAGTCTGATTTACTCCAGGCAAGGGTCAGCAACATGAATATGGTCATGTCGTAATTGTGTGTGACGGCATATTGTTAAACTCTGGCTAAAGATATCTGGCGCATTTTGTATGTATATATATATAAGAGCGCAAAAAAACAAGAATCCAGAAAAAGAGTCCGGCGCGTGGTTTCGAACGTCGTACCTCTGAATTCTTAGGTCGGGGTGTTAGTCCCTTAATGATGATGATATGTGAGAATTAACGTCTTAAATCTACCATATGATTACAAGAGACACCGTAGTGGAAAGCTCGAAAAATTTCGACCACCTGGGGTTCTTTAACGTGCACCCAAATCTGAGTACACGGGCCTACAGCATTTTCACCTCAATCGAAAATAACGCAGCCGCAGCCGGAATTTGATCCCGTGACCTGCGGGTCAGCAGCCGAGTACCTTAGCCACTATAGACCACTGCGGCGGGGAAGCCACTGAATAACAAAGGAACACCTATATACTTTAACGTTCAAACGGCAAGCTATTTATATCTACCACCTACCGCTATTGATGGGAATATTGGGAGAACTATCGTGTTATCAGCATTACCAGGGATATAACGCAATTAGCGACCACATCGTCACGATGTCGTGGCACGTGCTTTCATCTCCCACGCATACTTTGCCCCGCGGAGCGGGGGCATGGTGGACGCTCAAGCGTGCGCTTGCTTGTCTCACGGTGGGTACAATTGTACGGCTTGGGCTTTTACCGGAATGATTCTGTTGCAGTGACAAAGGTCACTGCAATCGTTGCACAGTCTCCGTTTGCGAAAAGGGCATCCTTTTAAGGCACTGCAGCGAAGTAACAACTTATTCGCTTATTCGAGTTCATCTGTACTTGTGAGTACGTTTTGTGCGTCATTTGTGCGTGAGAAACGCGGGACACGTTTCAATCGGATTACCAATCTGCGCGTGACTTTCCGATTTGTTGCTATCGTGTTCATTTCTTCGGCTTCGTGGCAAAGCTGGGACTCTTTCTTCGAATAAGATCAGTTGTTAGTAGGCGTTCGGTTCAAGACTCTTCTTGTGTTCGTTTCGTTTGTGACGTATTCGTTCCGTAAAAAAATGTTCGTGGAAGTGAAATGTGCGTTGCGCTAATTTCGTTCGCCTGAAGCGTGATAGCATGGAATGCAATGGCCCTTCAGTCGAGGATTAAAGAAAAGTGCATACAACTGAAGAGTTCGTTTAACTGACGTTCGATGAAATGGCATTTTACTGCATTTGCAAGTTGTAATGCTGTAGTGTTAGAGCTGTATGAAAAAATGTCTGCACAATCATTATAGGGTTTATGGTAATAAATCACCAGTTCATCGTTCTTATATTTCGGCTTTAGACCCGTAGATTATCAGAGATTTATGCAGTTTCAACATGAAGCATTTATTTGTCCAGTTGGAACCACGGTAAAGTTGAGGCCATCCACTGCTACCAAACTTGTCGCCGATAAGAGCACTTGCGATACTCATGTGACGCCTCCTTACTGCACTCCAAGGCACGTGCATCGAAAGCTCGCAAAAACTCACGTTCACTGAGTGGCATATTGGCCCACGCTTCATATTCATACGGAGTGTTTCATGCAGCAAGAACTGAGGATCAAATAAAAAGCTGTTCGCCCCAAATGAATGAAACCAACGACACATGCCTTGCCGCCATGCGGCTCTGGTTAGCGGGTATTTTTATATAATGATTAATTGTTTCTTCTGTCAATGATGCAAATTTTTAATATTGATGTAAGGACTAAGTGCCCTTTGTTACCTTGTACTTGGCATTTCAAAACAATCCATCCAAGGTTTTGTGTACTGTGCGATGTCAGAGTACATTAAAGAATACAGGAAGGCCGACATTTCCGGAGCTCTCCACAGCAGCGTATCTCAGAATCATAGCGCGCTTTTGGGGTCGTAAAACTTCAGCTTTCTTATTAGGCTACTGTTGTTCGCTAGGCGATTCTGTGTTTTCAGCCGCTATCACCGTTGCGCCAGAATCCTGCTCCGTCCGGCTGGCGCTATCGCACAGCGTAAGCGCTGCGACCATCAAGTTGCGGGATTGAATCCCTCCCGCGGCGGCCGTATTCCCATGGAAGCGAATAGTTATAGGCCCGTTTGCTTTCACTTAGGTGCCCTTGAAAGAACACCAAATGGCCAAATTTTCCGTAGCCCTACGCTACGGCATCCTTCCTAATCATATTGAGGTTCTCGGAAGCAAAGCACCAAGAATTAGTAATAGACTTACACGCGGAGAGTGTGGCAGACAAGAGCAGGAAAAAGGAGAAAGGTAAAGCTACGTTAGAAAGCAGGGGGAAAAAAACTCTACAATTGCGCATTCTTCGCTAAAGGCAGCTCTCGTGAGTGAACGTGCATTTCTCATAATTTTCGTGGGCAACCATTACAAAAAAACAAAAAAAGACCATTAATTCTTCAACCATAAATTCTCACTATTTCAGACCATAAATTCATACTACTTCAATACATACTTACGAAAGACATATCCTGGGGTTTCACGTGAAAACTACAATATGATCATAAGGTGTGCTGGCACTTTTGGACTAGATTTAACTGCGGCAGACACCAAGTTTTTTTTTTTACTTTTCTACTCAGGAAGTGGGAGGGGGCGCACCTCCAACAAATGAGTTCATTTAGGGGGCCAGGGAGGCGGGAAACTTATGCGTTGTGTTTTGATTATGAGTGTTGTTGAGGGAGAGTTCAAAAGGGGGCAGGCAAAAGCTTGGGAGGTGGGTGCATTCTTTGCTGATGTTACCCCTGGTTCTAACCATGTGAGGTTCTTGAGCGTGCCGCTTAACTCGAGTACACGGGCGTTCTTCCATTTCGTCTTCCTTGAAATGCAGCTGCCATGCCCAGGAGTTACACTAGCGCCCTCTGGCTTAGCAGCTCGACAATTTACATCCCGAGCTGGCTGGCGCGCGACTTGATTCTTCAAGAAGTTCATTGCGTCTAGAATATCAAAGAGGGTGAGGAGGCATTCAAAACATTCGGGAAACTAGTTTGCAAATATTCTTCAGAATGCATACCCTCTACCTGAAGAAAAGTGTAAAAATTAAGGGTTTATTTTGTTTGTTAGACACGATAATAATGAGAACTACCAACAGACAATAACATCAGGGAAAGTATAATTGATTGATTTGTGGGGTTTAACGTCCCAAAACCACCATATGATTATGAGAGACGCCGTAGTGGAGGGCTCCGGAAATTTTCACCACCTGGGGTTCTTTAACCTACACCCAAATCTGAGTACACGGGCCTACAACATTTCCGCCTCCATCGGAAATGCAGCCGCCCCAGCCGGGATTTGATCCCGCGACCTGCGGGTCAGCAGCCGAGTACCTTAGCCACTAGACCACCGTGGCGGGGCATCAGGGAAAGTATAGGAGCTGTTATTAGAAGCCCTCCTAATGTTCACGGGACGAAAGAACAGTGGACGAAAAGATGGCTTGCCGCTGACAGTATCCGAACCTGCACCCTTCAGCCTGAAATCATGTACCCTCTAAGTGAAATTAGGGAACCATTCGTGTTTAACACATGTGCTCGGTGAAATATCAATGGCATGCTTACTCTCTCACTCGTTTCGTTGTTTTTGTATAATTTTGTATACTTAGCCGTTCTGACACGTACCCGACAGTCAGTCCAATTTTAGATGCCTTCAGGTAAAGAATGACAAATTTTGTATTGGAGATGGAAAAACCATTCAACAAGCTTTCAAGGTTTTTAAACATCCAAACTTTTCTCAAGCATCACCACGTGTGCTAGAGCGAGTCGCCTTGATAGAAAAAGGCGTAGTTTGCACTAGTGGCCTAGGTCTGGAACCATCCGCAGAGTTGGTATTCGACATAGCTGAGTTTTGCTAATAATGCAAGCCGATTCTTTTGCTACAGATGCTGTTTTTGCTAGCAATATTATGTATGTCTAGATTTGTGTTAGACATGTCACGTGACTGTCCCTTAGGTTATGTTTGAATTGCATTCACGTGACTTGTTGTTACGTGTTTTTTTTTTCCGGGGACATGTCACGGTACTCGCTGTTACCTGGCTTATGACAGGAAGATGCCACGTGACTAGCTATTACGCGATGTTGCGCGTTTTGTTCACGTGACTGAATATTACGTGACGTATAATCACGTAACTAGATGTTGCGTGATGTTAAGTGATTTTTTGTCACGCGCGAGTAATTTCGTGATGTAACATGGTCCCAGTCACGTGACTACACTCTCAATCAGGTTCTCGACGAGGAACTGCTTAGAGGAGGGGCGCTTTTAAGTACTCAAGCAAATCCTGCTTGTAGGAAGCCCAGTGAAAACAAAATAACCAGGACTATTTTTAGCGGCCGCGTCCAGAACTTGAATATATGCGTTTAAAAAGCGGCGCTGCGTGCGATGAAAGGTTTTTCTTCTTTTTAACCTTTTTTATAAGACGAAAGCGCGACGGGCGCCAACGCGCGAGATTGGGGGTGTGAAGAGGTCTGTAAGAACCGCAGCTTTCGCAGCCCGCGACGCCTCACCGGCGCATTTCTCCTTCTCCATGTCGACGCCACATGCCCAAGTGGTAGGCCCACTGGCGTGGAGGCGCAGTGCGCTGACACGCGTTCACCGCGGGTCTCATGTTGTCACAATTTCGTCCCGTTGTCTTTTCATGATTGTTTCCGAATTCATCAGTGGTGTCAGCCATGTATGCGTGTTTTGTTCTGGAAGCTTTACTGCGTTATCAACGCTGGAGATGAACGGCGCTTTGCGACGGAGAAAGAACTGTCCGTACTGCGAACGCATTCGTTTCGTAGTGGTTTCGGGCCTTGAGCGAGCATCGCTGAATCACGAAGATGTACGCTGCGTGCTGGGCACATTTAGGAGCCAGAATTGTGAGTATTTCTTTTGTTTTCGGGTTGCTCGTCACTCGGGCACTTGCGGGTGTCGTTCTAAGGAGTTCTCGCGGTATCTGATTGGCTGGAGCGCGCCGCCTGTTTCCGGTCTTTCTTCCACAACGTCATTTTGACGCCACGCAGCTTTGACAAGTCTCGACACAAAAGACAGAGACGGAATGCACTTCGACACAACAAATGCTGCCCCCAGAGATGTGCTTTTAGACGCACATCTCTGAGGCCGTACTAAGCATCAATCACGTTAGGCTTTGAATTAGGTTTAACGCGTCCACTCGCCTAACGGCCCTGAAATATTTGTACACATTTTCCGCATCGCTGTTCAAACATTTCAACAAGTTCATAAGCACGTGCACACTTGTCAAGTTTATTTAAAAATCATGTTACTCTAAATTTCATCCACTTAGTTTCTTTTTACGAAAAAAATATGCGGGTGGGTTTGGTGAGCCGACGTGTCAAGCGTGCCATGACGTCATGGCTCACTGTGTTTTTATTGCGATGGCATAGCAATTACATGGACACTCTCGGCTGGATTTCGCCGCTGGTGCCGGTGTTGACAACACTCACCCCACACACACAGACACACACACACACACACACACACACATATATATATATATATATATATATATATATATATATATATATATATATATATGAAAACGCAAGGAAGAAAAAAAATCAGACAAAGACTCTGGCGTGTGGAATCTAACTTGGGACCTCTACGTCAAGACTGCGAGGCGTTAACCAATGAGCCATCAAGAAGCCCGTCGTTGAAAGTTCAAACGGCAAGCTATTTATTTCAACCACTTACCTCTGCTGACGGGACTCGGGAAGAATTATTGTGTTTTCAGCATTACCAGCAAGAAGGCGCAATGAGCGCCCGTCACCACATCGCGCGGTGGTGCGCGGCGGCGCGCGCTTTAATCTTCCACGTGTACTTTCCCCTCTTAGAACAGAGGGCGACGCTCCCTCGCACGCCCTTATGTCGCGGCGGGGATACTACGTCTTGGCTGGCCTCTGGCTTCACCTGTAACGATTCTGTTGTAGTTACTGGGCGCACAAAAGTCACTGCAATCGTTGCAGTCTTCGTTTTCGAAAATCGCGCCCCTTTTCAGACACAGCCAAGTAACAACTGAGACGCTTATTCGCGTGTTTCTGTACCTATGAGTACGTTTCGTGCGTCATTTGCGCGTCGATCTGCTTACCACTCTGCGCGTGACTTTCCACTTTATTGCTATCGCGTTCATTGCTTTGCCTTTGTGGCAAAGCTGTGACTTTTTTTGCGTAATTGAACGCACTCCTGCGAATCAGACATGTCCACGAATTGGTGGACACCGTGAGTATAGCTCCCTTCCACTGTGCGTCGCGGGCAAAATTCAATTAAGAGCAAAAAGAAAGAGAAGGGCAATAGGCGCACATATATAGCAACGTTGTGACGTGCCTGTTGCGCGTGTGAAAAATAATATTAGGGCAATTTTACATGATTCATACTGCTAGTTAATCGACGTGCGAGCGCGCTGTTTTGAGGACAATTTGTGCGATATGATTACTTGCCATAAAGCACTCCGATAGCTATTTGCTTTCAGGAAATATAAGCTCAAGCGAAAAGCCTCGTTTATCGCGCCGTCATTTGGTAAAATGTGCAGTAAGCCGAAGTTCTTTTCGTTCTCTCTAATATCATACTTGGCTTGATCGTTAGTTAGTGTTGCCTTTTGCTCAATATGAACGCGCAACGTAACCCCCCCTCTCCTCCCCCTGTTTTCCCGCTTTTAGAGTGGATAAAGAAGTGAATTACCTTGGAGTGCCCTGTTCCGCCACCACAAAGCTGTACACATGTGACCAACTATAATTTATTTGAATAAAAACCTTAAAATACAATTATCTGCACGTGTTTTTACTAAGCACAAAAGCATCTCAGGACGGTCCTTTATGTTGGAGAGTGTCGTCATGAGTTGGTTTTTGCACCTTTTGAGATCATGTGTAAATAATTGCATTATTTAAGGTGCTTTTTCAATAAACGTTTCTGTTGGAAGCCAGTAGTCATTTTGTGTTCACTCATAGTTTTTGAACAGGGTAGGGCAAAGCAAGTAAACGTGCTTAACAGGTGTTGATAGGATGGGCTACATGCATCCTGTAATATGCTTACCTCTGTTACGTAAAGTTATACATTATTGTAGACTTAAGCTATGTTGATTGCACGTACATTGAGTGTTGGCAAAGGAATAATTAAGGGGATAGCGAATGACAATGAGCACAAAGATTATTCAAGACATGCACATTTCACAACTGACTGGAGTAGGGTGGCAAGTGGCTCAAAGGCAGGTTTTAAGTGCCCCGTTTTAGGTTTAGACAGAAGGCAGTGAAGTACTAACAAGAAGAGTTAGGTTCTGCTGTGACATTAGCAGAGTTTGATATAAGTGCACAGTAATGAATCAAAGTGTACACTTTGTTATGGCTCATAGACCAAACATATTCTTCTTTTATCATCTTGCAGCAGGTTTAACTTAATTGGCAGAAGTTCCATAATATTTTGAAGATGAATGAACTAGTTTTACTTATATTAACACCTTTCATGACACAATGATCAGCAGTGCACACAATGCATCCATTGTTATTTTCTCTGGAGTTAAAGCATGGTAAAAAAACATGAATCAGCTACCACGGAGTGTTTTTCTTTTTCATGTTTTTCTACGTATTACAAGAATGACAGTCTACGCTTTGCTCATTAAGGGCAAAACTCAGCATGAACATCCAATTTTTCTTAATTATTTGTGTGTTAAAAAAACATTTGTAGTAAAAGGAATCCAGCCAGACTTCTAAGTAAAACATCCAATCTGACGAATGCTGAAAGCCTAATAGACTTGACAAGGGTATGAAGTTGGGCGTGCTGGTAATGCGTAACTAATAATTGTGGGTATCAAAACTGTCTTATATATATATATATATATATATATATATATATATATATATATATATATATATATATATATATATATATATATAGTGTGAGCGCTGACTATGTACATCATCTTCATCTGTAGTATGACCAAACCATTGTAGTGATCATCATCGTATGTCACGCGGGCTGGCTCTCTGGCTCGTGCGTCTGGATTAAAAAAGAGAACCTGGTTGCTGCCGTACCAGACGTGGTCTCATAAGTGGTGGAGCGTGCTTTGGTTCCCACGTCCTCCTGCTCTACCCGTCACCCCTGGAGCTCCGGTCTGGTCGACGGTTGTGCCCTCAAGCAACAGCGATGGCAGAACCAAACGCGTCCGCTGCTGCAACCGCTCCTTCTCAGCCACTTAGGCTTCACTACACCGTGAGTACCTCTCATCGAGACCCTTTGGTATTTTGCGGCCTTCGCAACGAAGACGTCGAAGATTGGCTGGACAGTTATGATCGAACCAGCGTTTGTAATTATTGGGACGAGGCGCACAAACTGCGCTACGTTCCTTTTTACCTCCATGGCGTCGCTAAAACCTGGTATTACAACCACGGGAGCGACTTCTCCAATTGGTCGGCCTTCACGGGGCATCTCCGTCAGGTATTTGGCACGTCTGCAGGATGTTCTGTAGTAGCGAAACAGAAGCTCGCAACCCGCATCCAAGGGGACGACGAATCGTATACGTCCTACATAGAAGATATTCTGGCTCTCTGTCGCCGAGCACAAAATGACAGGACGGAGGTCGATCGCATTAGACATCTACTGAAAGGTATCAACTCTGTGGCCTTCAGTGCTCTCGTGATTCAGAATCCGACTACCGTTTCGGCGTACGTCATCACCCTTGCGTCCCGCTCCGATCTCTCTGGACTCGGAAAACTAGAAGGTGCAGTTTTTGGAGGGGAAACTGCTTGTCGTCGGAACGCTACAACTCCTCCGTCTCGTCCATCTAATTTACTGCCTGTTTCTGTGGAAGGTGTTTTTGTTGACGCCCTTATAGACACTGGAGCCACAATTTCGGTAATTGATCGTGAATTTTGTTTTCGCCTGCCTAAAGTGCAAACTCCTTATGCCGGTCCCATGTTATGTGGTGCTAATGACAGTCCGATTCGCCCGACCGGGTTGTGCACTGCTCGTATTCTCATCGATGGAATCCGTCATCTCATACAATTGGTTGTGCTGTCTTCGTGCGCTCATCAGATAATCTTAGGCTGGGACTTCTTGTCAGCGCCGTCTGCTGTAATTTCGTGTGGTCGGCCCCTCATTCGTATTACGGACATTGAGCTTTCTTCTGCTGCCGACCTTTCGTCGCCCAACCTTGTGACAGCTGCGGATTTCCTCCTGCCTCCCGGACGAGAACGTGTCCTTACGATCAAGTCACGAGACATTCTATATGGTGACGCTGTGGTTGCTCCTTGCCAGCGCTGCATTTTTCGAGGGATCACCGTCGCATCTTGTTTAGTGCGGTGCTCCCGTGGTTTTGCAAGCATCACGGCCTGCAACACGACGCCAAAACCACTTCTTTTGCCTGAGGGCACCACTGTTGCCAGCATTACCGAAGAAGCACCGCTTTGTGTAACAGTCGCCACTGTTATACGAAAGGTAAGAAGAAGCACCGCTCTGTGTAACAGTCGCCACTGTTATACGAAAGGTAAGGGAAGGGGAAGAGGGAGATAAGATATAAGGCGCGCGCGCAGCGTAGACTGGCAGCGCTTGTTTAGCGGTGGCGAACAGTTCGTGGCACATACAAAAGTTTCGTCCTTACTTATACGGCCGGCATTTCACAATAGTGGCTGACCATCATGCTCTGTGTTGGTTGTCGTCTCTCAAAAATTTGTCGGGACGCTTTGGCCATTGGGTACTATGATTGCAAGAGTATGACTACAGCGTCACATATAGGTCGGGCCGAGAGCACCAAGATGCCGACGCTTTGTCCCGTTGCCCGCTCTCGCAAAGCGACGAAGTGTCACCTTCCATCTGTTCGTCACCGCCCGCCAAAGTGACCAAACAGACGGCTGCTGCTTCGAAACAGTTAGTTGCCTCGGCGGACCTTCTTTCGTCCACAGATCTCGCCTCGCTCCAGCATGTCGATACCTACTGCCGCACAATCATCGATCGGCTCACTGGCTTATCGCGTGCTCCAAACAGCCGCCTAAGACGACAACTTGCCCGTTTCAAGCTTCAAGAGGGAACATTATGTCGGCAAATTTACCATCCTCTCGGTAACCAATGGGTTAACGTCATTCCTCGCTCACTTCATCTGACAGTTCTACAAGCGTTTCATGACGATGCGACAGCTGGCCACTTAGGGTTCCGCAAGACCTACGACCGCCTCAGGACTCGCTGCTTTGGGCCTGGCCTCTCCACTTCTGTCGCCAAGTACGTCGCTTCCTGCGCGTCATGCCAGCACCGAAAACGTACCACGTCTCTTCCCGCGGGGCCATTGCAACCACTGCCGTGCCCGTCCACTCCCTTTGAATTTGTAGGCATGGACTTATACGGACCTCTTCCGCTTACGCCAGCCGGTCACCGTGGGATTGTTACTGCCGTAGACCACCTTACTCGCTACGCGGAGACGGCAGCTCTTTTATCTGGTGCTACCTCTGAAGTAGCCGATTTTTTCCTTCGCGCCATTATTTTACGACATGGCGCACCGCGTGTGCTCCTTAGTGACCGTGGCAAGACATTTCTTTCACATGTCCTTGCTGAAGTATTACAGGCCTCTAACACCATCCACAAGACCACATCAGCGTATCACCCAGAAACTAATGGTCTGACTGAGCGTTTTCACCGAACTTTGTCCGACATGATCTCTATGTACATGCAACCAGATCACAAAAACTGGGACACAATACTTCCTTTTGTCACGTTCGCATATAACACTGCCATAGAGCGTACAACGAATTTCAGCCCTTTTTTTCTCATGTATGGCCGTGTACCGACTTTTGTTCTGGACACCACCTTTTTTTCCACATCTTCCTATCCATCTTCAACTCTCCCGGAAGAGTTCGCCGCTCGCGTCGCCCGCTGCCGTGAAATCGCCCGCGCCAACACTGCTACCATTCAGGACAAGAGAAAAATCGACCTTGATGCGAAGCGTCGAGTTGTTGTGTTCCGCCCAGGCGACGAAGTCCTTTTGTGGACACCTGTTCGTGTACCTGGGCTCTGCGAAACATTCCTTCACCGATATCTCGGTCCATACACCGTCATGGAACGAACATCTGAAGTCAACTATCGCGTTGCTCCTGTCAACGCGGCTTCTGATCGTCGTCGCCGCCACACCGAGATCGCCCACGTCTCTCGACTGAAACGATATATTCGGCGTCCCAACCCTTTCTAACTTGCTGCCCTCTTTCGCGAAGGGGGGAAAATAGTGTGAGCGCTGACTATGTACTTCATCTTCATCTGTATGGCCAAACCATTGTAGTGATCATCATCGTATGTCACGCGGTCTGGCTCTCTGCCTCGTGCGTCTGGATTAAAAAAGAATATATATATATATATATATATATATATATATATATATATATATATTGTCGCAGTGCAACGCGAACAACAGATGACAGCAGCTTACGGCAGCGAAAAGAGCGTATTCAGGATCAGCTGTAGAGCAAGATGCCTGCTTCGTTGTCGTCCCGATCAACCACCTGACCCACTAGCTGGAATCTACAAAAACGTTCCTATCATCGTTATTTTTCATATAAACACGTGTCACCTGCCCCTCCATATAAGAGCATCGCCCCGATGCTGATTCAGACGCACAGGATATTTTTTAACGTGCAGTCAGTCACTCACATACGGCTTCATACGCACTACATGAACAAGTTCAGGCTGGTGCTGGCGACGCCTCGGGCATTGGGGACTGTCGGAGACAACCTCGTAGGTGACGTCACTTAGCTGGCGCGATACTCGGTATGGCCCGAAATATCGCCTTAGCAGCTTTTCGGACAGTCCACGTTTTCATACGGGTGTCCAAATCCACACTCTGTCACCGATTTTGTACGTTACAGTTCTATGGCGAGCATTGTAGCGGCTTGCGTCGTAGTCTTGTCGCTGGTGGATCCGTAAGCGGGCGAGCTGTCTAGCTTCTTCCGCGCGTTCAGTGAACACGTCAGCGCCTGTGTCGGTAGCGTCCCATTCATGTGGCAACATCGCATCCAGCATAGTCCGTACCTCCCGTCCGTGAACCAAGCTGAATGGAGTCATGCGAGTCGTCTCTTGTTTAGCCGTATTGTATGCGAGCGTGATATAGGGTAAAATCTCGTCCCAATTCTTATGTTGGACATCCACGTACATCGACAGCATGTCTTCAATCGTCTTGTTGAGGCGCTCCGTTAGTCCATTTGTTTGCGGGTGGTACGCAGTGGTCTTACGGTGAGTCGTTCCACTAAGCACAAGGACGTGGTCTAACATAGCTGCCGTAAATGTTGTTCCGCGGTCCGTGATCACGATAGTCGGAGCACCGTGGCGTAGCACAATATTTTCTATGAAAAATCTCGCCACTTCCACGGCGGTGCTTTTTTGGATAGCTTTTGTTTCGGCATACCTGGTTAGGTAGTCTGTTGCGACTATAACCCAGCGATTCCCTGCAGTAGAAGTAGGAAGGGGTCCTAAAATATCCATTCCTACCTGTTCAAACGGTGTACGTGGAACCTGAACTGGTTGCAGCTGACCGGCGGGTCTCTTTGGAGGTGACTTGCGTCGCTGGCAATCGATGCAAGTGTGAACGTGGTGTTTGACGGCTGTTGTGAGTCGTGGCCAGTAGTATCCCTGCTGTACTCTTGCCAACGTGCGAGTGTAGCCTAAATGACCCGACGTCGGCTCATTGTGACATGCTTGGAGCACTTCAGTTCGAAGGGGTGCAGGAATAACGAGCAAATAGGGAGCTCCGATGGACGAAAAGTTTCTCTTGTAGAGGACGCCATTGCGCAAGCAAAACGACGATAATGTCCTAGCAAAGATTTTAGGTGCCCTCGAAGAACGTCCGTTCACGTAATTAATCAAATCAAGCAATTCAGGGTCACTTCGTTGTTGTTGGGCAATCGTGGACGCGTCGAGAACACCAAGGAAGGCCATATCGTCGTCGTCAGAAAGAGAAGCTGACTGTACTGGTGATCGAGACAGGCAGTCGGCGTCCGTATGGCGCTTCCCAGACTTGTGTATGACCGCCATATCAAACTCTTGTAACTTCAGACTCCACCGTGCTAATCGGCCGGTTGGATCTCTTAAATTAGTCAACCAACAGAGGGAATGATGGTCACTTATAACTTTGAAAGGGCGGCCATACAAGTACGGGCGAAATTTCATAACTGCCCAGACCACGGCAAGGCATTCTTTTTCAGTTGTTGAATAATTGGCCTCAGCGCGTGTTAGCGTCCTGCTTGCGTAGGCGATCACTCGTTCCGTGTCTTCTTGCCACTGCACAAGCACAGCTCCAAGGCCTACATTGCTTGCGTCAGTGTGAAGCATTGTTGGCGCTTGTTCGTCGAAGTGAGCAAGCACTGGAGGTGTTTGAAGACGTTGGCGGAGGTCATTAAACGCTGCTTGGTGTTCGTGATTCCACTCAAAGGTGGCGTCGTCTCGAGTGAGGCGAGTTAACGGCGACGCAATCCGTGCGAAGTCGGCGATGAACCGACGATAGTAGGCGCATAGGCCCAGAAAGCGCCTGACAGCTTTCTTATCGGACGGTACTGGGAACTGTGCCACGGCTGCAAGTTTTTCGGGGTCAGGCCGAACGCCGGTACAGCTGACGACATGACCAAGAAACAGCAGTTCTTCAAAACAAAAGTGGCATTTCTCTGGTTTCAATGTAAGGCCTGCGGAGCGTATGGCTCGTAAAACAACTTCTAGCCTCTCGAGATGCTCGTCAAAAGTTGGGGAAAACACTATGACGTCGTCTAGATAAACTAAACAGGTCTTCCATTTTAACCCTGAAAGTACGGTGTCCATGAGCCTTTGAAAAGTAGCGGGCGCTGAGCACAGACCGAACGGTAGAACTTTAAATTCATATAAACCATCCGGCGTCACAAAAGCGGTTTTTTCCCGATCTCTTGGGTCTACCTCGATCTGCCAATATCCACTTCTTAGGTCCATTGAAGAAAAGTAGCGAGCGTTTCGAAGCCTATCGAGGGAGTCATCAATACGAGGAAGCGGATACACATCTTTCTTAGTCACTTGATTCAGCTTCCTGTAATCCACGCAAAAACGCAGGGTACCATCCTTTTTCTTAACTAATACTACAGGCGATGCCCACGGGCTCTGTGATGGCTGAATCACATCATCTTCAAGCATTTTAGCGACTTGTTGCTGTATCACTTCCCGTTCCTTTGGAGCCACACGATAAGGATTCTGGTGTATAGGCCTTGCTGCGTCGTGGGTAATTATTCGATGCTTTGTTAGCGGCGTTCGACCGACCCGTGATGTCGATGAAAAGCAGTCCTGGAATTCAGCTAGCAGCTCGAGAAGTCTCGTTCGTTCGTCCCTTGACAACGTAGTACCAACGTCAAGATTAGGTAGTGATTCTTCTTGAGGTGCTTCGTCTAGGGCCGATAAACTGCCTTGGATTTCTGCAGTAGTGTCAAAGTAAGCGACGGCTGTACCCTTCGGGAGATGTCGGCGCTCAGTGCTGAAGTTAGTGAGCAGCAAGTTTGTGCGTCCAGCAGTGACAGTGACAAGACCTCGAGCAACTGAAATACCGTGGCTAAATATCAGTGAGCTGATTTGGTCAGCAATGCCGTCGCCGTCAAACGGCTCATCCCCTGCCACCGAAACAAGCGTACACGATCGTGGCGGGACGACCACATCGTCATCCGTCAGACGCAAAGGCCCCGAACAAGACGTATGCCTCGGCTCTGAACAATCGACTAAAGTAGGGCTGTTGTTGCGAAATGTGATGACACTGTCAGGGATGTTGATCACGGCGCCATGTTCTCTCAAGAAATCCATTCCGATAATCAGGTCTTTACAGCATGAAGCGAGAACGACGAACGTCGCCACGAAAGTAGAGCCACCGATGTCGAGCCTTGCTGTGCACATTCCGAGAGGCATCAGTAATTGGCCGCCTGCCGTCCTTAAGTGAGGTCCCGTCCACGCTGTCTTTACTTTCTTGAGACGTACGGCAAGGTCATCACTGATAATAGAGAAGTCAGCCCCGGTGTCGACTAAAGCTTTGACTTGCTGTCCATCCACAAGAACGGTAAGGCCTGGGGTCACAGTTTCGTCGGTATTACGTCTTGTCGGCTTTACAGTGTCTTGAGGTGGGAGTAATGGGGGCTTTTTTTCTTCGTCTTGACAGCCTGCAACCTTACCCCCTGAGGTCGCCGCCTTCAGTTTCCCCGGTGTGGGCTGGGTGACCTCGCTCCTCTGGTGTCGGCAAAAGTGCGGCGCTGCAACGAAGGTGACTGGGCAGGAGAAGGAGAGCGTGGTCGATGTCGGAAGACCGGCTCGTAATCAGTTATAGCCTCGTCATCATTGTTACGGCGGCCATCGAAGGGGTGTCGAGGTACCGGAGGTCCTTGAGAACCGACATCTCCACGGCGGGATACGTACTCTTTGGCATGTCGAATGTCAAAACCGCGGCCTGAGAGGGCGAGACGGATCGGCGCGGTGCCAGCAATAGCGGGCTATGTGGCCTACACCTCCGCAGTTGAAACAGAGAGGACGCCTGTCGGCAGTGCGCCAGGTGTCTGTTCGGCGAAGCTGTGGTTGCCGTGATGACTCCTCACGCGACGAAGGCCATGGCAAGCCAGAAGACGACTGGTCGTATGGGGGCTGGATGGATGGGCGCCACGATGTCTCCCCTTGTGGTGGTGACCAAGGAAGATTTGCAGGTGGCGGGTAGTATAAAGGCGGAGCGGATGGGGAGCTTCGAAGGGCGGCGGCGTACGTCATGGGACGTTGTTCGGGGGCAGGATCAGCTGTCGAGAATGCTTGACGGATTTCGTCACGGACGACTTGAGCGAGAGATGCCATCGGTGTATCCACTACCGGAGTCCGCAGCCTTTGCAATTCTTCACGAACTATCTCTCTAATCATGTCCCGTAAGGAGCTATGACTGTCAAACGTCACAGCGGCGGCCGGAGTTTGGGGGTTGCTGCACAAGCGGTCATATTGTCGGCAGCGTTGGTGAAGGGCCCGCTCGATAGCCGACGCTTCTTTGATGAAGTTCTCTACAGTGCTTGGCGGGTTGCGCAGAAGTCCGGCGAACAGCTGCTCTTTCACGCCACGCATGAGGTAGCGCAACTTCCTATCTTCAGTCATCTGCGGGTCGGCCCTCCGAAATAAACGTGTCATGTCTTCGGCGAACATGGCGACCGTTTCATTGGGTTTTTGGACCCTCAGCTCTAGTAGTTGGTGGGCACGGTCATGTCTGTCGACATTAGCAAAAGTTTCAACCATCTTCTGGTGAAAGTCAGTCCATGTGGACAGGTTGCCTTCTCTGTTCTCGTACCAAGTACGAGCACTGTCATCGAGATAGAAGTAGGCCCGGCCGAGCTTTTCCTGGGCAGACCAGTGGTTGATCTTCGCAACACGGTCATAGTGGTCTAACCAGTCTTCTACATCTTCGTGTGCGCCACCACCAAAGCGCTTAGGCTCCAGCGATTGAAAAAAAGTTACCTGGGATGGAGCGGGAGGACTGGCGCCGAGAAGTACAGGCTGGGGGGTGGTGCTGGCCATTTCGAGATGTCCGGTAGAGGTTTTCTGCGAGGGGTTGCAGTCTGGAGGAATACCTCGTAGCCGACGACTGAATCGATGGACAGGGGTTGCAGTAGGCACGTCCGGGCTGGGTGAACGGCTCCCACTAGGAGTGTGAAGCATCGGGCAGCGTCACGACCCAGCTCCTCCACCAGTGTCGCAGTGCAACGCGAACAACAGATGACAGCAGCTTACGGCAGCGAAAAGAGCGTATTCAGGATCAGCTGTAGAGCAAGATGCCTGCTTCGTTGTCGTCCCGATCAACCACCTGACCCACTAGCTGGAATCTACAAAAACGTTCCTATCATCGTTATTTTTCATATAAACACGTGTCAATATATATATATAAGGTCTTCGAAAATAATTTTTGTTGAAAGTTTTCGCTCCTTTTTGTCCCTTCCCCTGTCCTTTGTCTCTCAGTTCTTGCGCGCCACTTTATTAGCTTTAATTGACTTCTTTGTTTGATACTACTTCCAGGAACTCACTTACGCTGCAAGAGTCTTTGGCCTACCTGTTTTTCCAGTGCATTACGGCACACCTTACACGATATCTCATACATCTCCCTGCATTTGGGCAAGCGCTGGGATGTGCAGTCCCAGTGTTACTCGTTTGATTTCAATAAAGACTACAAACAACTTTGCTTTTACCAGTTGCCAAGGTATGGTATTTTCCACGCACCTAATAAAAGAGTACTTGTGCATTCGCAACAGGTTACTGAAACACTGGCCTACGTATTTTGATGCTGGTATTCTACAATACAAGTTCAACGGGTCATTTTTTGGAAAGCTTTGTAAAAAATAAATAAATAGAAGGCAGCGACACAGAGAAAGATCAAATTTGAAAATCGATTGGTTGATGTTTGATTTGTGGTTGTGTAATTTGATGATGAACATCAAGTACAGAAGTCAGCAGCCGAAGTCAGCAAGAGAGCATATACCACCGACATTTGCTCACTATTTTGAATATTAACGATGGTTGTCATAGTTCCGGCATGGATTTGTAACAGTGTACTCCTGCGAAGCCAACCAGTGTACTACTGTACCGATAATGTTCTAGCTATAAAAATCCCTATTTTCTAAAAAAAACAACTGCATGCAGTAAAAATAAAAAAATTGAGGTTTGTTCTGCACTTTCTCTTGACTCCAACTGCTAGCAGACGTTCACGTAAGAGATGTGCAGAATTGTTTATTTGGAGGGAGACCTACCGGTCAGTCGCTAATTTGTGGGTGCCAAACTTGACCTTGGTGCGTTTCGGCATGCACTTGAACAGCGATAAGATGCTGAATAAAGATAAGAGTAGCCACCCCCACCCCCCATAAATAGGTTCAGTTAAAGATTGAAAATGAGTAAGAACCAATGCATATTGGGAAACAGTGCGCATATATTCTAATTGCGGAAATAAACGTCGAAATGCTAAAAGGCGCTGCTGTCCCAGTGTGCAGCTCACGCGTACGGCATACAAATGTTAGAGTAGGTACGCTAAAATACCCATGTAACGTTAACATGCGAAAGCGCATTACCTTCAAACAGCTGAGAATAGGCTACTGTCCGCGTTCACCTCGCGACACAAATAAGCGAAATCGCTCACAGCACACGCACGTGTGAGGAACATACGTAGGTTTCGATAGCTGAAGACAATTTCATCGTGCTGGTATCCACGAATTTCGGTCACGGGAACACCCGTGGATTACGGCGAAGCACTAAAACGACGCACGAACACACGTTAATTCACCTTGCGGAACGGCGCACCACCAACCAAAGTCGGAGCCGAAAGCGGTCACCGCGATTGTTTCTAGTTCATGAAGGCCTGCAAAGTATTCGCTCACCAAACCCATGCGCAAACAAATGCATATGACGCACAAAAAAAAAGTTCAAAGTTCGGTCGACGGTTTACAAAACAACCTGGTAGCTATATACTCCGTGAAAAAAAAAAAGCTCGCTTTCTTGCGGTGGCACTGTGGTGCAATGGGTAAGGTATCTGCTTCGCGCGGATGCGGTCTCGAGTCGATTCCAGTGCTGAATGTGATTGACATGATAATCTCGCTGATGTAGATGAATGTGTTAATATCGTTCTTCTAATTACCTGCAAAATCCGCCATTCATACATAGTATCCACCGCCAAACCCGCGAGAAAACGGTCGCGGAAGCATAATATTATACTTTTTTTCCTTTTCCGCAACCGTGTAAAGGGCGGGCCACCTGCGGAAGAGTTACGGGTCACACCTAGCCATGAAAAATTTTACTTAAATCCCGGCAATTCTGAAGGCCACTTAGAATAGGGTCACTTCCTCTGGGACACGGCAACGGAGCCGCGTAACGAGCCTACTGTAAGTGGCCATAATTTCACCCGATTTCATGCCTGCCCGCGTGTACATGCAACTCCAGAAAACGCTCCATGTGCTGGCAACACTGGCAAAAAAAGCAAAAATGGCTGCGCTTAACTGGGTCAACGGGGCACTTTAGGGACTATACTTTCGCTTGGCACTGTGTTTCTTGATTTTGGTGTCGGATCATGTTGCTTTGTCAAAGGTGAATGTTAGCTGGCCGCAGACCACCTCATTCTCATCGGCATAAATGATTTTACTCGCCAAACAGCGGAAATAGCAGCACTGTGCGCGCAAACATTGAGCCTCTTCAGGGAACCGCATCAAGTTTACTTCAAGTTGAACAGCCTGTCTAGTGAGCCAGAGTTTGAAGAAGACAACTGCTCATGCGTAACGGGTCTCAACGAAAGGTGCCAGCACGTTTGCGCTGCGTTGCTACAACTGCTACAAGCAAGGCCTTGACAGTTTTTAAGGTAGCTACGCAGCAACTCGTGCTGCGCGATTTCATGTATCCCACTGAGTTCCGTCGTTTCGTCAAAAGCTGAATACGCACGCTGTTCATGATTATGAGCAGCATGCGCAGACTCGATTGTGATAGGAGTGCTCCTTTATTTTTGATCATGATCCATCTTACGTTTCTAATGAATAAGGCCGTGTGCTTCTGTACACTCGCTTGTTGGTGTTAGCAGTAAATATTCAAAGCAAATATATGTACACGCATTGCGCACGCTACGAATGCATAGAGATGATCTATGTGCACACGAACATACACGCACCGTACAAGCGATGCTCGCGTGTGCGTTTTTTGCGCGTGAATGTACACACATTTGAAATAAAAAAATGTTCGAAGGTGGGGGAAGGATTACAACAGCTCAATCTGAGGATGCGTACAGCACTACAACTTGTACAGAAAACAAGTATATGCGAAAAATACAGCCACACACGTAACGAAAAATATTTCTTAAGGCGCTTGCTAACATCAACAAACTGTACTCCGTGCCTATAGAGAATCCCGAATACTGATAAGAATGTGCACATGCTAAATATTAGCGTACTCACCGAGGATAACTAGGTAGTCGTGAGTGAACTAATTAGAATTAACTACCGTAGTGTCCGCTGCCTTCTTTCCAATGCGCAAGTTCCTGGTTTCCACCATTCTCCGTCGCACGTCGTATACCCTTCGGAATGTGATCAAATGGTACGTTGTCATCTTCACATCCCAATATCACACACATTGCGGCACACTTCAATGGTCTCTGGACATCGCTTACTTGCCCCTCCGTGGTGGTCTAGTGGCTAAGTTACTCCGTTGCTGACCGGTCGCAGGATCGAATCCCGGCCGCAGCGGCTGCATTTCCGATGGAGGCGCGAATGTTGTAGGCCCGTGTGCTCAAATTTGGGTGCACGTTAAAGAACCCCAGGTGGTCGAAATCTCCGAAGCCCTCCACTAAGGCGTCTCTCATAATCATATGGTGGTTTTGGGACGTTAAACCCCACAGATCAATCAACATCGCTTACTTCTTTTTCGTGATCGCGCGTATAGCATAGCAAAAATAAAGTATCTATGCGACCGCTTCTCAACGCACGCAATGTAGTAATATATCTCCTTAGAAGGTTCACCCTGCTCATGGCCTCTGAGATCTTGGAGGCCATGCCCTGTTAGCGCCGTTTCCAGGCGCACCTGTCAGGTGGCGAAAGCTGAGTTGGAGTTCTAGCCAGGATTCTAGCAAAATCGAGGCGGAAATGTTGTAGGCCCGTGTACTCGGATTTGGGTGCCCGTTGAAGAACCCCAGGTGGTCGAAATTTCTGGAGTCCTCCACTACGGCATCTCTTATAATCATATAGCGGTTTTGGGACGTTAAACTTCATATATCAATCATCAATCAGGATTGTAGCCAGGATTTGACTAAATGAAGTTACGTGATGGTACGCAATTTTTATTCACGTGAGTGTAGTTACATGATTTTTACAGGCACATCACTATAGATGACTATAGTTGTTACATAACGTTGCGTGATTTTAGTTTAATGACAAAGTGTAACGAGTTGTCACGATATCTTTAGTCCCATGACTAGTTATTCCGTGATGTCACGTAGTGCTTAGTCGAGTAACAGACATAACCATCATAGTTTCTGCATTACACGACCGACAAATCGGCGCACGGGTAGTGGGAATGAAGCAGAAGTTGAAGACCATGATGCTAGCTGACAACTTTGTGGGTGTGAGCCTTATTTAAGGTATAATCATCATCAGCTTTCATATGGAGGCCGGATATTGATTGATTGATTGATTCATTGATTGATTGATTGATTGATTGATTGATTGATTGATTGATTGATATGTGGGGTTGAACATTCCAAAACAATCATATGAATATGAGAGATGCCGAAGGGGAGGAATCCGGAAATTTCGACCACCTGGGGTTCTTTAACGTGCGACCAAATCTGAGCCATGGGCCTACAGCATTTTCGCCTCCATCAAAAATGCAGCCGCCGTAGCCGGAATTTGAAACCGCGACCTGCGGTTCAGCAGCCGAGTACCTTAGCTACTAGACCACTGCGATGGGGCAGATGGAGGCCGGGGAAGATCAGAAATTCGACAGAGAGCAAAAAAAAAGTGAACAAGTTAGCGCGTAAGCCTTAAATGGCCCCTCACCAGGTCTGACCATTTTGAGCTGACGAGCGCGATTCATACTGGGCGTCCATGACCCCGTCGACTAAAGTTCGCAACGCTACGCGCCACGGGAATAGTTCGAGTTTCAAGCTGAACGCTGGTTGCCTTTGTCGTGGGCGCGCACCTATGGGATAAGGCAATTTCGTATGACAATGAATGGTCCTACATTCATGAGAGTGCTTTGACATCGCTCCAGTGTACGCAAGCACCTATGCTCTGATGTCGCCTACAGTAGCACGTGATACCACTATAATTATTTGACACGTGCATAGTTGGTGTAATTTATTGCTTTAATAGATGAATAAAACCTGAGTGCAAAAACAAAACAAACAAACTGAATGTGTGCATAATTTAATTTTGATATTTACTGTGAATGACAGCCACTATAAAGACTAATCTGCCTACGTTTCACAAAAGTTCGTATTCTCGCACTTTTCGCATCGTGCAGACCCCCAATCTCACCCTATTCACAACGAAACTAGTAATTCTCTGCCAGGTTCCAGCGCTCATAAGGCTCATTCATTATCCCTGCGTCAAACAAAATGTTCATGCCACACTAGCTGGCTGATGATACCACTAGACTAGGGTCCGTACCAGTGTTACAGCTTTCATGCCCAGTAATAGGTTGAAAGTGAAGTGGTCGACGAGAGCGCATTCGACATAACTTGCAGAGATGAAGCGCAGCCTGAGAACGCCGACACAACAACACTTGCGTCTCGGCATTTGGGTTGCTTCGGGCACGTCATGCACTCGTCATCTTGTGTGCGCATCGCATGTTCGTGCGTGTGCATCATAGAATCCTCCTGGTCACGTGCCGAAGATGGCAAGGAAGTGATTTAATAAGATCGCGAAGGCTACACGGCGCGAGTGGCAAGGGCGTCAAGCCCTCGCATCGTGGTTTCGTGCCGGTTCAACACAATAGTTCTCTTAGCTTTTGATTGACTGATTAGAAAAATTCTTGTCACATAATGCTTTTTATTGGGTGCGCAACAACTTCCACCGTCTAACCGAAATCTGTTACGTCACCTGGTGAGGGGCCCTTTAAGAACCAGCGAAGCTGGTCGATCTTTGGGGCCTTCTTGGCTGACGCTAGGTTTTTCTTTGGCGCAAAAAAGTAGGGTCGAAAGGCAGCCTGTCACAGACCTTGCCAGAATGTCCGAACTCTAGCGCCAGAAACTAATCCGCAAACCTGGTTCCGGCAAACCCCGGTAGAAACGCGGCCTTTTCGTGGCTTACTCGGTTCCACAGCGGCTACGATGGCTGTCTTCTATCTCCCTTTTGCAGTCCCAAACATAGAAACGGAAGTGAAAAAATTGCAACATATCCCCGGAGTGAATGATGATGAGTGGGGCGAAGCTTCGGAGGGCTTTATCGGTAAACCACAAATCCTTAGTCTGTCCGTCCGTCCGTCCACTCGCACTTGCTGAGTGAGTCATAGAACTAGGCGGTCACGTACATAAAAAGACATGCATGTACAGACCCACGGCTTAAGGAGCTTCGCCCTTAATACGTTTAGCGCACAATTGTCATGCGAGCCAAAGGCAGAACGGATGTGTGACTGAATGGCAAAACAAGGTAGGCGACAGTTCAAAACAGATAGCTTTAATATATCGATAAATCTAGAAATTATTTCTTTCTAACGTCCCTTGAATCAATAGCTTGCGTCATCAATTGTGCCGCAAAGGTGGGACACACTACTAGAGAATAACGCCCATGTTCTTCGTATCGGGGGTTCTTTAGGGGCCCTTGACAGGAACACGGCTTTCACCTATAGGACTCGTCATAGAAGAATGCATGATTGATTTGATTGATTTGTGGGGTTTAACGTCCCGAAACCATCATATGATTATGAGAGACGCCGTAGTGGAGGGCTCCGGAAATTTTGACCACCTGGGGTTCTTTAACGTGCACCCAAATCTGAGCACACGGGCCTACGACATCTCCGCCTCCATCGGAAATGCAGCCACCGCAGCCGGGATTCGATTCCCTCGACCTGCGGGTCAGCAGCCGGGTACCTTGGCCACTAGACTACCAAGGCGGGGCACTGCAGAAGCGGCGTGTCAGCGTGTCGGAACTATCGACGTCCATACGATTTCGACACATGGCCAAAGTATATGTAAACTGGTAGCGTAGCTTCCGCAGAAGCCCACGTGTCAAACCGGTGGCTAGTTGCTGCAACAGTCGTCATCTATGCAAGGAGGGAACAAACAAAATTTTAAAACATGACGTCACAACCACTAGCGGAAACGACGTCACGTTTTAACACGATGCGCGTGATATTATTAACTTTTTCGACAGGGCTCCACTGCTTACTTTTTTTATAGCTGCACGTTTTTTTTCTAACAACTATGACCGCGCCATAATGGAGGCCTGCAAGATAATGGGAAGACGAAAAAGACAGATTTGATAAATAAGGTGCGTTTTATTGGCGAAATATTGTAGTTGAACAAGATATGACCCCGAAATATATAACACAGAAATCAGAAGTAGCGTAACAGTTCAGCATGTACAAAAACCTTGCCCACAATATAAACTAAATTACAAATTCACTGGTAATTATTTTCACAACCTGCAACAACACTGACAGCAACCTTTCACCCACAGCTTTTATAAACAATTATGTGCAACAATTTCACGGAAGACAATTTTATGGAAAGGTGAGGCAATGTGCATATATACGACAAACACGGTATTTGTAGATATCTTGGTGACCTACATGCGCATTTAGACAGGTGTTCCATTCACCAAGGAGTGGGAAGATTGCCCTTTAAAAAGGAACTGCATCAGCAACTGCTCGAAGATGTCTATAACTGATTCTCTCATGTCGTTGTCAGACACAATTTTTGTTCCATTGGTTTTTTTTTTCTCCCTAAAATGCTCGAAGATGGGCAAGTAGCAATACGACTGTATATGGCAGCCATACATCAGTTTTCAGTTTAATTGAGTTTATTTTTACTTTCGTACAAAACATACATGCTTACATAAACATACAGAAGGAGGTCCCAGAGCACTTGGCTAAAGGGGGACCTCCTGTCAGAAAATGTGATAAATATGCAGAAGTAAAATGCAGCAACGTGGAATGAGTTATACAAATAAATGGAATACAGACTAAAAAACAAATTTTAACAATCATAAGTACAACAAAACAGTGCAAAGAACATATGAAAAATAAAGGAAAACACAAATATTATTGACGAAACGAACAGAGGAACAAAAAAAAGCAAGAAAAAGATGAGTGGCTGTGGCACCATTATGAGTGCATCGATGGCTACCTTTTGGGTAAGACCTGCGGCATTTCCTCACGGCACCATGCTGTTCAACCTTGTGTGAGTCAATCATGTCAGGCAAGCATGTTCAGCGCAGAGTATGACAGCACGAAATGTTTACCTTCACACGTGCATGTCACTTTGTAAATGAGAGATGCCTGTTTGCTACGTGCATGCTGGGCAACTGTTATATAATTAGACGTCCCCCGCTACGCCACCGCTTGCCAAAGAGAGAGAAGACCACGCAACCCCTTGTCTATCCGGTTCCCTCTTCGCTATGTGTCTCAATCACTTTCCGCATACAGGGATTCGTGCTGGGGCCGGGAAGTAGGAGACGCTACGACCTGTTTCTGTTTACTGATTCATTAAATTTAATACTAACTGCAAACATCGTATACTCGCGTACATCAACCACTACACAAAATTATAACACATGATTTAGACACTCGGGACCTTCGACACAGGGCAGGCACATAAAGAAAGTAACCGCAACAATACAAGGGTATGCATAAAAAAAACACAACGACACAAACGATAAAGTCATTAATTAATAAAACCGCGCAATATCTCAATATGCCTCATCCCTTCCCGGAAAGCTCGTTTAAGTAAGGGAGGTGAAGTTCGTCTCACGGAATGTCCATGTAGTTTGCGCCTCGGAGTTGGCTGCTCGAGTCGGGGCCGAAGGTTGGTTCTTGGCGTCGAGGTCTGATCTGTCCAATTCGTCAGCGTCTTCATCGTCTTCGTCATTGTCGCCTACGTCGTGCCTCTCAGTGATTTCCATCTTAGCCGCCTCCTATCCCTAACTTTCGTTCCTCATCGTACCGTCCTTGCCCCGGTCATCATCTCATCGCCTCTCATCGCTATCTCTTCGCACCGTTATCTTCCTTTTCCATTCTGTCTCTCCACCATCTCGAGCTCATCGCATCGTATCTCTCTGACTCTCCTCGCATCGTATCTCTGACTCCCTTTTTGTAGGACCCGACTCCGCCCCTCCATGGCACCTAACCAATTGCCACTGTTGACACGACACATTTCTCTGTCAGTCAGTGTGTGTCATATTCAACGGCCGCTCCCGCGGCCCACACCAGTAGAACACCCTCTCCCAAACAAAGCCGAGCAAGTAACAATGTACAAACTCAAGCCTCAGGGAGAGAGATGGGCGAGCCGTCCGAATACACTTTAATTACGGGTGAATAATGGTCCCGATGCTTCCGACAAAGTGCGTCGTCTGTAATGGCCAACGTCCGGAGTTTGCAATGTTGTGCCAAAAATGTTTTCGGCCAAACCAATTGTCCCGGTTTCTGGTACTTGACGAGCCGATGTCCAGAACGAGTCTCGACGTCTCCATGCAGCTCGGTGTCTCCCGCGAAATTCTCCGTAGCCACCGCTTGTTCGTCATTCAATGCTACGGGTGGCCATCCACGCAGAACGCAGTAATGAGCCCTGGAGCCACCGAGGCTGACGAAAAGTCAGGTCGGACCCGGCACAGGCGCTGCGGCAGGGTCGCATTCCCCGAACCAACAAAAGGTGCTCTGCTGCTCCCCCATGCCACAACTCTGAAGGGTGCGCGCGGATTATCCCACCGTACACTGGCGCCGCCCGGTCCTTGTGTTTGTGCGGGGGAGCCCGCGAGAATAGTAGAAATAATCCTTCCAGGTACTTCACTCCGGAATGCCCATTCGTTACACCGAAGATTTTCTTTTCCTTTTTTTTATGCGTGGGTTTAAGAAACGAGCGAAAACATCTTGAAAGGACCGGGGTTCAGTCCATGTTTGCGGGGACGTCACATAAGCTCGTTATAATCGTATAGGAAGACCTCGAATGCCTATAGTGCTATCGGTGGCATGGTTACACATTCTGCTCAGAACAGCAAAGGAATATGCCTTGCTCGTTAAATCTGTCAGCAATATAAGCAAGGAGGACACACTGAAGACTCGGAATTGATGAACACAATGTTGCACACGTTTAATCACGAGCAAAAACAAAGGCTTAGGCTCAAAAGGGCTCATTTCGTGTTCTTTGGTTCTCCGACCACTACCATATCTCCTAAATACTGAGCTTTCCCTTTGTGCTTTGTATCGCTAATAAACAAAATATGCAAGCTGTATGTTATTGACAGTGTAAAAAAACAGGCCATGTCTAGCATTTATACATTTATACAAAATATAGCAACTCCTGCCGTCATACAAATACAGTAAGTCACATGCTGAAAGTATACAGATGGTTTTATTTAAAAAGATGGTACCTTAGGCAAGGTAATAGAAAAGCACTCTCTTGGAAATAAATACTACTAGGAAAGTTAGAGTAATTATCTACACCGCAAACACCCCTAAAGATGCGGTTTCTTTATCCAACCCTAAAAGTGTTGTTCTACTTCAGAAGCACTCGTACTGATATATTTAGTATTCTTGAAAGGGACAATGCGTACTGCAGTTTTAATGAACAATTTACAAGGGCTCCGTTTACAAGCTTTCTCGAAGAACTCATACTTCAACTCACAGCGTATTCCAAGTTTCTTGAAGTCATATTTTGACACATTTTACAAGTACCATGTAGGGATATTTCAAAGTCTGAAAGCATCTTTTTGTACAGACATCGTCTGATGCAGTACAGTAGGGAGACATACAATAAACACACTACGCATTCCGGAAGGTTGCAGCCACAAGTGCTAAAACATTTCACAGAACAGAAAAACACTATCTTCAGCCGTAACATTCTTTGACAAAATAATAAACCTGCCGCCTGGCAAAAGTGCTTTTAGCTAGAATTCACAATGCCACTTCACAGATTGATTGTGAACACGTCACTCCTACCATGTGTGCCTATAACAGTTCAGTCTTATAACCTACACTTCTAACTTCTGCCTCGAGATATATTTTAGTATTTCTTGCATCTCTAAAAGTGAGTGCACAGCTGCGAACTTTCAGCACCGCCGCCTTTTGTTTAAGCTTACAGAAGCTGAACCATAAAACACAATAACTCCACATGAATATTTCATATCAAAATATTCACTTTTCATGTTTAATATACTGAAAATGTAACTATCTGTTTAGACGCCACATTTTGCAAGCCAACAACACCACAACGTACTGGAACCAAAAGCAAACTAGAGATTTATACTTCCTAATTTCTTCTGCATGAAAACACTTTACCCTAAGGGTGTGCAAATACAGAAGTTTTATCTCCAAATTAATTAGCGTCGAATAGTGGCCAAAACTGGCAAATGCTGAGGATTTTTTTTGAAAAGTGAGAGAAACAAGAAAGAAATTCAATCCACACATGTCCTCGAGCACAAGACGCGGTGACTGCCAATGAAACACTACCAACAACGAATACTAGCTCTTCGTAGGTCCAGCCAAATTGTTTTATTAGGAATTATTCGAATCGTATTTAAAACTCGATTATTTGCACACCCCCCCCTTTACATACATTTCAAACTGCTGCACACACACCATCAGTAGTGAATCAAGATGCCTTAGATATCATTGTATTCGCCAATGTTGTCACTTTCGCCCCACCGCAGTGGTCTAGTGGCTAAGGTACTCGGCTGCTGACCTGCAGGTCGTGGGTTTGAATCCCGCCTGCGGCTACTGCATTTCCTATGAAGGCAGAAATGTTCTAGCCATATGCTCAGATTTGGGTGCACGTTAAAGAACACCAGATGGTCGAAATTTCCGGAGCCCTCCACTACGGTGTCTCTGATAATCAAATCGTGTTTTTGGGACCACATATTAATGAAATCAATGTTTTCACTTTCGTTGTATTATCAAGATGTAGCGTGGCTTAGGTATCATTATATTCACCAAGGTTTTCACTTTCGGTGTACTATGAAGACATGAGCAGCACACCGCACACCGACGAATTTCTATGCTCAGCCTCTTGGCTTGCTTTATAGCCTTATGCACCACCACTGTCTCAAGAAAAACACTATTTTTCTTCCTTGCATACCAGTGTAATTCTAACAAACAAGGAAAACAAATCATCATACACACTGACATCAAATATAGCAAGGAGTTCCCGAACTCTCTCATGAAAAAGATCACAGAGGACCTGCCGTAGCCCTTGTGTAGCAAGATTTTCGATGGACAACTAAAAAACTTCCTCACATGATTCAACAAAGTGGGTCAGAAAGGGAGATGGAACTGTAAGTTCTCCAAAGTCTGATTTTGTGCTATCAGTGCCTTTTACGCTTAAGTAAAGGAGTACTTGAGTTTCATCAGGAAAAATGTGCATTTTTAATATTAATTTACATTTCTGGGATGTTCCCGCACATTGGTGGCTTTGCAAAAATTTGTTGGCCAGCCACCCTACATAAAATATCATGTTGTTCTCTTGGAGGCCAGAAGCAGAATCTAAGGATAGGTCGACAGGCATGTTGGCAAGAAGCAAGCCACTTCTGTAAGGAAGCCAAGAAGAAACATTGACACCAGCCAGAAGAGTTGCAAGCAGAGATACTATGTCTTCAGCACAATTTGACTTTTCAGACAACTTAAATAGGTTGCTGACTAGAAGATGCCTGAAAGCCCCCTGCGACTGGCGAGTCGTTGTGTTCGCATTTCCACCGGATTTTGACCTTATTACTGCAAACGTGTTCTCGAATGCATCTTGGTTTAAGTGACGTGTGAGAAGGTAGTCAAAGCCATAATTAGCTTTTAAATACTCGTAGAGCATAATAACAGACCTTACAGTCAAACAAAAGCTGTGAATGCAAGATGGCTGCCTTCTTCACTGAAGCACTTCAATGTTTTCGAACACCTCTATGGATTCTACCGGGAAGCCGAAGTGGACAAACATGCCCTTCATCACTGAAGCATAGGGAGTTTTCCCATATTTTTGTGAGCTGTTCAGGCTGTCAATAAATAGGCGGTGCATTCTTTCAACAAACTTTGCAGTGTGAATAGCTAGCTGCAGCTGGAAGCTCTGGGAAAACAACAAAAGTGTACATTGCTCCAGCAACACAATTACTAAAGACCTGTGCTGCTAGTTTGACAGACATTTTGAACAGGAAAGTCAAATTAATACGTCTATATTGCCTAACTTGGGAATTGACCGATTCTCATGTTACCAGTCTTCTTCATAGGTATCTATAATATATATAGTGGGCTTGGCAGCACCGTGTTCGGGCGGTTGTTCATGAATTTCTACTTTTTCGTCCGAATTGCCCTGATATACGGGTTGATTCCGTCGTTGGCCCGGCGGAAGTCTCTCCACCGCAAGGAAACATTGTCGCGCCGGCGCCGGACAGCCCCGTCGACGGAGAACAATCATGGAAAGCAGTGCCTCAAGTGCCCCTCCCCTACCATGTGGTCAACCGAGTGACGTCAGCGGACACGCTTGAGCTTCAGCATAAAACCCAGGGCCATCTTCAGCATGATTGATTGATTTGTGGGGTTTAACATCCCAAAGCCACCATATGATTATGAGAGACGCCGTAGTGGAGGGCTCCGGAAATTTTGACCACCTGGGGTTCTTTAACTTGCACCGAAATCTGAGCACACGGGCCTACAACATTCCCGCCTCCATCGGAAATTCAGCCGCCGCAGCCGGGATTCGATCCCGCGACCTGCGGGTCAGCAGCCGAGTACCTTAGCCACTAGACCACCACGGCGGGGCAATCTTCAGCAGCCTTTCAATGGTCTTGGTAGCACCATGTTCGGGCGGTTGCTCATGAATTTCTACTTTTTCGCCCAGGTGAGTGACAAACATTCCGTCGGCTCTATTAAAGACGGTTCGCTCACTTTAGTAGTGCTGCTAGGCCCACAGAGTCTGCTTTCTTCATTGTGTGATTGTTTGCTTGTTATTAGGCTACTAATAGCCTAATAACAAGCAAACAATGTTTTGCTTGTTATAAGGCTGTTAACATCAGGTAATGTGGAGTTAAACCCTGGACCCCGCTCAGACTCAGAGTCTGGTTCCGAAACCACCTTAAACAGCTCAAGAAAATTCTAAAGGAACAAACAAAGACTGATAAACCGCTCACTGCTCTTTCTGAAAACTTAAAACATGTAGAAACCACGGTAAGCAACGTACAGGAAAGATTAACCGCCATAGAAAAAGGGTTAGCTCGCCTACAGCAATGCGAGGATAAACTCGCCGAGCATGAGGTGATGATTGTAGGAACAAATAAACTCGTGCGAGAGTTATCGGTTAAGGTAGAAGATTTGGAAAACAGGAGCCGCCGGCATAACATAATAATATATGGCGTGGAAGAGAGTGATAACGAACAAAATGCAGATTTACAACAGCAGATTGTTAAGGGCATTTTTAAGACATCCTCAAGGTGAATGTTACATCTGTAGAACGCATGCACCGAATTAGCCGGGAAACACAAAATCGCGAGCGGCCGGTACTTCTCAAGCTGTACAATTTCTCTGAAAAAATGCTAGTACTTCGTAATTGCGGCAAACTGAAGGGAACAGCAATATCAATATCCAAAGACTTTTCCGCAGGAGTTCGGGACCTGCGCAAAAAACTATGGCAATCAGCAAAGAAAGATCAAGACAATGGCGCTAAGGTTACACTTGTATTCGATAAACTGAAGATAGATGACTACTTGTACGTATGGGATGAAGCAAAAAATGCAAGAGTTTCTCTGAGAAGGGCATGTCCCGGTCGCGGGGGCGGGGTCACCATTGAAATAAAACGTGGCTTGCAATATCGTAGAGAAAAGGGTATCGCGAATCACGAGAGCGTTTGGTGCATAATATTTGCTCGCGATGCTCCAGTAGTGATCAGTGGTATCTACAAAAAGCCAAATGCGTCTGATGATTACCTTTTACAGGTACATGACTATCTGGTTGATAAGGTTACCCCCGTACCAAATTAATACTTACCGGAGATTTCAATCTCGCTATTAACTGGGAAAACTGAAAAAGTACTGGAAATACCACCAACAGCGAGCATTTATGCAATTGAATGTTCAATTTTTCATTGTCCTAGTTGGTCCAGGAACCAACCCGAATGCAAGGAAACACTCGCTCTATACTAGACCTACCTTTTTTTTTCAATAACCTATTCAGTAAAGCCACTGTAGAAGATGGAATATCTGACCACAAAATATTAATCATAACTTTTAACTTTAATTGCTTAAATCCCACACCCGATGGCACGAATTCCCAGATAGCCGTGAAAGACTACACCAGAGCTAATGATGTTTGTGTTGTTGATTACCTCGACACAGCACTAGAGACTTTTTCTCTAGAGGAACGTGAAGGTGTTAATGGTATGTGGATTAAATTGAAAAAAATAATTACGTACTGTGAACAAAATTTTATCCCAATGAAACTAAAACACACACAAAGAAAAACACCCTGTATCAATCGCCGTATTATTCACCTTAAAAGACAAACACTCCTCCTGTTTTGTTTTTCGCTGAAAACACCACTTTTACAACATGCTTTCGGCCACCTTTTTGTATTCTATGTGAAAGCCTATGTACATAAGGGTTCACTTCCAAGGTACCTGTATACCTTCTGCCATGAATACAAGGGCCTTGTTTGCCAACTTTTTGCCTTGCTCGCCACTGCCAAACTCTTCAAGCGGTCACATGAAGGATTGTATGACAGCTTTTTCTTTATGTGCATCTCATCGAAAATGATGGTGCACGCTCGCTCAAGTCTTGAGAAAGAAGCTGCTCGCCTTTTCACTAGGTCAAAGATGTCTGGGCAGATCCCTACCCTTCATGGCACTTGTTGAAGCCGCAGCTGCAGTGATATCACTGAAGGTAACCTCAGGACATTTCTGCAGTACTTGCAGCCCTTTCGGCTATGAAAATAAATAGCTAAAGCAAGGGCTTTGTTTTGGCTGCACCATCGGCGACTGTGACGGCTACGGTTGCCCATTCTCAGCTGAGCTTCGACAAGCACGCTAACAGCTGCAGACACTCGCTTGCGAATGGCTTCAACTATATCAGCAGTGAGTAGCATGCTGCGTTATCGTTGCAGTCGCTTCCTGGTCCTTTGTGCCTGTTGTTGAAGCTTCCGAAGCTTTGCCCACCGCTGGTACATCTTTTGTTTTCGCTTCAGTGGCACAAAATACTGGTTCGAGCTAAGGCAAACATAGATTCTGTTAGGGAAACTGTCAAGGTTGATGGGGCAGCAAAAAAAAGCAAAATGAAAGCAATAGACACTAAAAGGGAAGCAGATACTTCACAGGCACAATAAGAAAACGCAGGCCTAAAATTATAATTTATGTTTTTTAAACCTACCTATAGAAAATATTCAGATAGAACAGTTTTGTTTTACCCAAACAAATCTCAGGGCTGATAACCATAATGAATGCTATGTTGATTATATTGTTTTGCCTAGGGTCGTATTTCACGGTATTGTCAACGAAAAAAATGAAAACAACTTTATTAACTGACTTTTAAGTTTGCAATCAATAAAAGTGCAACAAGTGATACCTCTATATAGGAATGACAGGAAACTTTCTGCATTCAAAATTATTGCAGGTTACTGTGTTGCTTTGCTTGTCCTAACTCGTAGTTGTATCATTGTCATACAGCAAAAATAGGGCTACCATAAAAAATCATTCCTTGTGACATATAGAATTATAATTTAAACTTTAGCTTGCACACACCAAGGTATATTTTAGTAAAATTTGTTGTTTGGAGAAAGTTGACTATGCCATCTCAATTGCTCTTTCGCATAAATATGATTGTCACGGAGGAACTACCTATTCAGGTTGAAATCAGTTATTTGCCTGGTAGCCACATAGATTTTAGTTTTAGCTGTAACCAACAATAAAAACGAAATTCATCGACAGATGTTACTCACTAAACTAAATCATTGAGCAGCTCTATACTCACCTAGGAATCGAAACATACATTGATGTGGAAGGTCCGCGTTGCCCACTGACAGATGCTTTGGTGACGCCGTCGTTACCAAACGCTCCATGCCTGCCACGCTAGTGCTGGGTGCTCCAACTGGGCTGTCTGGCTTCAAAGCTTACTTGTGGTCAGCTGCAAAAAAAAGAAACATGGGTGATCAAGAGGAGACATATCTCATCGAAAAATACTACGATCAGCTATTTATTTCAACTGAAACCATTACTTTTTGGTCTAACGTAGTCGGCAAACATCAGCCTAATAATGTTAGAAACACTCAATAACACATTAAAAAGCTTACCACAACTTCATCAAATAAAGATTACAGCAAGTCGTAATTGTAACTCTGCAACTGTATCAAATGCTGAGAGAGTTCAGTTAATTTCTTTAAGATTGGCAAACCTAGGAGCCATGAAAGAAAAAATTTGAACAATTTGGCACTATGGTATTCCCTATTGGTAACGCGGAGTTTAAATACCATTTAGCCATCATGAGGACACAAAAGTTACCATGACAGCAGCCACGCTAACAAACATTTGTTGTGACTTGTTTCATGTTATAGTACGTAATTGATTTGAATAACATGCTAGGACACTTCTCAAACACCTTCTTTGTAACGTAGTGATGAGAAAGATGCATTTTTATGCAAGAAAACAAATAAATACAGCACACTATTCACAATTCACATGCTACGCACCTCTAACAGCACAGCATCACTTATGTCACTAATTATTATCCGCGCATTGTTTTCACGCCTATTTCCCTCTGGGCTCCAGAGCTGCTCTTTAAAAGAAAAATCAGAGTTCATGAAGTGGCTGCACATCTGGCATATTTTTTTCACCAGCAGAAATTTCATGCCCATACAGATTTAAGTCTGTATACAGGGAGAATAAGTTTTAAACATATGAAAGAATACGTATACGTGACAGGCAGTACGCATAGGCTTTTGTACTCTCATACTTCATTGCTCTTGGCAGTGCCATCCTTCGCAGCCTTGAAAAAAGCTTTAACATCTAAAACACAATACTATGCAGAAACACTTTATGTGATTTCTTGAATCTCATGATCGAGAAAGCAGGCTCTTCAGACCTCTAGGCATACAGGTATAAATCAAAATATAATCACTACTCCTACTCACAACAATCAGCATGCTCCTCTGGAATAATCGTTTTAGGGGAAGAAATACATCTGCAATCCAAATGACTTGGTAAACTTGTCCATCTACATTTAATTTGAAGTGGGCGCAAAATCATCACTTTCCATTCTTGTGTGAGAAGCTTGTGAAAATGTTAGCGTAGAGAATAACCTTGTTTCCAAAACAGTTCTTCACCAAAAGGCTGCTCCTCATGACAGTGGTGGTTCTGTTCTCATTGGAGGGCAGCTGGTGACGCCTGTGAATGTGTGCCTGCTTACAGAATCAGAAATGCTTTGAATTTCTTATTCCCTATTAACAGAACAAAAACAAAACGCACTTGCTGTAGAGGAAATTTCAATCTCTGCTGCAATGTCACCATTGCTACAAGGGTGCTGTTTATCTTGTATTAAGAGGATGCCCCAGATGCACATCTTGGAGCTTCCTGCGAAGTTGTCTCTGCACATGAATGATAATATCAAAGAGGCAGCTAAATAAATGAGGCTTATGTGGTAATAATAAACATTCAAAACTTAGCCCTGAACATACATGAAAACTAAGAAATACTTTCTAGACCATATCATTTTTTAAGCATGCTACAGCGGAAGTACAAGTGTGTAAGTTAAGGCCACTCTGAATATTTATACTGTTATGAAGTGCGTGGTTAAACTGAATCCTACCACGACACCCAGGGTAAAGCCATTAGAGATAATTTATTTATCTACAGTTTATCATACGTTGCATGACTTAACAGTGAAACGAGCATGGTGTCACACCTCAATCACAGTGCTCAATTCTAACAACATAACAAAATTGGCACTTACAGATGCAATCACTTTCACAGCATCGGACGAAGAGGACGAACACACAGACGAAGTAGAAGGTCCGCATGTAATCCTGCACAGTAAAAAGCATACAATCGTAAGAAAAATGTTATAACAACAAAACGCCTGTTGCCGGCATGGAAAAAAGACTCAAAAACAATGTACAATAGACGTGACTGACAGCCTTCTTCGAATTGCTCTCTCTATTGACATAGGCATGTCCCGGTTTAACACTTCTGCTAATATATTAGGTGATGGAAACCTGTCACATGGCAACTTGCCCTTAACTTGGATTTCTTAAAAGCACCAATGGTTCAGTTGTGCCCACCTTGACGAAGAGGTGATAGGTAAGATGACAGGTGAGCAAGAAGGTGGTGCAAAATGAAGTGTGAACGGGGCAGAGAGACAATAAAAAAGAACAAGACGCGATTGCAAACAACAAAGAAAACAGGTGGATAAATGATGAGTGCAAGAGACTCGTAGAAAACAGCTTCACCACAAAAATGAGATAGAATTCTACAGAGTAAAAAAGAATGTTTTTAAATGCATACCTCGAAAAGAAAACAGGATTTTCAAATACACCTCTCAAAAAAAAAGAAAGAACATTTCTAGATGCTGCCATCAATCAGGACAGTGATGCTTCAAAGCACACTCATTACCACGGTGCTGTTACCTTTACCACCACAAAGAGTAGGAAATGCTTCGTGGTTAAGGAAACCTGCTCGCAAGAAAGCATACTCCCCAAAGTGCAAAGAGCAAACTACTCTGCATCGCAAATGTGCTGGGGTCTTCTGTTCTACGCCAGGGTAGTTGCAGAATATGACCCTGGATTTGCGCCTGAATGGAGAACCGCAATCCTAGGTAAGCTCCAAGGAAAAAAATGCAGTTCAATGGTACCAAGGCAAGCAAACAAACAGTGACCGCAAGCATTAAAAGTAATTTAGTCAAAGTTAAACTGTAGCAACTTATGATACTTTTTATTATTACCTTGAAAGTACTAGGCAATGATAGCACCCACGCACCTTGACTAACACAAAGAAAGCGACGTTTTGGCTCATCTCAAGCGTTTCACCAAGAAATGAACAGTCAAATAAAAAACAAGACTTTAACACACTACATATTACCTAACATATGTCAACAAGGTGAAATAATGTCCTCAGACAGATTGAAACGTTAGGGTGCTTACCGTTCATAAAACAACATAATGTCGTAATTCGTAAACAATACAAATCGCACCCGGTAAACACGCTATCTAGAGCATATTCGCGATTGCCAGAAGCCAAGGACATTTACCTGATAGCCACATAACATGCAAATAAAGTTACAGTGTAAGCCGTAAACACGTCGAGGACATCATCGAGGACATAAGTGTAGCCTTTCAGACACGAAAAAGTTGCTGTGAGGCCATCGCGAGTCAAGTACTCGCGATTCAGCCAAAGCACACACAAACTTGCAAATAATATCTACTTACAGAAGCGGCAACATGCAATATGACCGTTCCTGTGCAACGCTTAAAACCATTCAAAACGACAACAATGTGCTTTTTGCGACACGTGGCATATACCTAAATGAATACGAATGACACTTCTGCACCAAATGGTTAGATGTACCAGCTTTCAAACCTACACGGCAGGTTTCCTGCACGACGAAACTTTCCAGCGCAATCGGTATAGAGTAGCTTGGCAGCGCATCGTGTGTTTGACCATGGCCAGGCATGAGAAGACACGCGATGAGTGTTTTTAATTGTGCCCATAACGTTCCCCTTTAACTAGGCCCTGTCAAACACAAGGAACGCTACACTCTTAGTAAAACTATTGCACCGAATACGAGATCCACCGCCATACTGCACAAAATGTGTCGGTCTTGGAACACGTGTGTTTGCTTTACTTTGACTCACGAGTAGTATAGTGTTATAGTTTGAGAACTCACCTTTCAGAATCAAGGGGGAACCGATGCAGTGAGACGCCTGGCGTTAAAGTGTTGCTCTTGCATCCATAGACAGCACAGCGTTTTTTCGCATAGCGTGGCGGACTCATCGTCCCAGAGGGCGATAGCACGCCGGCTGTGTGCTCGCAAAACACAGTTACCCGATGGCTGCGATGGGCTATATTACCTTGCCAAGTACCACGACTAAAAAACCACTTGTGCGAGGAAATCACTTACGGACGACAGGCACAATCCTACTGCGCGAAAACGAGCGATGCCATTTACATCTTGTCTTGTCGCCTAAAAGATATTCGCTCATACTCACAAGGGGGATTGGCCACACTGTACCTTATAATGGGAATTTTTTACACAACGCTTGCTAAAAAAGAGAAATGAAATAAGAACAGTAACAATGTTCCTTCAAAAAAGGTGGAAAGTGCAGAAAAATTCATTAAACCAGAATATATAAGACGAATTAGCAAAAATGAAGAAGGGGGGCAAAGGATTGGATATATCTTACAGTACCACTAGCAGTCTATCCTTCCGGTAGCCTGAATGAATTTATGTAGTGCTGACAAAATAGCACTGTGGCCCGCACCCAACTGATTGGCTCCAAACGATAAAAAGGTGGATGTATTAACTTCCAATCCGAGCGTACCAACCGGTCTCTCAAGAATTATTCGTTGCAGTGAGGCGAAGCGGCGGCATATGAGAAGAAAAATGATCCATTGTTTCTGGTTCATTGCAAACTGCACATAGGTTAGTTATTGAAAATCCTGATTTGTAGAGATAAAAATTAAATCGAGGAACTCTACAGCGAAAGCTTGTGAAGGTCACCTCACATGGACGGGAAAGGCATTTTGCAATGTTCCATGTGAATTGCAAATGCCGAAATTCTTCAGATTGTAGGAGCGATGTTTCGTTGATTTTTAAGATCAACAGGCTTTCGAATCGTTCGGCAGTAATAAAAGAAAAACTGTGGAGCTACTAGTACCACCGCGAAATGGAAAGATGCTGAAGTGAGCGAGTCAGCAGCTTCATTTAGTTCAATTCCAGCATGCCCGGGGACCCAATGTAACCGAACATCTGATAGGCTACGCGGTACGAGAGACCAAAATATCCTGAGAAGAAGAGACTGCTTTGCGGACGTTAAATGTGGGCAAACAAACAGAGCGTCCGAAATCATAATAGCTTTTGATTGCCGAGAACTTAGTTTTCGAAGAGTCAATATAATAGCCAGGAATTCTGCGAGATAAATTGGCGGGAAGTCAAGCAATCGCGGCCCAAAAGACCAACTTAGCTGATGTGAAAGAATTTCTACTCCAGCCTTCTGAAGATTTTGTGTTGCATCTGTCGAAATTACTACGTAATTCGGAAAATGACTGAGATTGTCTTGAAGAAGGCCCTTCAAAACATGCTTTGGAAATAACTTGGCGTTTTTTTTTAAATGTCATCGAAAACTAAGTAAACTGGCATCAAGCATAAGGTTTTGGGAATTAAATGCTTGGGGGAAACGTGAACATTTGATAACAAAGACATGACTAAAATGACTTGGGATCTTTGATAACGACACCACGGGTGCCTAAAGAAAGAAACTGAATATTTGATGAAAACTGTCTGTGAACGGGACAGGGGTGCATCGTAGAGTTTTAAATATGTTTACATGGTAAGCAGTCGAAATCTTGCATCAAGTGGAATGATTCGAGCTTCCACATAAAGCACGCTATTCGCGACACACCTAGGTAGCCCGAGACAAAGCCGCAGATATATAGCAATATAAGAGGCCTTAATTTGTGCTCAGCACTTCCGGAAAAAAGAACGCAACCAAACTCCTGAATTGGGCGTACGTAAGGTTTGTATATCATAAGTAACGCATCCCTGCGCATCCCTGAATTCTATTTGCAAAAACGGCGTTGCAATCCTAAGGTGCTTTCTGCTTTACGGGTGTTCGATTCTATTTCTTGCTGCAAATTTATATTCTCCACATAAACAATGCCTAGATATTTTAGTGCCATCATTTTTGGAATGGGATTATTTCGATAATACAGTGAAAGAAATACGGAACGGATAGATGAAGTACAGGCAGAGCACAGCTGCTAACATTAAGCGAAAAAGACAGCCCGCCAAGCCGTTCGTCGAGCTCATTCAACTATGACTGCAAAATTCGATACAAAGTATTGGTATCTCAGGATGACGAGAAAAAGGCAATATCGTCGGCGTAGACGTAAAGAGGAACATTTTTATGAGCGGGAATAGATGTTAATAAGATATTAAATAAAAGAGGTGCCAGAACCGATCCTTGCGGAACACCTCTTGTTTGCTGATATGAGGCAGAAGTAATTCCCTCGTGGCAAGAAAGGAATTGTCTCTCAAAGAGAAACTCCTGAACTCAAGATATAATGTACTTGGGCACACCACAGTCCACTAATCTTAAAAGAAATGTGTGTTCCACACTATCGTAGGCTTTTCCGATATCTAACGTGACTAATGCAGAAAGCCCACCAGATACATTTGCAAGGCATATTCGGCTTTCCAAATCAACATGAGCCGACCATATAGAGCACCCCTGTCTAAATCCTACTTCCCTTGGTGAAAGAATGTCCTGATGAGCGATGAATTCACTGAGCCTTCTATGAAGAATTCTTTCAAATATTTTAACTAGGTTTGAAGTAAGCGAAATTGGCCGAATGTGATCCAGGACATATCCGAGGCTTGAATTTTTTCGCAGCAACACGACTTTAGCAATTTTCCATGCGCTTGGAATCCATGTGTGCTGTAAGGAGCAGTTAACAATATTCAAAAGCTCCTCGGGATGGGAATTAAATATCAATTTAATCATAGAGTTTGTAATTTGATCTGGACCGGGAGCTGCTTGCTTTACAGTTAGTATGACATCTGCCAGTTCAGCCATAGTGACTTCCCGAAAGTCCGAGGTTGCACTTTTGAATGTCACAGGTCTCAAGCATGACGATGCGAAACACGCTTCAAGTCCTTTCGCGATGCCCTCTAACAAATCTGTTGTCTCATTAGGAGACAGCACTACTGAATGCCAATATGCTGGTACCTTCGTCGATTTTTGTTCCGTAGAAACCTGTACAGGGCAGATCTTTTATCAGGTTTTGATAAACGCGTATGTAAGTCAGAATTGTGTTTATCTTTAGCTATTGCAACTGTACGTTTAAACAGCGCTGCGTGGAATTTAGAGTCAACCCAATTTTTCGGAGTATGGTTGTGGCGTAAACGTTTCCAAGCAGCCTTACGTCGCCTGTACGCAAGCGTACAATCTTCATTCCACCAAGCCGAATTCGACGATGTGCTGCCGTACTTAACAGAAAACTATGCCGGCTGAACAGAGTCACTAGTAGACGCTACTACTAAAGTAGCTCGTTGCTGTCCAACACGTCCTCTCAATGACGAAAGCGCAGAATTGAAAACAGTTTTATAAATTTTATAGTTGATGAACCGTTGTTGCTGGATACCAGAGGTGAGATGTGGTAGCATTATTTCAAAGGTAATCGGTACATGATCACTATTCGTCTCTTTATTAAACGTTTCTCACGAAGAAATTATAAATTGTCCACACAAAAAAGTCAGGCATAAAGTTGATGAGCTTATCTCGCGTAAAAAGGTAACTTGTCCAGAGTTATGACACCGAAAATTATTATCCTGCAATCAATTCAAGAGTCATTTGCCACAGCCATCTGTTTTATACCCCCAAGAAGTGTGATACGAGTTGAAATCCACCGCCAATTAAATTGAATTAGACGAAGAATTCTTGATTACACAATTTAGGTGATCTGTGCGTCTTACTCTATTTGGAAAGTACGCATTATTCACTGTAATCTTGTTGGAGTCAGGTAACAAACAATCTATTCCTAACAGTTCACAATCAGGACAAATATGTTCAAAAGTTAAGGTAACATGAAGATGCATATTTGAAGATACTAGGGCCAATAATTCACATCCTCTACCTGGCCGATCCAGTCTAAAAGTTCGAAAGTTATTCAGAGTAAATTTTTCGCTTACTGAAAGCCAGGACTCTTGAAGTAAAATTATATTAGGATTTGTTTGCTGTATGAGATAAATAATATCTGTGTAAGCGGAAGATATGGAACGACAATTCCACTGGAGAACTTTTACAGGCGCTATGATGGACCTAATATAGTTGACTCAACCGCAGCACGCAAAACGTCGTGCTCGTTGTTGCTATCAATAGTACCTTTTTAGGTTTCGACATTGGCGAACTGGTTGGAGACAATGGAGCACTGCGTCCTTTATGAATGATACTACCAAGCCTCATGTCACCAAACGACCAACTGGGACCCACAAGGGTCGGCAACATAGAGCTGACGAGCGTTTCTGGGGGAAGATCTTCCTGACACTGATTGTTTTGTTTATTGTCGAGGTGCCCAGCTTCACTGTGGACCGTGACAGTGTGTGCAGCAATGAAGGGAATAAGGCTGTTTAACCTGGCGGCGAGCATCTCGGTCAGACCTTCAGCAAAAGGTGTTGAAAAGCCGTTCCATAATCATCGGCATGGCCTTATATATCGCTGCCGACACTGCGGAAGCGACCATCGCTTCAATAGACCAACACTGGCGTGACGTAGCAGCAGCGTACCCCACCTCGCGCTCTTTAATGAAGGATATTGGCTCAGACCGAGAACAACGGCGTTTCTCTACTATATCTAGAATTCGTGTTTCACGTTCTCGAGCAGGGCAGCTATTGTCCGTGGCTGTGTGTGTTCCATTACATAGGGAACACCTGCAGTTGTCTACCTGACAATTTGATGCGCCATGTGCCCCACCGCAATTCGCACATTTCAATGAAGACCTGCAAGCATTAGCGCTTTGTCCAAATTGCCAGCAGTTATGGCATTACAGTGGCCGAAGTGTCAATGCCTCTACACGGAATAGATAAGGCCAGGCCTTTAGCTCAGAGGGGCGTGTGAGACCGGCAAGAGTAACGATGACGCTTTCAGTAGGGACTCGCGTATCCCCTACAGGCCTGGTGCATCTGTAGACAGATATCACGCCAGCCGCAAAGACCATCTTTATGAATGTTTCAGGACTAATTTTAGTTGGAACACCACGAACAATGCCCTTCACGCAAGCAAGATGAGGGGGATAAAAGCGCGAACAGCAATGAACGCAAATCTCGTGGCGGCCAGTAAGTCTGTTAAGCATTGGATATTTGAAGCCCTGCATAGTATACCAGTCTTGCCGAAACGCCTGCACCTCCTAAATGTCCAGAAAACGACCGGTTATGTTGCGAAGCTCTTCTTGAAACACCTCCGTTTCCTGCAACCGAATGGCTCCACCATCAGTCGGCACAAGCACGACAGGCAAACTGCTTACGCCGTTCTTGAGGTAACACTCCAGTGGTACCGATTCAGCAGGGCGACTGGCCGACCAGGGCGAGACCTGGCCGGGGCCTGAGACCGGTATTGTGGGCTCCTGAAAAATTAGCAAAAAGAATTTCCACCGCAAGAAAGAGCCAAAGGTGATAAGTGTGGTCAATCCCATCTCAAAGGACGTGCAATCAAAAGCGAGTCACAGAGAAAGACGTGTTGTTGTTGTTGTTGTTGTTGTTCTTTCCCTGTGCAAATGGCTCGTACCCAAAGGAGGGGATTGGCCGATTATAAGGTGAATTTGCCCTATACTTTCAGCATTGTGTCATTCCTACAAAACTTTTGTAATTTAATTTTGATTTGAAATGCTGATATCAAGTTTGCAGAAAAAAATAAAGAAAATAGTGAGACCGTAATTTAGCAAGAAAATCGTTTAGTCGCAGTGATTCATTCCTGAACGGCGAATAAAACATCCCTGTGGCTGAAACCCAGTGTAGAGGCTCCAATTGAAAGAAGATCAGGTTGTGATAATTGCAAGCCCAGTGCTACTATGCTTTGCCTGAATAAATCGAAACGGTGACAATCTAATAAAAATAACTGATTCTTTCCTCTTGGTTACAGTAAATTCACATAGGGGAATTCAATATACCTGATCTATGCAAGTAAAAATTGAGGGAGGTAACGCGGCAACGAAATTTCGTGATGACAACTTCCATCATCCTTGAATTAAACAGTTCACTGTACCAGGGAAATAACAAGTGGTTGTACACCGGTGAAGCCGTCAGTGTATGGTCTGATAAATTTTGCCTGATTTTAAGTGTGCAAAATCGTGCCACCGCAATGTGTAATGTATGAGGGAAAATAGGAATAATTTGTGTCGAAAGCGATGCCTTCGCAAGAGAATCAGCTATTTCGTTTAACAACAGATCTTTGTGCCCTGGTGCCCAGATTAAATGAATACTTCGGAGATGACAGGGAACCATTGATTTAAAAAGTTTCAGTATGGGTGAGCGACAAGATGCGGACAGAGAAGAGCACACTGATTATGAATCAGTTATGACTGCTACGGCTGGAATGAAAATATTTACCTTTCGCAAAGCTAACAATATTGCCATAAGTTCCGCCAGAAAGACCGGAAGAAAATCTGGTAAGCGAAGTGAAAATGACCAATCAAGTACGGGACAATATATTCCAAAGCTTGATTTTTTATCTTATTGAGATGCGTCCGTTGCTATAATGACATTTGTTGGCAGAGTACTTCAATGGTCCTGCAATAAACCATTTAAAATGCCTGTAGGTAATAGCTTAGCGTGAGTTGGGAAGATATCATGGTAAAAAATTTCAGGAGAAATTTGTTGCTCAGGCAAAGGAATCAGATCACGAACTTGTACATTTAGAGGCTCAAGTAGCGATATAACAAATACTATTTGTGTTTTGTGAAATCTGGGCCAATACACGGAGAAGGAATATGTCAGGATTGAAAATAAAAATAATTTGTTCAGGGTTAAATGGTGCTTCATATAGTCGTAAAAAGGTATGCACAGTAAGAATGTTAAAGCGACATAATAAGGTTGGTATTCGTGCTTCAAGGTATAACACTGCATTTCTAGTATACTTTGGAAGTCCTAAGCAGAGCCGTAAAGCCTCTCTTTCCAATAGAACGAGCGGCCGAAGTTTTTAGGCTGGCGCACCAGAAAAAAGAACGCAGCCAAACTCCAACACAGGTCGGACATACATTTTTTTATATAATCAGAAGTGCCTTCCTTCTCATACCTGATCTACATTTGCTCAACCTCCACAATACGCCCATCGCGCGTACTGCTTTTGTCGCGATGTATTCAATGTGAGGGTGCCAATTTAGATGTTCATTATACACAACTCCAAGATATTTCAATGATTGTACTTGTGGGATATCTTGAAGCTTGTAATTATTAGATATGTGCACGGGATCTTTGATAAGAAAAACGAGAATAGCACATTTACTGGTATTCCGGTTCAACATCAATCCATGCAGCCAATGTTCTATTTCATTTAGATATGCTTGCAAGATAGCGTAAAGACTGTGGAAGTCATGTGCCATAGTGTCACAAAACGAGCGCTCAAAAAGGGTGCGCCGCCAAATCCTCGCGACGAAACGCCGCAGTGACGCCGCGAGGTCAACGATAAAAAAAAGAAAACCAGCATCCAAAGACTCCCCGGGCACGCGCCCCTCTCCCCTTGGAAGCGTGGGCTCGCCGACGAACCTCCTCTCATCGGCGCCCGAGCAAGCCCTGGAATATTCTCGATGGAAAGAGGCGTGGTGATGCCGGGTTGCGTCATCCGTCGCGGACGGCCCTCGCACCGTCTCGCGCTTTCCCCCAGCCTTCGCTGCGCATCGCGCCGACGAAATGATGAGAATTTTCTGGAATCTCACACGGATGGTATTTAATCGAGCAGCCGAGATGGGAGATAAGGAGAAGAAGGAAGTTAACGCCAGTGTGCGTAGGGTGTCCCGCCACGTCTGTCGGTGAAGATTTTGTCCTTAGTGACAAAGCAGGAGAAGAAGAAGGTATGCACCAGAGTGCCTAGGGTGTTCCGCCTTGTGGGCGAAGCCTTTTGTCTTCCGTGACAAAGGAGGAGAAGAAGAAGATTTCCACCTGAGGGGTGAAGGCTCGAGCTACAGGCAAGAGTGTGTGACTACCGCTATCGAGCGAAGACGCGCGGCAACAGCTGCGTGTGTGAAGCCGACGTGTTTCCGGCGAAGAAGTTTGGAGCCAGGTGAGCGGCCAATTGAAGACACGAGGTTTCCTGGAAGAGAAACTTCGGGGGCAGCGGAACGACAACAACGCTGGACTTTGAGAGAGTGATTCTCGGAAGAGTATCATTCAGACTTTTGTTCCAAGAGCTTTGGACTGAAGAAGTTTATTAACTCTTTAGTCTTTAGGTGTCTTGGTTGTTGGATGCATGCGACTGCATTGTAGTGCGTATTGTTGTCTGTGTCCGTTGTTTTGAGTGTGGCTGATTGTACTGCGTAGTACGTTGTTTGATTGGTGACATATTGTATTCAACGATTGTTGAGTCTGCATATTTGTGTATCGTTTTTATCTGCCATTATTGAGAATATAATTTTGTTTTGTTTATCAACTCTCGGCTCTGACTTGTTCTTTGGGCCACAGCCGGCGTCTGCTGGCGCGCCAAAAAGGACCACTTCTAAATTGTCCACGCTTTCGTGGTGCGGTTTGGGGAGCCGATACTTCGGCCCTCGGAATTAGCCCGGCGATCGCCTCCCGAATTAACGGGACCTGTGACACATAGCAAAGAAAGCAATGTCATCGGCATAAACATAGGTTTTCACATCTGGATGAACGGGGATGGTACTAGGCAATATGTTGAATAATATCGGGGAAAGTACTCACCCCTGAGGTACACCTCGGGTTTGCTTGTGCTTAAAGGAAGAGAAACCACCTTGATAACAATAGAATTCTCTTCTACTTAAAAATTCTGTCACCATGCTACTATATAAGGTGGAGGTCCATGACTCCATAACTGATTAATCAAGATAGAATACCCTACACTATCGGATGCTTTACATATGTCTAACGTTACTAAAGCCGCAAACTTCTTTTTGTGACGGGCAATATGAATACGATTTTCCAGATCTACATGTGCATGCCATATGGAATATCTAGATCTAAAGCCAATTTGGTAAGAACTCAACAGTTGTTTTTCGTTATTAAACATAATTATACGACCATGAAGTACCCTTTGAATAAGCTTTACTACATTAAATGTTAAAGCTATTAATCGCATGTTGTCTAAATTATAGCCTGCCCCTGCTTATCAAGCAATGGTATAATTTTCGCAATCTTCCATTCAGAAGGGATCCATGCTCTTCTAATGGAATAATTGACGAGACCTAACAGATCATTCAGATATTCCCTGTGTAGTATTTTTATATTTGTATTTGTTATTCTATCGGGGCCTGGTACTACATTTGGCAATCTTTCCGTAGCCTGATTTAATTTGGAAGTCAATATTTCTATGTAGTCATAGATGGTTGTTGTGTAAGCCGAATAAGGAAGATGCATTGAGAACCTGGGGCCGGATTCACAAAACTCACTTACGAAAACATTTTTGCGCAAGAGAAATTTTGTTGCGTAAGTTGATTCACGAAACGAAAAAAACATCATTAGAGGCCATCGTTGTCACATCGGCCACTGCAATAAAGCGCGTTGTGACTGCCCGGGAACCTGTCAGCGAGGGTGATGCAGTTGCTATATTTGCTTACGTCACCGTAAAGTGCTCGCAAGTGGATTCACGAAGCAAAATTGAGCGTAAAAACAGCGTGGCTGAGAGAACATCCTAAGAGCAGTCCGGACCACTCTTAGGAACAATGTGGCTACTTAGACACTGCCGCCGCGGCAGTATTTTTGGTGCCCTGGCTGGTTTTGAGTTAATTGACGTCCATAAAGGGCTGCCTGATGACTGCTGGAGCGTTTTTATTTCTTTCGGCGCTTTGAGTTTTGTGTGCTGTTTCCCTTGGACGCAGTGGATGGTGTTGACAACCACCGTCGTCCAATAAGCTCGAAGTCGCAGTAATTGAAGAATTTTATTGGGCGTCAATGGTGTAAAACTATGCATGTAATGATTTGTGGTTGAATGAAAACCAATGTGATACGTGAATGGTCGGCGCATACAAACGCGGCTTGGCATAGGATCAACCTTATCTGTTATGTTGTTGTGTTGCGCCCCATCTCATCCAATTAAAAGTGCGACTCGAGATCCTTACCTCATTTGTGGAAATTACCACTAAAGAGGTTAATGGGAGCACATTCTTTCCACGCTATTGGAAATAAAAATGAGAGGAAGTTTTCAGTGAGTGGTTCCTAAAGTTTGTGCTCTAGTGTACTTTCATTGGCTCTAACTGTCCTATGGTTGCAATCTCTGAAATACAGCTGTCGATACACTTTGCGACGATCTGGAACAAAGCGTACTTTGTAAACCAAAGCGTATTAGGGGTGCGCGTGATTACGCATGGAACTACAAACAAATCATGCATCTTCACCTTCACTGTTCAGACACCGATATAGACCGTGATATTATGGCAAGCAATCGGAATGAAATGACCCTAGTAACTTTGTATGACACCGAAAATATGCAAACCCTCACGATTCTGGAGCAAACCTTGGCTGAATTCATCCCTGCGTCAATTACCAGCCATTTAACTTGCCGCACAAACATCATTCAAAGGTAGAGCGAGCCACTGACATGTATTTTGTGCGACGTAGCGACCACTTGACCTGAGAATAATAGCGTTGTGAAGGTGAATCCCCTGTCGCATGCTTGATCGAAGCAGACGACAAACGCCAGCAGACGACGGCTTGGCCGACAGGCACAGCTTGTGATTGGTTGTGAAGCAATACCCTCTACATCATCTCACTCCGTGACGTTGCCAAAACACTTCTTTCATCTGGCACGCCTGTCGTGTTCATCATATCACCCCCCTCGCACATAAGAGCAAATTTTGTCACGCCGTGAAAATAGCGCAAGTACTTTCTAAGAGCTCTCTTACGTGCTGCGCAGTTGTCGAAAACAACATGGCGCCGTAAACAGCATATCGGTCGGTGCGACTTTTAGCAAACGCTTCTCGCACGAGTTAGCGTTCGACCGGATGCGTTGTGATTACGGCAGCTCTTTCGGTGCGTGTAAGCAGTGCGGAAAGCTGCGGCAGTGCAATGGTGTATGGTGAAGCGCAGTGAAGCCTGTTCGTCGGTGTGGTTATCAAGCGGGGATCGGCGTCGGTGTATTGATGGCAACTACCACTCTAGAAGCCTACAATGTGTGTTTGTGTGCCGGTAACAGTTCGTTTGTTTGACTTTCCAGTCTCTCTGTTGGGTACTGTGCAACATTTCGGATTGACAGCGTTTTGGCACGTTACTTGAGTGACCCCAAGTACGCACGGAAACGTATGAACTACGCGGTGTGTTCGGTTCCTGCTTCGCCACTGGTTAGCCCGTACGCTTCTATTTTCTTGAGAGCAACCTAGTGTTCGGGAATGAAACGATGTTGGTTGTGAACAGTGGTGCTGTGTTGACGTTCCAAGACTTGTGAACAAGTTGTGCTCGTGTGACCAAAAATTGAAAGACAGCGTTGATAACTGTTTTGCCCTGCGAAGTTGCGGTGGTGGAGCTTGGCGGTTTTGTTTGTTAACTCGTCACTTCTTCTTTTTGTGATAACCATAGTCCTAGCGCTGTGATGTGATGAACTAAAGCTGCGAGATGCTACAATCTGTTCTGGATCGTGTTACTTTGGCAGCGCGCTTAGACTGTTCTTCAGTAACAACTTGAGAGTTCTTTGTGGCAGCGTGAGGCCGTGAACGTCAAGCTTCCCTCCGGCCCTTAGAAAGAGCAAAGATTTCACCGGTGCCTTGCTTCGGATGAAGTTGTAGGCCAATACCGCCTAACTACAGGTTTCCGAGTTCGTCTGGCCATCGTTTTGCATGGCACTAGAGCCTTGACAACAGCCGGTCATGGCCAGTTCTTACACTTTATCAATGGACGTGCACGCCTGGCCAGCCTTTCAATGCGGTCATCAGCAGCTTCCTGTCTGCAGATGCCCTTTGCCTGTTGGCCATAGAGCCCACTTGGTTCCTCCTGACACCAAAGGCTACTAAATGCTGTCATCGGTGAGTTCACCTTGCAGAACTAAATTTCACCGGTACTATAATTCACCCAGTACTATAACGTGTGCAAGTTTTTAAGCCCATCAGATTTAATGTTTCCCAAGGTAAGTTGACGCATGAAAAATTTACTACTACTGTTATATACATACATATATTACGGAGCAAATACAATAGAAGTTTTTTGTGATTTGGTTCACCTGAACTCTTGTTTGATTATGAGGTTGGGCCTGTCGATTTACCACGTTTGGTAGTTGGAAAGTTAATGTGAATTTATTTTCTAGGAGCCAGATTGCACTTAAGAAATTTATGTTTTTTGGAAAATTAGTTCTATAGACGATTACCAGTGTGGTAGCACTATACTTCACTAGGACATAAGTATTGTGGTACGTAAATTTTACATGAGGCTTCAGTTTACTTCAAAGTGATTATAGCAGATTTTGATCACTTTGAAAAAGTGATAACTTCTTCAAAGAAGTATTGGAAGGGAGTGCTTTTAATGATTGTTTTTAAATACCTCGTTTTTGGCTCTTCACAGATCACAGAGATTGGCTTGTTAAGGTCCTGTGATGCATCGGTTGCACAAAACTGGAAAATCAATTCTCATCATGACATGGAGCACCTGTAAAAAAATAGGAAGGACACGTGCTCCCTAACTGTGCAAGTATATGTCACTGCTGGGACTGTTATCAATCAGTGGATGTGGCCTGGAAGCATGCATGGCAGCCTCATCTGGAAGGACTGTGATCGGCTTGGGAGCTTCGAGGGCAAAAAACTGCCTAACGGCTGGCTGCAAGGTTAGTTTTTCTTTAATACATACGATTAAGTGAACAGCACTTACTGTGCACAAATTGAAAACCTAAGCATGGTTGCTTGCAGTGGATACCTGTATTATTCTCAAACATAATTCTCATTCAACATTTATACACATTATTTATACAACATTCTCTCACATAATTCTTATTCAACATTTATAGAACTAAATAGCAAGATCATTGAGAATGTTGAAAGTTGAAAGCCTGCAGCTTATAAATAAAACTCCAATCATCTAAGACTCAAAAGCTTGTGCTTTTAAACGAGCACAAATATTTTGATTCCTTATTGAGCTCTCCAGCTTGTGACTCCCTCTGTGGACCAAGTGCTCTGGAAAGAAATGGCTAGTGGGTGAAAATCACCTAGCTGTTCACAACTTGCAAGCAGAAAGACCTATTGAACCAGCCTCAGACGACATAGGGCCAGTAACTGCATCTTTTACTTCATGTAGCTTTTTCTCTCTCAGTGCTGTGGCTTGTGTTTCAGCCGAACGCGTTCACCACTATTGCATAGTGATATATATTTTTCTACAAATTGTACTTGACCTAAGTATACATTGTTGATCTCTTAAGGTGACATTAAGTGTGTTTCAAAGCCATGGCTCCTCATCTCTCTGTCTGTGGCTAGCCTACTTCAGCAGCAGTGTGATGCAGCCAGCACACATGCAAGCCAAGTCATGGAGCGCTCCTTCGGTGTTCTGTGCAGGACGCAGCATATCCATCCGGCAAGACACTGGTATCAACAATAATGGTGAGCGTTGGTGGCACCTGTAGGAACCCGTTTTGTTTGTTGTGTATGATTATTTCCCCTGATTAAGTGCATTTTTGAAAGTTTTTCTTCTTTTAGAATAATAGATGTCAGCAACAAGCACACTCGTAATCCGCAAGTGCTTTGTGTCTTCTAGACTGCCCATTTGCTCCTATACGCGGTATGGTGAGCTGGCTAAGTTAGACAGCCTTAAAGTTATGAACATTAACTGTTGTGTTGTATTGCAGTCTAACTTGTGTTTCTTAGTGAACTTTTTTGTGGTCTGCTTCTCGCAACTAGAGTAAAGTCAAAATAGAAGAAACTTTATTGGCTTTTTATGCCTGGCAGATGTTTCATGCATTCATCTATAACATTGTAGTTTTGCTCTTGTATCATAATAAAGTATCCAGTCTTCACTGTTTGTGTGTGTGTTGAGGCTTGTCATTGGCTTCTGAAAATACATCTGTAAATATGAGCACACATTTAACAACTGTACACTCTTGCATGTAGTATGGTTGTAACAATGATCTGTATTTTTCTAAGTTCCAGCAGTAACAAGGGATCCAGTGCTCCACAGTCATGTACAGTGTATCAAGAACAGAGTACAGAAGACCAACAAGTATAAAGGGACTGCCAGTGACTGTTCTCCTGCTCAAAGTTTACGACAGCAGAACGAACACATTGTGATGTCAGGAGCAGTTTGAATTGTATATGTAGTAAAATTCTGGGCAGCTGCAGCTTAACTTCTTAGCAGTGCATTATTCAGCAGTTCCTTTGCTTGCATTCCAAATTATTTAAATTTTGCATGGAAGATACCAAACTATGACACTAATTTAAAGGCTGCTGTAGTGTTAGTGGGTAAATATTTTTGAGCTGAAGTTTTTAACATGCGTGTTAAGTGCCTGCGTGTCTCTGCATTTACCTGTCATAAATCACAGCGCCCATGGTCGGCAATGGTAACTGTGTTTGCATTCTTTGTAGTAAAAGAAGTAAAGCCATGGATGCGGTAATCTTGTACTTAGTCGATGTAATCCTTCAGTCTAAACTCATTGGTATAGCACCAATGATGCCATGAGTGTATAAGCTCTGGGAAGTGAATCTATGTGAATCCTTTATATTGGAAGGAAGAGGATCATCACTACTCCTAGTATATCTTAACAGTAGATTTTAGTGCTTGTGTATTGTTATCTCACTGCCTGTCCGTCCTTCAACAGTCTACTTCTCTGTTTCTACTGTGTAAGTGTAACTTTTTTAATGTATACTTTGCTCGGATAGGTTTGTTTATAATGTAAACGTGTACTATGCAAGTGACTTACCATCTATGCAGCTTTACTTAGACTAGAAATAAAAGTATCTATTTTATATTATATGTAGCTATAACATGCATTTACTTATATTTTTTAGGTGCCTGTACAATTGTTTAGCCCTACAAAGGTACTGGTATACTGTAATATTGAAGCTGGCATCTTAAAATACTTTGTTAGAGATGTAATAATGTTTTTATAACCATTATTACTATTCTCAGATGAGCTGTGAAAACTCTATGGAAATGTATTTACATTTTTCGAACTGTGTGAAGGTAATTGTTCTTATGTTCTTTCATTGTGGTCCCTGTTTCATGCAAATGTCACATAACTAATTTGCAGGGGCATAGTATTCGTTGTGATTTTACACATACGTGCTGAACAACATCGCAGTTCAGGCCAGCAGCAAGACATACATGCAGTGCACTGGAGCATCACCTCACATAAAAAGTGTACAGTCTTTTCCCACCAGTAAACTGAATATTTTTCAAGAAGACTAATAGACAGCTGTATGGGAACTGTGTTGATGTGCAAAATTTGAAGTCTTCTTGAGGAGTGTTTGTCATCATTTTAGTCCAAGAGAACTGGCTACCCAAAGCCACAACCGATGGAAACGTGGTGGTTTCCTCTCTCCAAAACCACTCGTACCAGCTGCCTCAATTTTAGCATGGGGTGAATTCACGAACTGGAAAAATAATTGGTCTTTGTTTTCTTGGCCGAAAAGTTTACTTCCCCCGTTGGACCACCACGACGCGCCAGAATAGAACTTTTTAGTTAAATAAAGTTGATTATACTTTTGAGAAGTGTTTTGGGAAACAAAATGGAGCCGCTGTCAATATAAGCACTGTTTGCACCACGGAGCTTAGTAGCTTATTCATGTATAGTCTAGAATTTCTTTTGGCTGTGCCAGCTTTCAGGTCAAATGTCCTAACATGGTTTGTTACTGTATAGTGAATGAGCCGAGCTATGTAAATAGAGTGATATTGCAGGAATGTACAAAATATTGATGCACAGCCTTTTTCTTTAGCATGACATTGTCAAGGGCTTTATTCTTGTGTTTATAAAAACTGCTTGTCACTAGGCAGCAGCAGAAACTATGCATCAAGCTTTTGTGTGATGGTTCGAGAAGTACCGTGTTCAGATATAACAGTGCTGGTGGATTTCTCTCGTAAGTTATTTACTGTATATTGAAAATGAGTTTATTAGAATTGTTGTTTTATAGCCATTCATTTTAATATTTACACCTGAGTGTATGTATGTATGTATGTATGTATGTATGTATGTATGTATGTATGTATGTATGTATGTATGTATGTATGTATGTATGTATGTATGTATGTATGTATGTATGTATGTATGTATGTATGTATGTATGTATGTATGTATGTATGTATGTTATGTGTGTGTGTATGTATGTATGTATGCATGTATGTATGTATGCATCTTTTAAATGACAATTCGTTTATCATTGGTTAGTAAGTTTGGTAACGGTTTGGCTGAATTCGTCTCGAGTTCTTTTTTCTGAGCCATTCTACATTTCAATTTCTTTTGTACTGCATAAAAATGAATGTAACCTTACACAAAATATGTGAGTTCAAAGAAGTTGTTTCATTTGCCAACCTACAGTCATGGACAAGAAATTGGGTAAAATGGAACCAACCAACGAAGATTAGTTTAGAGCATAGCTACTCTACATGGCATATCTTGTACACATTGCGTTGTTCGAATATGTCGATTTCAACATATCAATTTTAATCAGGATAAACAAGCTATTACGCGTGGTTGTATATGTGTGTGATATTTATGCATATTGTAATACCGGTTCGCATTTACTATTAAGGTCACAAACCTAGTCAACCTGAATACACGAATTTTGTCCATGCACCTTTCATCTGCACTGGAAATGTTAATAAAAAATAAACTTCGGTTTAAAAAATCATTCTAGTAACCAAAATCAAAGTATCTCTCTATGACAGAAATCAAATTGCCATTGTTCTGTTCCATTCTGGATAATAGGGGACCCTCTCAGCAGAACTCGATTAACTTCTATAGTTGATTTTAACCATTGACAGCAACATTACACTGAATCGCGCAGCATAACAGATAGCGGGAGCGAAGACACAAACTGATTACTCTGTGTCTGGTCCAACTGTCTGTGCTCTTTGGCCTTGCTGCATGTAATGATGCCCTCCAAATTAGCACGAAAGCGTATCCCTACAAAGGCAGTCAACTTGGCCGCAAGCAGTTAGCTCGCTGCATGTGTACATTTTCTTCAAAAAACCGTGACGATTGCTGGTCTAATATTCAAACACGTGAAAAGTAATATACCAGGTATGATATTGGTATTTCAGCACTGGACACTTTTGCGATAAGAGAGGATGAAGGAGAAAATTATGAACCCTGAATTATGTAATTCATGAAGGAGCACGGTACAGCGCTTTTGGGTCAAAAGGGGAATGAAAGAAGAAAGTGCGAAAGCAACCTTCTAAAAAAAATTAGTACCCGCTAATGTCAGGCCGGGCAACCTCTGAAAAGGAAAGTGCTCGGTGACTCTGCGAATCCAGACCAAGTACCTTCTAGATTGTTGCTGAGCGCTGTAACCGCTCGTCCACTGCAGCAGTGCTTGCATTCACCTTATTGCTGATATATCCTCATTCCTTCGAATGATGCCAAATGCCAAAACGTCCGGTTAAACTTGGTCAAAAATAGAAAAATAGTTGGAATCCGTTTGCCCTGGGTTACTAAAAGATAGAAACTGCCACGTGTGACTGTATATTCGTGCGCTATTTACTTTGTACATTACTGTCATGACGTTGGGATAGCCGGCTCTAACGTAGGCAACCTTCTCATAGTTTGCCAAATATAAATAAGAAAATAAAAATATATATTGGCCTGTGACAACGCTCATCAACTATTATGAATTCACTGTCACTAGTGTCACTTTCACTAGATAAATACTCCGTTTGTTTCCATTATTGTTATATTGAAAGACTTGGCTCATTAACTCACCACTCTCCTAATTAGCATTGATTCTCACATCTAAAGACAGTCACACTTCACCTCGCTTTCTGTGTGGCTGTCACTGCCATAAAACGCGTACTCCACTTTTTTTTATGCTCTCCAAGCATCCGACGCTGCTTTGCGAAAACTTTCCTTGACGTCTGCTGCGCCAGAAAATTGTCTTCATTATCTATCGACTTCAAGATTTCGCGGAGATGAAACGAGGGTCTCTCTCTCTCTTTTCTCCTCTTTGCACGTGTGATAACGTCTCTCGACTTCAAGACTCGTATACGCGTCCCTTGCTTTGTTTGCTCACTCAAACAACGCTGGACGAAATATTTGCACCGTGTTTTGTGAAAAGCAATAGCACTGAAACACCTCCCGACGAGTCTTCCTCCTTTTACGTAGACACATACCTAAGCGTAAGCGTATGCACGTTCTCACATTCCAGCTTTATGAAAATGCTGCGGTGGATAGAACCAGCGAAATTCCGCTCACAATTTCATTTGATTACTGCTGTTATCTATTTCCGCACAATTCGTCGGCAGGCACAAAAGTCGTTCCTGTGTGTTGTAATAAGAATATTGTAGCAAAGGCTACCTTTTACTATAGGTACAAAACACCCTTACGTTAACCACTATACAGTGCTCGATTGCACCAAATTAGTTGAGTAGCAGGGCAGCTCCTTTAAATATAAGCTAACTGGTCGCGGTAAACAAAGGAAAACATTTGACGATCATTTTCAAACATTGCGTGCATCAATTTATGCGTGGTTTCATTGATGTGGTGCACCTGTAGTGTTGTTTACTTGTACTTGACGAGATAGTGCATGAATTGCTCGATGGCTTAAGGCCATCGACCAATTTCTTTCTTAGCTACAGTCGTTGATGAAAGGCGAGTGCTTGGCTTTGCACAGCCCACCAAAACGTCTATTACAACGTACGCGACATCCCGTAAGCGCTGTAGCAGACGCTCGCGGAACTTAAACTTAGATGCAGCAAATCATTGGCTATCATCGTATACTCTCGATGCTAGACGCTTTGCGTGCTACCTTAATACTATCTGCACACACTTCTTTCTTTCCTTGTTTCATCGGCTATCGCGTGTCCTCCTCGCCCTCCTAAGTGCTGAATAAGTTAAAATCCTACCCACGCTATAGTAATCCTTCCAGATAAGAAAATTCTTAGCTAAGACAATGCGTAGCCAAGAGAAAGCTTTGTGAATTCGGCCCCTGTTTTCTAATTGTTCAGCCAATTGATTCAATGATTCCTGTAGTTCCGGTGAGGTGTGAACTACTGAGTCAACGTCTCCTGGTATAGGGGTCTTCTTCCTACCACGAAGGAAATTGAATAAAGAACGTTTGTTATTTGATTTACAGGTACTCAAAATGTTCTTCGTCATATTGCTCTTTCGCTCGCGATACAGTGCGTTTAAGTGTTGCCGCAATGAACTGATAATTCTTGCAATTTTTTGGACTCTGATTACATATAAGTCTTTTCTATCAGCTTTTTTTCTTCTTCTATAGTCTCTTGTGCACTCATTATTCCACCATCTACTAGGTTGGGCACTTTTGGTTGACGACGAAGCCAATACAAATCCTGAAGTGTTCTTGGAGATTTTTAAAGCGGAACCGACATTTCTGCCGAGTTCTTTATTTTGACCACTGGACACTGCCCTAATGTTGGAACGCAAGCAGTCTTTAAATTTTTTATAATTGATCAATATTTTCTCTTTCCTTTCCGTTCACAGCACATGAGATTTCAAAATATACAGGAAATATGTCACTGTTTGAAGAGAAATCAATTGTTTTCCAAGACTTTATTGAAACACTTGAGCTGCAAAACGCGAGATCTAATCCCGATCATGTTCGTCCACGAATAAATGTAGGCTGCCTCTTCTTTAGGCACGTAAGGTTTTTATTAATAATCAAATCCCACAGAAGAGTACCAGAAGGGTCTGTTCGAAATCCCCACGAAAGTTGATGTGAGTTGAAATCACCAGTCAGAAGAAAATCATTCTTGCAATTAGCTAAGGCAGTATCTAATTGGTGAGTATTATGCAAACCCGTTGGAAAATATGCGTTTATAGGTGAAAAAGGGCGGTGCCCTGGCAGACAGAGGTCTATTGCTAAAATTTTAGTCTGTGGACATAGGCTGATGTCACACATGTCCCGTTTATTAGGGAGGCGATCGCCGGGCTAATTCCAAGAGCCGAAGTATCGGCCCCCCGAACCGCACCACGAAAGCGTGGACAATTTAGAAGTGGTCCTTTTTGGTGCGCCAGCGGACGCCGGCTGTGGCCCGAAGAACAAGTCAGAACCGAGAGTTGATAAACAAACAAATTATATTCTCAATAATGGCAGATCGAAAACAATACACAAAAATGCACACTCCACAATAGTTGCATACAATATGTCACCAATCAACCCAATCAATCAACGTACTACACAATACAATCAGCCACACTTGAAACAACGGACACTGACAACAATACGCACTACAATGCAGTCGCATGCATTGAACAACCAAGACACTTAAAGACTAAAGAGATAGAAAACCTATTCAGTCCAAAGTTCTTGGAACCAAAGTCTAGATGATACTCTTCCGAGAATCACTCACTCAAAGTCCCGCGTTGTTGTCGTTCCGCAACCCTCGAAGTTTCTCTTCCAGGAAACCTCCCGTCTTCAATTGGCCACTCTTCCAACTTCAACTTCTTCGCCGGAACACGTCGGCTTCACACCCGCAGCTGTTGCCACGCGTCTTCGCTCGATAGCGGTAAACACACGCTCTTGCCTGTAGCTCGAGCCGTCACCCCTCAGGTGTAAATCCTCTTCATCTCCGGCTTCGTCCCTGCGGACCAAAACCTTCGCCGACTACACGGCGGAATCCCTACGCGCTCTGGCGCTCACTTCCGTCTCCTCCTGCTTTCTCATCTCGGCTGCTCGGTTAAATACCTTGCGCGCGACATTCCAGACGCTTCTCGTCATTTCGTCGGCGCGATACGCAGCGAAGGCTGGGAAGAGGGCGAGATGGTTGGAAAGCCCTCCGCGGCCGATGAGTCAACTCGGTATGACTACGCCCCTTCCGTTCTGGAAAAATCGAGTGCTTGCTCGGCCGCCGTTGTGGGGTGAGGAGGTTCGTCGGTGAAGCCACGCTTCTGCGGGGAGAGCGCGCGCCCGGGGAGCCTTGGCCGTTTGTTTTCTTTTTTTTTTCCTTATTTCTTGTTTTGATTTCGCGGCGTTTCTCCCGCCCGTTATCGCAAGAATTTGGTGGCGCGCCCATTTTTAGCGCTCGTTCTGTGACAGCTGAAAAGCTATGCTCGCTGTGCGGCAAAATTTATTTGAGACTAGTATAATTAGACCACTTCCTAGTGATAGACGGTCTAACCAACATGATCTAATATTGTTTAAATGATAATTCTTAACAGGGTTAAGCCAGGTTTCATGTGATAAAATTATACGCGGATATAACTAAATAATTAAGCAAAGTAAGTCAGTAGAAGCAGAAATCAGAGACCTACAATTCCACTGTACTACTTTCAAGGTATCTATGTTGACGAGCAAAACACTTCAGCAACAGCAGCTTCTAAAATACTCTCCTTAATAAGTGCACTGGCATTTTCGCTGCCCTTTTTAGGTTTTGTGTTTGGGCAAGGAGATTTAACAGGAGATCGAGTGCGCTTTTGACGCCTGGAATCTTGGCATACGTCTATTTCATTCTGATCCTCCGCGTGGGTCGACGAAGAGGGTACGAACAAAATTGGGGTTTTCTTTTCTCGGGAATGCTGCTGTGGGGCTAAATTCGGCATCTCGTCCACTGCACAAGGTGCCGACTTGGCTATCGGTACTGCTACTGCAGAAACCAGCTGTGTCATCTGTGAGCAAAACACTTGAGAGATGCACTCACGCTCGTAACTATGTGTTCCAGTGCTTTCGACATCGCCTTTTCTACTGCAGCCTCAATAAGATTAAGAATCTTCGTCTCACTTAGTTGTTCGTGCCTCGACGCGACTCCGGCATACCGAAAGGCCCTATCCTTCACAACTGTTATTGCTTCTCGCCGCGAGCAACGACGTCTGTCCATGATTTCTAGAAGTTGCGTTTCATTAGACCTTGCGGTGCAGTTCAGGTAATCGGTCGCGTGATTTCCTGCACAGAGGCAGCACTTTTTGGTTTCGGTGTTGCACTCCTTCAATGGATGGGTATCGTCACAGATGCGCAACGTGAATTTGATTTACAGCCCCCTGCACTGTGACCAAAACGCCAACAGTTTTGACATTAGACAGGACGAGAAGCGAGACGTTCGACTCTGAAAATGAGCGCCCATATTTTCAACCCGGATGGACAGGAAGTGCCGGCAAAGGTAGCAATAACTGACTCAGTGGGGACTTTCTCACCGTTAACTAATCGATTTCATCGGTACACAGCTATGACCCCAGCATCAGACAGCTTTTCCAGAGTCTCAGCGGGCGTTCATCTAGTGTCGACTCCTCGTACAATTCCCTTAGTGCAAGCTAAATGAGGCGGGATAAACGGACTCACCGGGACCGAAGCGAATGTCTTGCATTTTATGATGTCAGAAACGCATGAAGGATCTGACGATCTGCATACCAAACCACCTCTTCCAAGCTGACGAACATCACTTATCAGCTGGAAGTGCGGCGTCATGGCCTGCAACTCCACCTGGATCGCCTTCGGGTTGTTGAGCCTGATAAATCCACCACTCGAGAGCACCAGCGCAACAGGGATGCTGCCAACACCACTGCGGAAAAAATATTTCAATGGCAATTCATCATTAGGTAAGGAGGCTGAACAAGGGTTGTACCCTTGGCCAGAAGACAAATTAGACATTAGCAATAATTCGATTGCTTAAAGAAGTAATGTGCAACGTCAGCTAGTTTCAGCGGGTCAAATTCACCCAAGGCTCAGCCAAACCACCGTCCGAAAGAGTCCGAAGGGATCAGCTACTGCAGGAACGGACTCGGACAAACGCCAAGAACAATCGCCACGCAGGCAGCGTGCTACGTGTGCTACGTGGGAGTGCCCTTCTTCTCCTTTCTTCTTTCTGAAAATGGGCAAACACATTGGGCCATATTACCAGACTGCTTGCATGTTTCCGCTGTTTCTAATAACTAACAAAAAATGGGCACTCAACCACAAACACAAGACTAAAGTTTCATTAAAGTTGTCTACTAAATTATTTGTGAAAAATAAAATTAGAATTATTAAAAATAAACACCTAAATATTTTTTTCATTATTTTTTGGCAGCGGCGGCGGTGGCACCGGCATCATCACTTACCCTGACCATCCTACACGCAGGCTCTTCATTGTTTCCACGTGCGGAGACTTGACTGCTGCCTGGGGACTTCACGGCTGCGTCTGCGCGGGATGCTTCCTGCGTTGCCACATCATACCGTCCAAACAGCGCTTACCCTCGGCCTGGCTTTCTGAGTGACGTCAGTCCCCGTGACCTCGGATTCGCATATCTTCTGGCTTTAAAGGAGCCACATCTTCTGCTTGACCGGCATTTTTGGCAGCGGCGGCAGTGGCACCGGCATCATCACTTACCCTGATTATCCTACACGCAGGCTCTTCATTGTTTCCACGTGCGGAGACTTGACTGCTGCCTGGGGACTTCACGGCTGCGTCTGCGCGGGATGCTTCCTGCGTTGCCACATCATACCGTCCAAACAGCGCTTACCCTCGGCCTGGCTTTCTGAGTGACGTCAGTCCCCGTGACCTCGGATTCGCACATCTTCTGGCTTTAAAGGAGCCACATCTTCTGCTGGACCGGCATTTTTGGCAGCGGCGGCAGTGGCACCGGCATCATCACTTACCCTGACCATCCTACACGCAGGCTCTTCATTGTTTCCACGTGCGGAGACTTGACTGCTGCCTGGAAACTTCACGGCTGCGTCTGCGCGGGATGCTTCCTGCGTTGCCACATCATACCGTCCAAACAGCGCTTACCCTCGGCCTGGCTTTCTGAGTGACGTCAGTCCCCGTGACCTCGAATTCGCACATCTTCTGGCTTTAAAGGAGCCTCATCTTCTGCTTGACCGGCATTTTTGGCAGCGGCGGCAGTGGCACCGGCATCATCACTTACCCTGACCATCCTACACGCAGGCTCTTCATTGTTTTCACGTGCGGAGACTTGACTGCTGCCTGGGGACTTCACGGCTGCGTCTGCGCGGGATGCTTCCTGCGTTGCCACATCATACCGTCCAAACAGCGCTTACCCTCGGCCTGGCTTTCTGAGTGACGTCAGTCCCCGTGACCTCGGATTCGCACATCTTCTGGCTTTAAAGGAGCCACATCTTCTGCTGGACCGGCATTTTTGGCAGCGGCGGCGGTGGCACCGGCATCATCACTTACCCTGACCATCCTACACGCAGGCTCTTCATTGTTTCCACGTGCGGAGACTTGACTGCTGCCTGGGGACTTCACGGCTGCGTCTGCGCGGGATGCTTCCTGCGTTGCCACATCATACCGTCCAAACAGCGCTTACCCTCGGCCTGGCTTTCTGAGTGACGTCAGTCCCCGTGACCTCGGATTCGCACATCTTCTGGCTTTAAAGGAGCCACATCTTCTGCTTGACCGGCATTTTTGGCAGCGGCGGCAGTGGCACCGGCATCATCACTTAACCTGACCATTCTACACGCAGGTTTGTGCAGGACTTTTCATACCCCTTCTGGAACTTTTTTCCGCTGCTGCTGCCAAACTAGGAGTGTAGATGCCCAGTACTCAGATGCCCTCTGAACTCACGAAGTTCCTTAAAGATATTCGACAGGAAATGCGTGACATGCGAAGCGCTATCGAAAAAGAACTCAGAAAAGAATTCAAAGATATGAAACAGTCTATCGACTTTTTCAGCACTCAATTTGATGCGATGGCGACACGCTGTTCGGCAATTGAAAAAGAAAACGCTTCTCTCAAAAAGGAAAACACTGCTTTAATAACCAAATGTCGGGAACTTGGACACCAGGTTGCTGGCTTGGAAGAGAGGGTGACTACCCAAGAGCAGTATTCAAGAAACAAAAACGTTGAAATTAAAGGTGTACCGTTTGTAAAAAATGGAAACCTTTCTGCAGTTTTAGGAAAGCTTGGTAGCCTTGTAGGTGAATCCGTCTGTGACGGGGATGTTGATGTTTGCCACCGTGTATCACGACAGGATGGTGGGTGTCCGAATGTTGTCGTTCAGTTTCGTTCGCGTACGAAGCGAGATGGTTTCATCGAAAAAGCACGGAAAAAGCGCATATCTGCCACTGATCTGGGTCACTCTGATGACACTTCCATTTTCATAAATGAACACTTGTGCCCAACGCTAAAGAAGCTTCTCGGACAGGCTGTAGCACGAAAGAAAGAAAGGCAGTGGAAGTACGTGTGGACACGGCAGGGCAAAGTTTTCGCGCGGAAAAGTGACAACTCACGTGTACTTCGCATATCTGTCGTTCAAGACCTTGAAAAAATGGAGTGATCTCACTCATGAATTAGACGTTTTCCCCACTACGGTCCTTCATCATGGCCGATACACTACACACACCTAGCGACGTTAGTAGAATACTTTCTTCAAAGAAAAACAAATTTACGTCCTTCTTGCACTTGAACACGCAATCGGCGCGCAATAAGGACGATCATCAGAGCGCGCTGCTGTCCTCTTTTGGTTTTCCATTTGACATTATAATGTTGAGTGAAACATGGTATCGCAACGATGAAGTACTGCAGGTGTCTGGTTATGTTACGCATTATCTGAATCGACGCGATAAAAAAGGAGGCGGCGTTCTACTGCTAACTAAGAGTACCCTGCATTGTGAAGTGTTGAAAGATTTTACTTGCACTACTACTGACTTTGAAATCTTGACTGTTCAGCATGGTCGTAGCATTTTTTCCGTAGTATGTCGCCCACCTGTAGGAAACGTGGTAAACTTTCTCGAATACATTGACAATCTACTGTCCTGGGTTAATGATAACAATTACAGACTAGTTCTGGGTGGTGATATTAATATTAACATGTTCATGACAGCTCGCTTCGCAGACGCACAGTACGGGTGCTTGAATCAAATGCATGCACTAATACAATTTCCACACCTATTCGTATCCAAGGTAACCGCGAAAGTTTACTCGACATTTTCGTCACAAATATTGATGCACAAAACGTTGAATCGGGTGTCATCACGGCTCAGGTCAGCGACCACTTGCCCATATTTCTCATTGTGAATTCATCTATGTTGCCCTTGCAACCTTCCGCAGATCAGCACTACACATTTCAAGATATTAACCCATCACTCTTGATAAATTCCGCGACGAAATCTCGCGCATAAGCTGGCAAGACGTGTACGACAAAAGCGACTGCGACAAAGCGTACGAGTTGTTTTTATCCGCATTTAAGAACGCTTACGCAAAATCATTCAAGCGTAAAACAAAAAAAGCCAGAAAAGCAAGAAAGCCATGGATTAATGACAGTGCGTTGAAATTGATAAAGCAAAAACATGCTCTTTTTAAACAGTTCTTAAGGACAAGAGACGCAGTAGTTTTAGCCGCGTTCAAAAAACTCCGGAATAAAGTTAATGGGTTCCTAAGGGCAGCAAAGACACAGTACTTCGAGAAATTGTTCCCTGCCGAAACGATAATGCGAACTGATGTCACATGGAGAAAGCTAAATAGTTTACTGCATGGAAACCAACAGGCAGATAATCTAGAGGAATTAACAGTAGACAGTGAGCTCATTTCAGGCACGGCCTTAGCTGACGCTTTTAACAACTATTTTGTGTCACTTGTAAATAGCTCCTATGATCGCCAATGCATAAAATATTTAAAACCCAAAATCGTTCACAGTGCATTCCTAAACCCGACAGACACTCAAGAGATACAAAGCATGTTTCGCAGTATTCGGAATAGTAAAAGCTGCGATATCGATGACCTGCAGATTCGCCCAGCAAAGCATGTCCTAGATCTAATCGGTCCTGTCTTGGAGCACGTGTACAATCTTTCGCTGGCGAACGGCACATTTCCAAGACGCATGCAAATCGCGAAGGTAACAGCACTTTTCAAATCTGGCGACAAAAACAAGTTCTCGAACTATAGACCAATATCAATTCTGCCTATTTTTTCTAAATGTCTCGCGAAGCTGATAAATGTAAGAATAACCTCATTCTGTAACAAACACAATCTTTTTACAGATTTTCAATTTGGATTTAGAAAAGGTCGCTCAACTGAATTAGCATTATTGACCCAAAAAGAAATAATTCTGCAAGGCTTTGAAGAAAATTTGGTTACCCTTGGCATATTCATTGATTTTTCAAAGGCCTTCGATACCATCAATCACAACACTTTACTAACAAAACTTGATATTTACGGCTTTAGAGGAACATTTCTGAAATTAATTAGAAGATATCTGCAGTATAGGTATCAAACTGTTGTTATAGGCAATCACTATTCAAAAAATTTACCGATACGTGCTGGGGTCCCGCAAGGGAGCATACTTGGACCACTATTGTTCAACATTTATATAAATTATTTAACGAATATTAAGACTACGGCGCGATTTGTTATCTATGCGGACGACACTAGTTCATTTATCACTTCTAGAAACGTTGCCGAACTCATCAGCACTGCCAATGATACTCTAGAACAAATAAACAAATGGAGTTTATCAAACTCGCTAACTATTAATGCTGCCAAAACAAAAGGCGTGCTTTTTCAACCAAAGAATAAAAAACAAGTAGTCCATGGATGTCTCCAGATAGGAACTTCCGGGATAGAAGTAGTACCTTCAGTCAACAGTTTAGGCGTCATTTTTCAGGAAAACATGTAATGGAATGAACATGTCAACACTATTGCCAACAAGCTTGCTCGAGTCACAGGTATACTAGTAAGATTACGCCTCTTGCTGCCATTGAAAGTGAAGCTCTTACTTTATAATTCTCTTTTTCTATCACATATCAATTATTGTCATCTCGTATGGGGCAACACAACCAGCTCAAACATCAACATTTTATTCCTTTTGCAAAAGAAAGCCGTTCGAACGATTTTAAATGCTCCATTCGATGCACACACGGACCCTATTTTTGACCAGTTAAATATCATACCATTAAAGGCAGTGTACAATACAATTTCGCAAAAACGGTTTTTAATAGAAAGAAAGAATAGCATGGGTTTTCTAGAGCAATTGTCAAGGCTCACATGAAATTCAAGCACGCTCAGTACACGTCACAAAGAAACCTGGCATGTTCCACATTGTAGAACAAATTATGGAAAACAAATGCTACGTCATGCCTTACAATCTTTGCTAAACTCTCTTCATTAACTGCCATATTTCCCCTCCCGAAGGATCTGGATGTGCCGATCATACATCTTATTCGCTATTGTGTTTTAAATGAACATGCATTTTATGTTAAAAGTACAAGGCGAAGCGTTTTTGAACTTTTGTATATTCATTAGTGAATACTTCTTATGCTCGTATGTTTACTATGTATTTTTGTGTATTTTTGTGTTGAAGGTGTATAGCGACGCGTTTCAAACTTTGTATATCAATTTGTTCATTGTTTTCGAATGCAAGTGTTTTAAATTATCTCTTTCTTACTGTGCGTGTGTGTACATGAATCTGTTCTTGCATTGCATTTTTGATCTTGCCCTCCAATCGTTTGTTGCGAAAAAAAAAGGGGCACAGACCTCGTCAAGCCGTAATGTGGCTTTTTGTCTGTGTCCCTGTTATCTGTACCATGTATAGATGCGAAATAAAGTTCAAGTTCAAGTTGTTTTGATTTGTCCATCCGCTAAGCTTGTCACGCTTTAATCGTCACGTGGGCGTTGATGTTTATCGCAACATATTTCCGACCACTCTTCATTGCGGCTTTCGCCACCTATTTAGATTGGCCTTGACATGACGTCGTTACTTGACCATGTAGCCTTGTAACATAGGGTTCTTATTTCCGTGAATAACACATGAAGCAATCAAAGCTTTGCCATGCATTCAAATAGGGCGAAACCAATCTTGGAAGTGGGCCAAATAAATGTTGAGACAATAAATTTGGGGTTTAACTTCCTATATTTCGAGACGTTAGATCGCTACACTCTAAACTTTGAAAGGGGCCAAGTCCTTCTGAACGTGACTCAACTTGGTCTTCGAGAGAGAGATACATAAAGAGATGGTGGGAAGGAATGCAGGGAGATTAACCAGTTTTCAAATTCAATGCAGTCAATAACGCAGGTGGGCCAATTAAATTTCAGTGGTGGCTCAAGCCGTTCTAAACGTGGGTCGACACAGTTTTCGAATCGAAGGAAGTCGGTTTTTGTTAGGGTCAATTACAATTCGGTATTGCGTGAAGTCGCTATGAATGTGAGTCAGCTACGTTTTCTAATTCGCTCAAGTCAATTTCATGGGTGGGCTAGTAAAATTTTTAAGTGGGTCAAGTCATTCTGAACAAGAGTAAACTCAGTCTTTGAATCAAGCGAAGTCAATTAGGGGTACGACCACCACGGTGTTACGGTGCTCGGCTACCGACAGAAAGACGCAAGTGTGATTCGACTCCAACTAGTCCGATTTTAAATAGGTGTAATTAAACACGTTTTAATAAAACACAATGAATGTAATAGATGTTTAACTTTTATGAGCTCGGAGAGCATAAGCTGATGAAGACACTAATGACTCTTCGCCGATTTTAGTCTCATTAAGGTAAATGAAATTCAATGAGCATAAAAACTAACTTTAATTATGTCTTAGTACTTATTACGCTTGTTTCATCATAGCTAGGCTCATCTAGGTTCAACTTGGCTTAACGCAACGAAGGCACGCTGAGCCGAGAAAACCTAATTTTGTGTGCTAAGCTACATCAAGTTTTGGGAAGCTGGCTGCGCTTAGTTAAACTAATAAACCACTATAAATCATGACGCGAACCCGGCACTGGAACCGACGCCGTTGCAGCCGCTAAGCAAAAAAAAGAAAAGCAACTGCATAGATTTGCTGGAGCAAAGACAGCAACACCCAGTTGTTTTGGCTGCGGGCGCGTCGGAGAGAGCGACATGCGGGACCAACTGATACGACGGGACGCGCATGCGCACCGCAGCAGGTGTCTTGTGGCAGATAGCGCATCGATTTCCATCGACCACGCGATCCCGTATCTACACACTTCTACTCACGTCTGTACTTCACCGAAAGCCGACCAGGAAAAAAGCATTGTGCAGCTTTAGTTTCACTTAAACGCACCACGTAGTCTTTTGCGACCTATTGTGCAAGGTGTGCTTGTCGTTCGATGTCGAATACAATAAAAAAAATCTGAGAACAGTGTGCACGTAACATATATTCCAAACCTTCGCCAAAGTAACGATTAACATGTGCGTCAGTTACGTATATGCATGTCCTCTCAACAACTGAAGAGACTGTCTTCAATGCTGAGGCTTTTTTTCGTACGTGTAATACCCCTTCACATGCAGCCCCTCGGTAATGCATTATTAATGCATTAGTTTGGTTTGCTCTCGGTTCTGTGCGTCCACGCACGTCCTGTCACGCACTTTTTCATTTTCTTTCCACTATACACCTGTGCTATCGTAATACGTCGACAAAGAAGCGTTGCATCAAGGGTAATGCTAGACAAGATTTGAGCAGTAAAAACTTCAAAGCTCGCTGTACTCAAGGAACCCAGAGCATCAGGTGACGTTTCTTCTCAATGCTTTTGGCTTTGCTATTTGAAAATTGTCTCACATCACCCCTAACCACATCGATAAAACACGCCTTTAAAAAAAACTAACAGCTCATTGCCTGCATTCATTTATTACCGTGATACATGTTGCCAAAGACCAAAAATAACCTTTCCACACAAAAAAAGTTCACCGAGTGTCGTTCACAACGAGCACACACCGCTTCGGTAGTTTGCCTGGAAGGTGCGACACGTACAGCAGGGTGGCTTACTGCTGCGGCGCCGGTGGTGGTAAACCCGGCTGCGAGGACGTATACTTGCTGACTGCTTTGGTTCCCTCAGAGACAGCATGGCGGGCCAGCTCACCGGGCAGCAGCAGCCGCGTCACGGTCTGGATCTCACGCGCAGTGATAGTGCTGCGGTGAGAACAGATGGAAAGCTTGGCTGCCTCTTCGCCGATACGGTCCAAGATGTCGGCCACGAAGCTGTTCATTATGGCCATTGCTTTGCCCGATATTCCAGTGTCAGGGTGAACTTGCTTGAGTACCTTGAAGATGTAAAGGCTGTAGCTCTCACGGCGGCGGCGACGGCGCTTCTTGGCACCGTCGATGGCACTCACTGTCGGAGCAGCTCGTAAAACCGCAGTCTTGCCGCCCTTGGCCTGCGCCACTTGCTGCTGTTTAGCTGCCGGTTCCATCTTTGTCGTCTTCGTCACCAGCTTAGATGACAGAAGCGCCGTTAAGTCGAACACGTAGGTGCAGCTCCTCCGATTGACGAACGTCGGAATGGCGGCCGGCGGTGGCTGCGCTCTTTTTATCACGATCGGTGCGGTACGTGTACCGTCTCGCGCGTCGCCACACGCTATCTCGTTCGCTTCCTATGATTTCATATTATGTTCACACGACGGAGCCACGCGACGATCACTGAATTGTTCGATGTGGATAGCTGTAGAGAGGAAGTGCACTCTAAAGAACATCGCCGTGGTATATGGTGTCATTATTTAAAAGTATTATGACTGGAAACCAACAAAACCTGTTGTAAATGCTTTATCAACAGAGCCGTTTTTATTGCAAAGCGTGAATTGTTCTTATATAATAAAAATTCAATTTTTTTAACAGAATGCTGACCATAACAAAATGCCCCCTTCCCTTACCGCGCGCTGTAGTGTTTTTTTTTAAGATTTACGTCACTGCAGCAACCTAATGTACCTAAACGGAAAAAACGCATTTCATTGTGTTAGTATACGACACGACGTTAGAAGGTGCGTTGTTTTGGGCGCGAAAGCTATCGGCGCACAACTGTTGTTGTTGAATGTGATACGGCTACCTCGAGAAAGATGAAATGCAATGTTCCCAAATACATATCGTTAAGGAGCGTACATAAGGGTTAGTTACCTTAAATTTTACGAGAAACCTAGGTAAAATTCAGCGCAAGTTTTCCTTTATCAGGGGAAATTTTCTCTTACTGAGAGGATATACAAGACTGTATGCAACAACTATTTAAGGCACGTCATTGCATCTACCATCTGCACAACGTTTAATTTCAGGAAATAGACGGATGATGCCCTCGTGAAATGAACTATTCTTTCATGGTAAAAAGAAGCAAAAACAAAGTGACACAGTAAATATTTAACGAATTTAAGTGGCTCTTTTGTGTATTGGCACCAAAGTGCACAGCTGTTGTTGCCATGCGAAGCTCCATGATTGATATGTGGGGTTTAACGTCCTAAAACCGATATATGATTATGAGAGATGCCGTAGTGGAGAGGGCTCCGAAAATTTCAACCACCTGGGGTTCTTTCACATGCACCCAAATCTGAGCACACAGGCCTACAGCATTTCCGCCTCCATCGAAAATGCAGCCGCCGCAGCGGGGATTCAAGCCCGCAACCTGCGGGTAAGCAGCCGAGAACCTCAGCCAATAGAGCGCCGCGGCGGGGCATGCACCTGCTCATCTAGGCCATCGCCATTATATGGTGTAGAAGCTGGTCATCGTCTGCAACTCAGGATGTAGGAGAATACGCCAAGCAGCCTCGTGTACGTACACAGCCACGCGACGAGTGGCGTACGTGACTTCCGGTACGCTCACTTTTCGTATCCTCGGATATGTGAGCGCACCCGCGTGTGCTGCGAACCCGAGGAGCGGAAACAGCATGGCTAGTATGCCGATCAGGTGGCGCGAGCCCGTCGCACTGCAGCAGCGGAATGCCGTTCTTGGTTGAGGCGAAGGCGGTTACCAGTCGACTTCGCCGCAGACGCCCCAATATCTATCGGCAGTAGAGGAGCCAGTGCATACGCCTCCTAAAAATTCTCCCGCTTGGTTTTCCAGCGTGGCGTTGTTGCACGTTTTTCAGCGTGTGTTGTGTCCAGCGAACGAGTTGCAGGCTAATACCCCTGTCACATGGCCACCATCGAGGTCTGTTAAATTCCGTCAACGTGAATCTCCCCTAGGGAGTTCGACGGAGATGGACTGGTGACAGTGTCACACAGCGATGACAAGGTTGCAATAGTAGCCGCGAGGGGGCTCAGCCGGTGATGTTTCATTTTCGCAGAATATCCTATCTTCATTTCTAGTTGCTCTTTTGTGTGTGTTAACCTTCGTTACGCGGTTTTCAGAAAAACACAATATTAGGTAGGGCCGAAGCGAACAAAACATTAAAATTATTTCAAATGAAAACGCATTCGCTAAATGCAGCGATGCTGGAAGTGACGTTTGCCACCTTGTGCCTAATGCTATGTTTGTTTACAATCGCGCAGTACATGACGACTAGTTGTTTTTGTAGCCTTTAAGCTACCCTTAAATTAGGTCTGGTTCCTTTACCTAAACCTGCAGCCGTCAAAGGAGGTGATGATGATGCAGTGCTGTCAGTCATTCCTCTCATGTGCAAGTGCAAACACGGTGATTAAAACAAGCACACGCGCGGTCGAAATATTTTTAAATGGCGGAACCCGGCCCGACTCACGAAGCATGGTGTGAAGGGCGTCGCTGTGGCTGCACTAAAGATTGGCGTATATATAAATGTGTAAAAACGCGTTGTGAATGAGTAGTGCAACAAAAAAACTTTTAATATTGCCAAAATGTATTATTGTTCTTATTGAGGACATGAAGAGCTCGAAATTTTTTTCTGATCTGCAGACACTGGGGACGAGAGTAACTCATCCCGTTGCAAAGGGAGATAGTCGAACGATCTTCACGACATGCTCCGTTTACCTTCATTTGCGTAAGGCTTGTCGTGTGACATGGACCGCGTCTCCATTGTCGTAAGGACGAGAGACTTTAATGGTGTTCTCGGGTGCCTGTGTGACAGGGGTATAACCCTACCTTCTTTCTCTTCGAGATTCTTTCCCGCCTTCTCCGTGAGCGTGTCCGGTAAAAAGGGAGTGTACCCTGGTGTGAATGAATTTCTGCAGGAAGCGCGGGTGTCGGAACTTGTGCGGAAGTGTGTGTCCCACGGGCGCGGGTGTCGGAAGTGTGTGTCCCACGGCACGCAGAGGCAAAGGTCGCTCACCCACAACTTCATACAAGAACCGGATTGGTCCCTAGCTTGTAAAAATATATACCCCTTAAAGGGGAAGCTCTGCGGTCTACTAATCACACGCCAATGAATGAAGGCATGCCCCGTTCCGAACAATATCAGTAGGCAACGCACCATTGATGAACCACCAAACTTACTGAGAGCGTCGGTGAAACTATGATCGAATGGGCGATGGAGGTTTTCACTGTATGGTTTGGTATAGAAAAACTTTACTAGGGTTCATCGGGGCGTGAACTAACACGTATCAGGCTGCTCTCACGATGGGACAGATAGGCCTAACCTGAGAGCCACGTCGTGGGACCGTTGGACTGCCCATAGCAGCGTCCTTAAATCCGTACTGCGTAGTGCAGCATCCCACTTTGACGCTGTAACGTTTTCAGCCTGTAACGCAGGGCACCGCCAGAGCATATGACCTAAGCTGGCAAAGTCTTAGAAAAGTGCGCAAGTGTTTGAACTCTGAATTTCAGGGTAAATATTGTGCAAGAGTGCAAGACTGGGATATGCCCCGTCCTGCAGGAGTCTGAGCGTCAACGCCTGAGGCATGTTCAGTTTACTGGGCGGTGGCAAATACTTTCGCCTCCTCATGTACAAGTTCTTGCAAAATTTATCTTACGTCGTTGAGGATCTTTGTTGTCTAGAACCTCATCCTCACGCCGTTCAGTAGCTACGTGGTCGATCACTCCTCACGCAGCTCCGTGGGCCTTCTCGTTGAGGTTGGATGGAGCGCCCTCGATCTGTCCCATGTGAGCTGGCAACCAGATGATTGTGCCCCGACGCGGTGGTCTATTGGCTAAGGTACTCGGCTGCTGACCCGCAGGTCGCGGGTTCGAATCCCGGCGGCGGCGGCTGCATTTCTGATGGAAGCGGAGATGTTGTAGGCCCGTGTGCTCAGATTTGGGTGCACGTTAAAGAACCCCAGGTGGTCGAAATTTCCGGAGCCCTCCACTTCGTCGTCTCTTAAAATCATATGGTGGCTTTGGGACGTTAAAGCCCACATATCATATCAACCAGATGATTGTGTGTTGTTGTACCTCCTTATTTCACAGGATCCAAAAGGCTGATTCTGAAATGGTGCCCCAACCGAATGCCTGTACTGCTGATCTCGAGTCACTGTATATTGTTGTTCTCCCATCGTCTAGCGGAGCCGCGTCTATTGCAACCTGTTCAGCAACCTCAGATTGTGTAGTCCAGACCGATGAGGATACTGTAATAATGCTATCATGATCAACAGTGACTGCAATGAATGCTTTTTGGCTTAGGTACCGTGTAGCGTCAACGAAGCAGCACCTACGGCCATGTGCGTGGGCACTCTCCAGGAGGGCTTTAGCCCTAGCCTGTGGTCTGCCTACGTTGTATTCAGGGTGGACATTTCGAGGTATGAGCGCCATGGTAATTCGCTCTCTATGTTCTCGAGGAAGGCTGCAGTAACTGATATCGGTCGCTGTCGGGCGAACTTCAAGCTCTCTCAGGATGTTACTACCGGCACCGGTGGTAGAAAGTTTCCACTGTGTCATTTAGTTATTTTGCTTTGCTCTGGGTTCTGTGCGTCCGTGCACGTTGTTACGAAGCGCGCCATGAAATCTCACCGCTGCAACCACTGTTACGAAAGACGGTGACGCCAACACGGTCCCGAAGGCGCCACTGCTCCGACATCCGCCGACACGGTCACCAGCCGTTTGGTAGCGTAGGTTTCTCAGCTCCCAACTGCTTCTTCGCGGAGCTGATAGACGAGCGGACGAGATAACGGTGAGTTCAACAAGGTTTATGTACAGCATATAAACAGAGGCGTTACAAATTCGGAACTGGGGCCGACAGCTTAGAGACCCGAAGAGCCGAGCTCTCCTCTCTAACAACACATAGGTCTCCTGCTCGCGACGCGCCACAGGGCTTTTCTTTATATGCACCAGGTGGATTCTTTCAGTAACCAAATGTCCAACCAGAAGCGCTGCTGGTTGAGGTCAAAATCCTCCAATGGGGTTGCCGCTGGGCCGCGTCATTCTCATCAAATCCGGAGCCACTGCACTACACGTGGCTTACCCAAGAAGGAGTGATGTCGCCACGCATTGCGTAAGACTCGCCAGACAGGAAGGCACCTATTGCTGCAACGGGGTCGTTGGCTGAGGTGGCTCGCTGTGCGTCGCGTGACAGAGAGGTGCCGCCGCGTGATGACGCCATTGAGTTGTACGCGTCAGGTGGGCTCACGTGCTGGCCTTGACACAGATTGCCTTTTTCAGAGGCATGGACGTTCGATGTGGACTCGCAGTCATAACAGCACCCCCGCCGCCAGACAATGTGCCGGAAAGACGAGCTGCTTCCACGTGGCTCGGATGTAAGGCGCGCTCGTTCGCCAGGTCCCTCTAGGTTCGCCTCCAGGGCCATGGGGAGAATGCAGCCCCAGACTCTGTTCCAGGAACACATCTCATTCTTGAGGACGAATCCCAGCTCCACTGACTTGTCGCCACAACTTGTCGAACAGCTTCACTCGTCTCTTCTGACGATCTGTCTCAGCCCTTGTCAATGGTTCTGCAACTTTTCATGAACGGTTCGACATCAGACAACACACGACACAAGCAACTGCCCTCATTCACCCGAAAGAACACCAGACAAAGTATATTGCAATATATACCTAGCTACGTGTCTATCGGAATTTGGTTCCCTCTACATCAAGAGACACATGTGGGACACAAGACTCCTAAAATGAGAAGTTATTTTTTTACACGTACAACAACGTACCGAAATAAAATAGAGCATGAAGTTGGCTCCTTGAGCTCATTCTGGACGAGAGCGCTCAAATAAGGTCGTGATGAAGACAAAATTTTGCCCCGAATCGGCCGCGAGAAACCAAAAGGCGGAAAGGTACTAACTAAACGCACGGCTCAATGCGTCTGCATTAGCGTTTAGCTTTCCTTTTTTGTAGCGAACGTCAAAGTTGTGCTGTTGGAGCATCATGCTCCATTTCAGTAACCAGCCACTTTTAGGCGACGATACCTATGTGGTACCAACAGCTGCACATACTCGCGACGTTGCACAGGAGAACAACGATACGGCTTGCTAGGGATTGGCTCCTAACAAGTTAGCTCGATATCGCGTTCGATCACCGTCGTACTTCCAGGACGGTCCAAAAACACGTCTTCAAACTGGGAAACAATCCTTTTCAGGTCCTCCTTCTGGACTTCACTTAACCTAGGCTCCAGGTTCAACTGCTCCAAGATTACCTCCAATCCCCTTTCGAATACATTACTAGAACTCAAAATTACTGCTCCCTCTTTCTCTGAAGCATTCAACAGCAGATTTACGACCGCTTGACATTGCACGTATGGTTTCATCAAGTTACTGTGGTAAATTTTGTTCGGCCGCCTTCCTAATTTCACTTCATAATTGGTATCAGAAAGCTTCATGGATGCCTTCCAGTTGTCCGCGGATTTCCCCGCACTCTGACAAGTGTCGCATGAGCGTACAAAGTATTCAATATCCTTCCAGTATTTCGGCCAATAAAACTCAAGGGAAACTCTAGCCTTGCTCTTTTTTATGCCGAGATGCCCTGCCCACGCGTTTTCATGTGCCAGTTCTAATAGTTGGCGACGACACTTTTGTGGCACCAAGAGCTGCTCATACTTGCGACCTTGCGCATTTGTGCAGCTCCGATACATAAGCCCTGCTTTCTCAAAAAAAGACACATTCTTTTTCTTTTTTCCCAAGTTTACACTTTCCATTAGCGCTTTAATCGAGAGGTTCTCACGCTGCTCTCGAATGAGCGTTTCTCGATCAACCCTCGATAGCTTACTCCAACTTTCCGCCACAGGCAAGAGCGTTGCACCCCCCTCGCTCTGACTCAATGGCGCCATGTCATCTCCCCCTGCTACGGAAACCGCGCCAGTCGCTTCGGCAACGGGCCACTCGAGTGACTGCTCACATGACTCACACGGAGAATTTCCTCTCTGAGGTTCCGTCGACTCGCCGCCAAGGTCACTTGATGCTTCATCACATTGAACAAGATCAAGCGCCTGCGAAAGCTTCCGCGCTTGCGATCGCGTGAGGGCCGGGTACCCTAAGTTGGGGAAGAACGATTTACCCTGCTCTTTGAGAAGCTACTCTGAGTTGTTAGAGAAAAGATAAGGAAAACGATCGCGAAGCGCGGCCGACACAGCCGCTTCGGTGCGAAGCTCACCGAACGGGCTATCAATGACAACCACAGCGATTGGTAAGCAAGCACTCTGCTCCTCGGCGACTTGCCTGATCCACTCGCGTTATCCTGTAAAGTCATCCGGAGACACTAATCAAGGATGGACAACGTCCATGGTTGCCGCCGAGTCTCGCAGTGCTCGACACGTTTTTCCATTCACACTCATTTCTTGGAGATACGGCTCTAACAACTGCATCTTTTCCGATTCTCGGATCGTTGCAAAAGCAAACTTTTGCTTACAGTTTATCGCGATGTGCCCTTCTTTTTTTCAGTTGTAGCAGATTCACGGCTTTCGTTTGTTTTCCAATTCTCGGATAGTTGCAAACTTTTGCTTACAGTTTATCGCGATGTGCCCTTCCTTTCTGCAGTTGTAGCAGATTCGCGGCTTCCGTTGATCAAGTTTCTTCAAAAAACTTTTTTCCTTTCATCCTTTTTAACGCACACTGCCCTGCTATGCAACTTTCGGTGAGTATAATACTCCTCAGCTAACTCTGCTGCCTTGTTTACCAGTACTTCACCAAGTTTGTCCTGCAGCCAAAGCTTGACATCCTCCTCGATGCAGCGGTAGAATTGCTCCAATGCAATGCATTCTACCGCTTTATCGCGATCGTCATAAACACCTTCGCCCTTGAGCCATTCAATTAAATCGGCTTTAAGACGAAACGCGAAGTCAACGTGTGACTCATTCCTCTTTTTATCATACCGGAACCTTTGCCTGAAAGCCTCGGGTGACAAATTATAACGTCTCAAGACCACTTCCTTAACCTCGTCATAGCTCTCAAACGCTTCTCTCGACAAGCAAGTTATTGCGTCGGACACTTCGCCGGGAAGAAGAGCTAACACGTTCTGCGCCCAAAGAGACCGCTCTAAAGCATTTCGCTCACAGACGTGTTAAAACTTGACGAGATACTTCACCATGTCCACGCCTACTACGAACGGTGGCAGTTCGTCCCGAATTCTATAACCGCTGACCTGAACTCTCGGAGAAGCTACGCTAGGCACCTGCGAACACTGTAGGATTGCCAATTCTATTCGTTTGAACTCAAGGCGCTCCTGTCTCTCGGCCTCCTCACGGCGTTTTCGCCTTTCAGCTTCTTCACGTTCGCGAACTTCTCGCCTTTGAGCTTCTTCACGTCCGCGAACTTCTCGCCTTTCAGCCTCTTCACGTTCGCGAACTTCTCGCCCTTCAGCCTCCTTGTGGCGTGCTTTGATATTCACCCAGGCCTCATCGACTCCCTCAGCCGACACTCCTTCATCCTTCATGATCTCAAGGATCGCTTGCTTTCGTTTCGCACGGCCAAAAGTAATACCGAGTTCCTCATAAATTTCGATGAGGTCTTTCACTTTAAAGTTCTCCATCGTTCACACTAGCCTGTTTGCCCCTGTTAAGAATCTACTTGCCAGACCCACTCTAAGTCTACAAGCAAGACGCGCAAGCAATTTTTAACACTCCCGTGTTTACCCCCTCCGCATTAACTTTGGATTCAAATCACTTCGACTTTGCTTGAAACGATCAAAGCTCACTGTAATGCTTCACACAGCCCTTCTCTGAACTACTTTAACCTGTGCTAGAGTAGTCTGGTGAACTGAGGGGAAAACATAAGGCACTCGCCGCATCGATGTCGCTGACGCCAGCCGATCACGCAGCTGCGAACCACTGTTACTAAGCACACCTCCGATGACGTTACGAAGGGCGCCACGAAATCTCACCGCTGCAACCACTGTTACGAAACACGGCGACGCCAACACGGTCTCGAAGGCGCCACTGCTCCGATCTTCGCCGACACGGTCACCAGTCGTATGGTGGCGTAGGTTTCTCAGCTCCCAACTGCTTCTGCGCGGAGCTGAGAGACGAGCAGACGAGACGACGGTGAGTTAAACAAGGTTTATGTACAGCATATATACAGAGGCGTTAAAATTCGGAACTGGGGCCGACAGCTTAGAGACCCAAAGAACCGAGCTTTCCTCTCTAACACATAGGTCTCCTGCTCACGACGCGCCACAGGGCTTTTTATATGCACCGGGTGGATTCTTTGAGTAACCAAATGTTCAACCAGAAGCGCCGCTGGTCGTGAGGTCAGAATCCTCCAATGGGGTCGCCGCTGGGCCGCGTCATTCTTATCGAATCCGGAGCCGCTGCACTACACGTGGCTGCACCCAAGGACGAGTGACGTCGCCACGCATTGCGTAAGACTCGCCAGACAGAAAGGCGCCTATTGCTGCAACGGGGTCATTGGATGAGGTGGCTCGCTGTGCATCGCGCGACAGAGAGACGCCGCCGCGTAATGACGCCGTTGAGTTGTACGCGTCAGGTGGGCTCACATGCTGGCCTTGACACAGATTGCCTTTTTCAGAGGCATGGACGTTCGATGTGGACTCGCAGGCACAACAACGTCCTGTAACGCACGTTCTCATTTTCTTTCCACTATCCGCATGTGCTATCGCAATACGTAGACAAACAAGCGTTGCATTAACAGTAACGCTGGACATCTTCTAAGCGGCAAAAATTTAAACAAAAGCTCGCTTTACTTAAGGTGCCCCGAGCATCAGGTGACGTTTCTTCTGAATGCTTTTGGCTTCTTTTCTATTTAAAAAATTTTTCACACCACCTATAACCGCATCGATAAAACACGCCTTTAAAAAAACAAACTGCTCACTGCCTGCATTCATCTATTACCAAGATACATGTTGCCAAAGACAGAAAAAAAAACACTCTCCACAAAAAAAAAGTTCACCGAGCGTGGTCCACAACGAGCACACTCCGCGTCGGCAGTTTGCCTAGAAGGTGCGACACGTACAGCAGGGCTGCCTACTGCTGCGGCACCGGTGGTGGTAAACCCGGCTGCGAGGACGTGTACCTGCTGACTGCTTTGGTTCCCTCAGAGACAGCATGGCGGGCCAGCTCACCGGGCAGCAGCAGCCGCGTCACGGTCTGGATCTCACGCGCAGTGATGGTGCTGCGCTGAGAATAGATAGAAAGCTTCGCTGCCTCTTCGCCGATACGGTCCAAGATGTCGGCCATGAAGCTGTTCATGATGCCCATTGCTTTCTCCGATATTCCAGTGTCAGGGTGAACTTGCTTGAGTACCTTGAAGATGTAAAGGCTGTAGCTCTCACGGCGGCGGCGACGGCGCTTCTTGGCACCGTCGATGGCACTCACTGTCGAATCAGCTCGTAAAACCGCAGTCTTGCCGCCCTTGGCCTGCGCCGCTTGCTGCTGTTCAGCTGAAGGTTCCATCTTTGTCGTCTTCGTCACCAGCCTAAATGACATAAGCGTCGCTAAGTCGAACACGTAGGTGCAGCTTCTCCGATTGACGAATGTCGGAATGGCGGCCGGTGGTGGCTACGCTCTTTTTATCACGATCGGTGCGGTACGTGTACCGTCTCGAGCGTCGCCACGCGCTAACTCGGTCGCTTCATATGACTTCATATTATGTTCGCATGGTGGAGCCACGTGACGAGTACTGAATTGTTCGATGTGGATAGCTGTCAGGGAGGAAGTGCACTCGAAGGAACATCGCCGTGGTATAAGGTGTCATTATTTACAGGTATCAAGACTGCAAACCAACAAAACCTGTTGTAAATGCTTTATAAACAGTGCCGTTTTTTATTGCAAAGCGTGAATTGTTAATGCGTAATTAAAAATGCAATTGTTTAAACACAATGCTGACAATAACAAAATGCCCCCTTCTCTTACCGCGCGCTCTAGGGATTTTTTTGAGATTTACGCCAATGCAGCAACCTAATGTACCTGAAGGGAAAAACGCATTTCATTGTGTTAGTATACGACACGACGTTAGCAGGTGCACTGTTTCGGGCGCGAAAGCTATCGGGGCACAACTGTTGTTGTTGAATGTGATACGGCTACCTTGAGAAAGTTCAAATGCAAGGTTCCCAAATACATATCGTTAAGGAACGTATATAAATCTTAGTTACCTTAAATTTAACGAGAAAACTTAGGTAAAATTCAGCGCAAGTTTTCATATATCGGGGAAAATTTTCTCTTACTGAGAGGATATACAAGACTGTATGCAACTATTTCAGGCACGTCTTTGCATCGGCCATTTGCATAACGTTTATTTCAGGAAATAGACGGATGATGCCCTCGTGAACTGAACTATTCTTTCACGGTAAAACGAAGCAAGAACAAAGTGACACAGTCAATATTTAGCGACAATAAGTGGCTCGTTTGTGTATTGGAACCAAAGTTCACAGCTGTTGTTGCCGTGCGCAGCTCCATGATTGATATGTTGGGTGTAACGTCCTAAACCCACCATATGATTATGAGAGACGCCATAGTGGTGGGGGCTCCGGAAATTTAAACCACCTGGAGTTCTTTAACGTGCACCTAAACCTGAGCACAGAGGCCTACAGCATTTTCGCCTCCATCAAAAATGCAGCCGCCGCAGCCGGGATTCAATTCCGCAACCTACGAGTAAGCAGCCGAGTACCTTAGCCACTAGAGAACCGCGGTGGGGCATGTACCCGCTCATCTAGACCATCGCCATTATAAGGTGTAGAAGCTGGTCATCGTCTGCAACTCGGGATGTAGGAGAATACACCAAGCAGCCTCATGTACGTACACCGGCACGCGACGAGTGGCGTACGTGATTTCCGGTACGTTCACTTTTCTTATCCTCGGATATGTGAGCGCACCCGCGTGTGCTGCGAACACGAGGAGCGGAAACGGCATGGCTAGTATGCCGATCAGGTTGCGCGAGCCCCTCGCACTGCAGCAGCGGAATGCCGTTCTTGGTTGAGGCGAAGGCGGTTACCAGTCGACTTCGCCGCAGACGCCCCAATATCTATCGGAAGTAGACGAGCCAGTGCATACGCCTCCAAAAAATTCTTCCGCTTGTTTTTCCAGCCTGGCGTTGTTGCACGTTTTTCAGCTTGGGTTGTGACCGGCCAACGAGTTTCATGCTAATACCCCTGTCACACGGCCACCATCAAACTCTGTTATATTTTGTCAACGTAAATCTCCCCTAGGCAGTTCGACGGAGATGGAGTTGTGACAGTGTCACACAGCAATTACAAGGTTATATTAGTAACCACGAGGGGGCTCAGCCGGTGCTGTTTCATTTTCGCAGAGTATCCTAATTTTATTTCTAGTTGCTTTTTTGTGTGTGTTAATCTTCGTTATGCGGTTTTCACAAAAACACAATATTAAGTAGGGTCGAAGTGAACAACGCATTAAAATTATTTCAAATGAAAACGCATTTGCGAAATGCAGCTGTGCTGGCAGTGACGTTCGTCACATTGTGCCTAATGCTATGTTTGTTTACAATTGCGCCGTGCATGACGACTAGTTGGTTTTGTAGCCCTTAAGTTACCCTTGAATTAGGTCTGGTTCTGCTACCTTAACCTGCATCCGTCAAAGCAGATGATGATGATGCAGCGCTGTCAGTCATTCCTCTCATGGGCATATGCAAACACGGTGATGAAAACAACCACACGCGCGGTCGAAATATTTTAGAATGGCGGAACCCAGCCCGACTCACGAAGCATCGTGTGAAGGGCGTCGGTGTGGTTGCACTAAAGTTTCGCGTAAATATAAATGTGTAAAAAAACACGTTATGAATGAGTACTGCCACAAAAGAACTTTTGATATTGCAAAAATGTATTATTGTTCTTATTGCGGACATTAGGCGTTCGAAATTTTTTTCTGACCTGCAGATACCGGGGACGAGAGTAACTCGTCCCGTTGCAAAGGGAGATCGTCGAACGATCTTTGTGACATGCTCTGTTTACCTTCACTTGCGTAAGGGTGGCCGTGTGACATGGACCGCATCTCCCTTGTCGTAAGGACGAGAGACTTTAATGGTGTTCTCGGGTGCCTGTGTGACAGGGGTATAACCCTACCTTCTTTCTCTTTGAGATTCTTTCCCGCCTTCTCCGTGAGCGTGTCTGGCTAAAAGGGAGTGTACCCTGGTGTGAATGAATTTCTGCAGGAAGCGCGGGTGTCGGAACTTGTGCGGAAGTGTGTGTCCCACGGGCGCGGGTGTCGGAAGTGTGTGTCCCACGGCACGCAGAGGCAAAGGTCGCTCACCCACAACTTCATACAAGAACCGGATTGGTCCCTAGCTTGTAAAAATATATACCCCTTAAAGGGGAAGCTCTGCGGTCTACTAATCACACGCCAATGAATGAAGGCATGCCCCGTTCCGAACAATATCAGTAGGCAACGGGCCATTGATGAACCACCAAACTTACTGAGAGCGTCGGTGAAACTATGATCGAATGGGCGATGGAGGTTTCCACTGTAAGATTTGGTATTGAAAAACTTTATTAATGTTCTTTGGGGCGTGAACTAGCACGTATCAGGCCACTCCCGCGATGGATAGATAAGTCTAACCTGTCCGCCACGTCGTGGGCCCGTTCGACTGCCCATAGCAGCGTCCTTAAATTCGTACTGCGTAGTGCAGCATCCCACTTTCACGCTGTAACGTTTTCAGCCTGTAACGCAGGGCACCGCCAGAGCATATGATCTAAGCTGGCAAAGTCTTAGAAATGTGCGCAAGTGTTTGACGTCTGAATTTCAGGGCAAATATTGTGCAAGAGTGCAAGACTGGGATATGCCCCGTCCTGCAGGAGTCTGAGTGTCAACGCCTGAGGCCTGTTCAGTTTACTGGGCGGTGGCGAATACTTTCGCCTCCTGAGATACAAGTTCTTGCAAAGTTTATTGTACGTCGTTGGAGGATCTTTGTTGTCCAGAACCTCATCGTCACGCCGTTCAGTTGCTACGTTGTCTATGACCCCTCACGCAGCTCTGTGGGCCTTCACGTTGAGGTTGGATGGAGCGCCCTCGATCTGTCCCATGTGCGCTGGCAACCAGATGATTGTGCCCCGACGCGGTGGTATATTGGCTAAGGTACTCGGCTTCTGACCCGCAGGTCGCGGGTTCGAATCCCGGCTGCGGCGGCTGCATTTCTGATGGAAGCGGAGATGATGTAGGCCCGTGTGCTCAGATTTAGGTGCACGTTAAGAACCCCAGGTGGTCGAAATTTCCGGAGCCCTCCACTTCGTCGTCTCTTAAAATCATATGGTGGCTTTGGGACGTTAAACCGCACATATCATATCAAAGAGATGATTGTGTGTTGTTGTACCTCTTTATTTCGCAAGATCCAAAAGGCTGATTCCGAGATGGTGGCCCAACCGAATGCATGGACTGCTGATCTCGAGTCACTCTATATTGTTGTTGTCCCATTGTCAAGCGGGGCCAAGGCTATTTCAACCTGTTCGGCAACCTCGGCTGTTGTGGTCCAGACCGATGAGGATACCGTAACAATGTCATCATGATCAACAGTGACTGCAACGAATGCTTTTCGGCTTAGGTACCGTGCAGCGTCAACGAAGCAGCAACTCCGGGCATGTGCGTGGGCACTCCCCAGGAGGGCTTTAGCCCTAGCCTGTCGTCTGCCTACATTGTATTAAGGGTGGATATTCCGAGGTATGAGCGCCATGGTAATACGCTCTCTCTGTTCTCGAGGAACGTTGCAGTATCTGGTATCGATCTCTCTCGTGCGAACTCCAAGCTCTCTCAGGATGTTTCTACCAGCACTGGTGGTAGAAAGTTTCCACTGTGTCATTGTCTTATTTTGGTTTGTTTTCGGATCTCTGCGTCCGTGCACGTCCTGTCACGCACTTTTTTATTTTCTTTCCACTATCCGCCTGTGCTATCGTAATACGTCGACAAACAAGCGTTGCATCACGGGTAACGCTGGACATGATCTAAGTGGTGAAAACTCAAACAAAATCTCGCTTTACTCAAGGTACCCCGAGCATCAGCTGACGTTTCTTCTGAAGGCTTTTGGATTCTTTGCTATTTAAAATTTTTTTTCACGCCACCCATAACCGCATCGATAAAACCCTCCTTTAAAAAAACTAACAGCTCACTGCCTGCATTCATTTATTACCAAGATAAATGCTGCCAAAGACAGAACAAAAAAAACACTTTCCACAAAAAAAGTTCACCGAGTGTCGTCCACAACAAGCGCACTCCACGTCGGCAGTTTGCCTGGAATGTGCGACACGTACAGCAGGGCGGCCTACTGCTGCGGCGCCGGTGGTGGTAAACCCGGCTGCGAGGACGTGTACCTGCTGACTGCTTTGGTTCCCTCAGAGACAACATGGCGGGCCAGCTCACCGGGCAGCAACAGCCGCGTCACGGTCTGGATCTCACGCGCAGTGATAGTGCTGCGGTGAGAACAGATGCAAAGCTTGGCTGCCTCTTCGCCGATACGGTCCAAGATGTCGGCCACGAAGCTGTTCATGGTGGCCATTGCTTTGTCCGATATTCCAGTGTCAAGGTGAACTTGCTTGCTACCTTGAAGATGTAAAGGCTGTAGCTCTCACGGCGGCAGCGACGGCGCTTCTTGGCACCGTCGATGGCACTCACTGTCGAAGCGGCTCGTAAAACCGCAGTCTTGCCGCCCTTGACCTGCGCCGCTTGTTGTTGTTGTTGTTGTTGTTGTTGTTGTTGTTGTTGTTGTTGTTGTTGTTGTTGTTGTTGTTGTTGTTGATGTTTCCCTGTGCAGATGGCTCGTACCCAAAGAAGGGGATTGGCCGATTATAAGGTGAATTTGCCCTAAACTTTCAGCATTGCGTCATTCCTACAAATTTTTTGTAACTTAATTTTGATTTGAAATACCGATATCAAGTTTGCAGGAAAAAAAAAGAAGAAAAATTGTGAGACAGCAATTTAGCAAGAAAATCGTTTAGTCGCAGTGATGCATTCTTAAACGGCGAATAAAATATCCCTGTGGCTGAAACCCAGTGTAGAGGCTCCAAATGAAAGAAGATCAGATTGTGATAGTTGCAAGCCCAGTCTTTGAAGAGGTGGTGGAAGTATGCTTTGCCTTTGAATAAATCGAAACGGCGACAATGTAATAAAAAATGACTGATCGTTTCCTCTTGATTACAGTAAATGCACATAGGGGAATTCAATATGCCTGATCTATGCAAGTAAAAATTGAGGGAGGTAACGCGGCAACGAAATTTCGTGATATACTTCCATCATCCTTGAATTAGTCAGTTCACTGCGCCAGAGAAATAACAAGTGTTGGTACTCTGGAGAAGCCGTCAGTGCAGGGTCAGATAAAGTTTGCCTGATTTTAAGTGTGCGAAATCGCGCCACCGTAATGTATACTGTATGAGGGAAAATAGGAATAATTGGTGTCGAAAGGGATGCCTTCGCAAGAAAATCAGCTATTTCGTTTAACAACAAACCTTTGTGTCCTGGTGTTCAGATTAAATGAATACTTCGGAGATGACAGGGGATCAACGATTTAAAAAGTTTCACTATAGGTGAGTGACCAGATGCGGACAGAGAAGAGCACACTGATAATGAATCAGTTATGACTGCTACGACTGGAATGGAAATATTTACCTTTCACAAAGCTAATATTATTGCCATGAATTCAGCCAGAAAGACAGGAAGAAAATCCGGTAAGCGAAGTGAAAATGACCAATCAAGTACGGGGCAATATATTCCAACGCCTGATTTTTCATGTGATTGAGATGCGTCCGTTGCTATATTGACATTTGTTGGCAGAGTACTTAAATGGTCCTGCAATAAACCATTTAAAATAACTGTAGGTAATAGCTTAGCGTGAGTTGGGAAGATATCATGGTAAACAATTTCTGGAGAATTTTGTTGCTCAGTTGAAGTAATCAGATCACGAACGTGTACATTTAGGGGCTCAAGTAACGATTGATTGATTGATTGATATGTGGGGTTTAACGTCCCAAAACCACTCTATGATTATGAGAGACGCCGTAGTGGAGGGCTCCGGAAATTTAGACCACCTGGGGTTCTTTAACGTGCACCCAAATCTGAGTACACGGGCCTACAACATCAAGTAACGATTGAACAAATACAATTTGTGGTTTGGTAAATCTGGGCCAATGCACGGAGAAGAATAGGTCAGGATTGGAAATGAAAATAATTTGTCCAGGGTTAAAAAACGGTGCTTCATATAGTCGTAAAAAGGTCTGCACAGTAAGAATGTTAAAGCGACATAATAAGGTTGGTATTCGCGCTTCAAGGTATAACACTGCATTTGCAGTATACTTTGCAAGTCCTAAGCAGAGCCGTAAAGCCTCTCTTTCCAACAGAACGAGCAGCCGAAGTTTGTAGGCTGGCGCACCAGAAAAAAGAATGCAGCCAAACTCCAACACAGGTCGGACATACATTTCATATATAATCAAGAGTGCCTTTCTTCTCATACGTGATCTACAATTGCTCAACCTCCGCAATACGCCCATCGCGCGTACTGCTTTTGTCGCGATGTATTCAATGTGAGGGCGCCAATTTAGATGTTCATTATACATAACTCCAAGATATTTCAATGATTGTACTTGTGAGATATCTTGAAGCTTGTAATTAATAGATATGTGCACGGGATCTTTGATTGGAAAAACGAGAATAGCACATTTACCGGTATTCAGGTTCAACATCAATCCATCCAGCCAATGTTCTATTTTATTAAGATATGCTTGCAAGATAGTGTAGAGACAGTGGAAGTCATGTGCCATAGCAAAGAAAGCAATGTCATCGGCATAAACACAGGTTTTCACATCTGGATGAACGGGGATTGTACTAAGCAATATGTTGAATAAAACCGGGGAAAGTACTGACCCCTGAGCTACACCTCGGGTTTTCTTGTGCTTACAGGAAGAGAAACCGCCTTGATAACAATAGAATTCTCTTCTACTTAAAAATTCCGTCACCCACACTGTAAGCAAAAAGTATCCGAATTTGGGGTTTTTGCGGCTCATGACCTCTGAAAACTCTCTTTCGTTTAAAATTACTACCTCGTGTAGGAGTAAAAGATGGCACATGACATAGTTTTACCACCACCTCTCAGGCAAGTAGTAAAAGGATGTCAAAATCCAGTTTTACTACGTAGGGAGTTTTCTATCACGTGATTTTTAACCTGCGTTTCAGCGTTTATTACCACGTGACTGCAAGGTGCAGCTGCTTCGGCGGCTTCTGCCCCATACCCCCATCGTGACGCTCTTAGTGAATCCTAAAGGTACGCGAGGACCACAGATCTTTTTTTTTTTTGCATCGACGTGCCTCACGACTGACCTCGTGTCAACGCACTTTCACTGGAACTGGGGGCAGGATATGCACAACAAGCGAGAACAGGATTCTGTGAACGAAAAAAAAGACAGGGGAATCTCAAAAGAAGAAAAAAATGAAAGAAAACCTGCTGTGGAAAGTTGTCCTGCATATTTTCGCAAATTGTTGGCTTTTGCTCGGCGGTGGTGCCTTGGAGACACATGGTGCAAGAAGCTCGGTATCTGTGTGTCTGGTTGGGCTGATGGATTTTACATGTTTCCTACATCGTCAAACGACAGTGCGCTTCCGAGAGCCTCCGAACCTGCACGTCGCGGATATCTCGCTTCCGAGCCGAATCGCGAATATCTACCAGTGGTAACAAAATCAATCTGGTGTCACTGCCCGTGCTTGCCTACTGGAGAAGCAATAAGCGAAATGCTTCACTCTGTCGTCGGCACCGAGCCGCGGCCGCCAGTGACCAGTGGGAGTGTGTCGCCGGGGGAGGTGAAAGAAGCATCGCATATATTTTGTTCCACAGCAGGCGATGTCTGCGTGAGTAAAGTGCTGCCCGAATTGCCCACCTCATGCACCAACTGTTCTCAAACATGTAGCGTGAAGCCGATACGAGGCAGACGGAACCAGCAAGCGGCTGCCGGTGAGCACGAAGAAAATCCGGACGGTGGTCTTTCGTTGGAAGTATGCATACACCGCCCCGTCCCCGTAAGGTAGCGGTCACGTGTTCATTTGTGTCTGAAATGACGACAAAATTCGCACAGGATATGTGTTCTGTGATCGCCAGCTGTGTTTCATCGGATAGCCGTGCTCCTCGAAAAGGCCCATAGTACGCCGTCGATAAGAAGCTTGTGTGCAGGCGTGCACCGCTCCTCTACGCCCGTTGTGATGAATACGTGCTGCTACTGTGTTTGTGCACCGTCGCTCAATGCAAATCATTGAGCCACCATGGTTTGTGCGTACATATGTATATTTTATGGACTTGTGGATCAGCAGTGCTAACACGCGTGGGGCCATGAGCCCGGTGTGCCAAGTAATTATTGGATACTCAAAAAGGTGAGATTGGGTAGATTTAAAATAAAAGGTCGGTGTGACATTTAGTTCCCTGCAGCCCACCTTAAGTTTACGCTTGCACCTTCAACCGTTGTTGTTAATCAATGCAAAAAAGAGCTCTCCTACTGGTCCTACAGGGCCGGTCAAAAAGTCGTGCCTATATATACCGGATTGTCGAGGTGTAGTTTAGCAACGCGTGCAGTCTGTTCGAGTGGTGTATTATTCTGCATTTGTTGTGTGCGTGTTTGTCTGTAAAGTAATGCTGCACGCACGACGTCGTGAGCGCAGACCGGAAAAGGCTGCACGCACGACGCGGCATAGTAGCGACATCTAGCGGGTGACGACGGTGACGATGCTACTAGCACATGACTAGATCGTGGCGGTCCGAAACGCCACCGACGCCACGCCGGCCACGCTCACGCGTAGTCAACAAAGCTGTGTCAGTAGTGGTTGTTCGCAAACCGCGCAGACCCCCTCGGCGGCGTTTATCACTCATCTTTCACGCGCGTGCCTGCGGTCTCTGTGGCGGTGCGCGTTAAGGAGCAGGCAGCGTGCGAGTTTCGAAGACATGGACGAAGGCGCGAAGTTCGACAGCTTCGTCGAGTTTGACCGAGCATTTAGAGATTTTCAAGTGACTACGAACACTCTTTTTGTCACAAAGGCAAGCAAGACTGTGGACATTGTGAACTCCCGGCTTTCTGCCGGTCTAACTAAGCTCGATGCAAAGTTAAAATTTGCGAACATAACCTATGCTTGCAAGCACGGTGGTGCCGTGAGAAAGACGGGGAGTGGAATTCGTCCGCAACAAAGGTAAGCGCTTCCACTCTCGCCTTGAATGAAGGTGCCCCATTCGCAGAGCGTGAACTTTGGAGCTGAAAAACTTCTCTCATCTCCTAGGACTATGAAGAAGGACTGCCCAGCCAAAATTATCGTAGCGGCGCGCCGGGCCAGCCAACAGCTAGAAGTCACGGCTGTCAACCTCGAGCACAACCACGAGGTCAGCCCGGAAACATATAAAGCGTACTCGGAGTGTCGCCAGCTGAACGAGGAGGAGGTGAACTTCGTTAGGCCCCTAATAGAGCTGAATGTCCGTCCTAGCCTCATCGTGGAGAAGCTGAGACAGGAAACTGGTAAGAAAAGTTTTTTTTTCTTGCGAGATTAGTCGTTTAATTGACTTCTTTATTTTGTTTATGCAGGGAAAGCAGTAATCGCCAAAGACATACACAACCTGAAGTGTGCGCGGCGAGGCCAGGATGAGGCGACCCAGTTAATGGAGGAGCTGAACTACTGCAAAGCGAAATATGGCGCGAAAGTACTTCCCATCACAGATGAAAACAAGGAATTGCAGATCCTGTTCTTCCAGACACCACACATGCAGCAGGCATTCAAGTGCTTCCCAGAAGTCCTCCTCCTTGATGCAACATACTGCATGAACAAGCTGCGCATGCCTCTTTTCGTAATGGTCGTACAAGATGGGTCCGGCTTGAGTCATGTTGTCGCGTATGCATTTGTGGCATCTGAACAGCAACATGTAGTTACTAGTCTTTTAGAGATCTTTGTCCAAGAAAACTCTGCAGCAACGAATACAAAAGTTGTGGTCGTAGACAAGGATTTCACTGAAGTGAACGCTGCCAAAGCAGCCTTCCCAGGTTCCCCAGCAGTGCAACTGTGTGAGTTTCACGTGAAGAAGGCCTTCCAAACAGCTGCTGCACAGCTCGGAAGGTCACCTGATGAACGCAAGCGTTTGTTGGGTAGCTTTAGTGAAATGCTGCATGCTCCCACGCCACAGAAATATGATGACGCAAAAGCTGAATTTGAAAGGTATGGCAGTTCAGAAGCCACCAGCTATTTCGCAAAAAACTGGAGCAACATCACAGAGATGTGGGTACGGTACCATTGTGATCAAGAGTTCACAGGAGGCAACAACACCAACAACCGTGTTGAATCTCACAATGCGAAGATAAAAAATGTTCTCTCGTCATCCTCAAAACTTCATGAAGCTCTTCGTGGCCTCTTAAAGTTGTCTACAAGCTTGTCCCAAGAAGCACATCACAAGACCATACTTCTGAAGACCTGCGACTTCTACAGCTATGAAGGACATGAAGGTGTGCAGGAGCAGTGTCGCAAAGTTCTCACACCGTATGCCTGCAAGCTATTGAGCAATGAGCTGGTGAAGCTTCGTGATGAACCTCGAGAGGTTAAAAAGTTGTCGCCACGTACCTATGCCGTGTTTTCTACATCTACTGATGTCTGGCATGATGTTTCCTTCGAAAAACATTCATGCAGCTGTACCACGTATAAAAAGATGAAGCTGCTTTGCCGGCACATGCTCGCAGTTTGTGCTAGATTTGACGTCAAACCGTGTCTGGAGGAAGCTGTCAGCAGACGATGGTTCAAATCATACCAGCTGGAGTTCCTTGGAACCACTGCAGATAACCATGAACAAGATGACATTGACTCTGAGTCCACGACGGAGAGCTCTGCAGAAATACAAGCTCTGTCAATGCCAGGGCCTTCCTTTCAGAAAATGAACAGAAATCAGCGTTTCAATTATGCAATGCGGACGCTTAAGGCTATCGCAGACAATTTGGCTGACTGCCAGCCAGACGTCTTTGCAGCAAGACTCGGTTTCTTAGAGTCTGTGAACGCAGCCTGGCTAAGGCAAGAAGATGTGGCACTGAGCCATCATGAAAAGGACAAGGTGCAAGCACAAGAGAATTCTACTGCACAAGATGTTTGCTCGGCAAATATGTTGCATGCTGATGAAGAGCAGCAGCTGCTCGACAATAATCAGCCCAGTGGATCTATCGAGCCCTTGATCAGCAGCAGTGAGACTGGAAGCTCTACAAACCAAGAGAGCACCACATCCAGCTTTGTAAGCGAGATAAGACTTCCCCATGTCAAGAGCCGAGGCCGTCCAAATAAGCGGGTGCTGCAGAACAGGTTCAAGCGACCAAGAGAACAAGATGATGGCAGACCTGTGCCATTTAGGCAGCTAACTGAGAAGTCCCAAACAAAATGTAAGGAAGATTGAATTATGCTATTTGATACTTGCGTTTATTCTAATAACTGCACTTGCATAAACTTTGATTTCTTGCATTATGCTTTTTTTCCTAGTGATATTGTCAGGCCTCATTGATGACAGCCTGTGCCAAAGGGTGGTGGATGGTGCGTACATCCTACTGGAGGATGACCTGGAAGTTCGTCCCGAAGCCCTCCCCAGTGCTCTGCTGGACTGCAGAGTATCCCTGCCAAAACTTAAAAAATACTTCAGTCCTGACGCATGGGCTCTTTTAAGTTCCTCGGGTAAATGATTCTAACATCTTCAATGCCTTTACGCTTTAAAATGTGTAATTATTTTTTTTCTTCACAGTTGCTATAAAGAAGGAGAAACAACTGTGGAGTTGTGGCCTGTGCAAGCAGATCGACGATGGGCAAACTAGCATGGTTTGCTGTGACCAATGCCTAGAGTGGTTTCACTGGTGAGGGCATGCTTTCTGGAAACTTCATTGCTAAGTTTGCAATGGAAAATGTTAAACTGTGTTAAAGAGCAAGTGTTTTTGCCATTTGAATATTTTTTTTCTTCTGGCTAAGGCCCCCTTTCTATAGTTAATGAAAAAACATTGCATTAAAACAATAAAAGAACTTTTTCCAACAGTTTCAAGATAAACAGTTGCAAAACTTGTTTTATAATGAATTTCATCATAAAGGGCCACATCTCTTGCTGTCAATTTGCATAAAAATTAGTAATGGTCCTGGACTTCATTAATTTAATTTAGCATAGTAAGTTATCGATAATTTTCACAGTAAATAAATTTTCATTTCAGGCCATGTGCTGGGATCACCAAAGAAGCTGCGAGGAAGTTGTGGTACTGCACTCAGTGCACTTCAAAGAGTTTGACAGCTGCCTCTGATTGAGTTCATATCGCCTGACAAATACCATGTCCCTGGGGCGCTTCTGTTAACTCCAAAGCAACCAAAATCAATAAAATTATTTGCCCCTCTCTGTTTTGTTAAATTTTAGAGGAAGATGCCATAGTATTCTTGGTGGTTTTGACATCTAATATATTCTAGCTTTGTTAATTACTTTGAAAGTCCAAAGTGGTCCTCTTAGCAGAATGATGCAAAAGCGCACAGGCAGTCCTAGCTTGCAAGAAATAAGCCAAAAAGACAAAAAAAAGATTTTCTTTTCACGGCGTCTGGTTTCATTACCAAGCGATTTCGACTTCAGACGTTGCCTCGCGGTTAACACTTAAAAACATTTAACGTTTCAGTTGCTTGTCTGCCGAAGAGTCCGTTTGCGTGCGCTGTTGGAAGCAGTTAACCGTGACTATCAATCGGAGCCTGTTGTCGAAGGGCGTTTCATCTCCACCCTTGTAGCCAGGGCCGGGGGGTCGTTGACCCCCCCCTGCCCCTGGCTACGCACCTGCTTGAGAGATGATGACTGGCACGGCCGCCTGGATCGGGTGCGCGCGGCGGGACCGCCGCGCGCCCCCGATCCAGGCGGCCGTGTGACTGGGATCAAATTTGTTTTTCGCGCCGCTTGGGGACATATTCACACAGTTCAAGTGCCGTGAGAACTTACCTCCAGTCGTACACGAAACGCATAGATACGTGCAGAGGTTAGGCGCGGGGAAAAAAGAAAAAGCCGTGGCGCCGCGTCAAGAGAACTTTGCGTGTGCTTTCGTAGCGAGTGCTGAGGTGCAGGCGATGCTAACTGCTTGGTCTAATCGCTCAGTGGTCTGGTGCATGCGCCCGCTTTTCGTTTTAACGCGTTTTCTTTTCTCGATTTTTTTTTTCATCGTCAAAGTTGTAAAACTCGTCCAAGGCACAACGTGGCCATAAACGATAACTGCCAGAGCGGATAACCGGGCGAGTCCTCGCTGCGAATTTCTATCCTTTCGCGCAGCGCTGTGCGCATCTCGACGGCCAGGACCATACGACAATATTCTAGTACACTCTAAACCGCCATGAGCTAGATGTCGAGAATTTGCCGCGTCCATGACTGTGCCGCACCGCGCTTTGCGGATCTCAAAGGCCACATTAATGCCACGCTGATCACACGGATCACACTAAGTCGCGTCGTCACCCGCTAGATGTCGCTACTATGCCGCGTCGTGCGTGCAGCCTTTTCCGGTCTGCGCTCACGACGTCGTGCGTGCAGCATTACTCTTGTCTGTATGTAAATCTATGTGTCACCAATTGTGCAGTTTAATAAATTCAATCAATTCTGCTGTTTAATAAATTAGTCGGCTCTTGGCGAATGCACCCGTCCATTTTTCTTTTTTTACACCAGAAATAACTCCCAGAAATCGCCTTAAGAACCTTGTGAAGGCAGTAAAAATTTACTCTCTCTATACTCGCTCAAAACCTCACTGGGGTAAATAATTACTACTCTCCCTACGTTCAAAAACTCAGTGAGCACGAGAGTAAATTTTTACCTCCATAGTAGGTGGTAAAAAAAAACCCAGGAGAGGTAGTGCGCTAGAGGACAAATGGTTTACCCAGTTTTTGAAGTTATTTCAGGTCATTTTCGTTTAGTGTGCATGCTACTATATAAGGTGGAAGTCCATGACTCCATAACTGATTAGTCAAGATAGAATACTCTACACCATCATATGCTTTACATATGTCTAACGTTACTAAAGCCGCAAAGTGCTTTTTGTGACGGGCAATATGCATACGACTTTCCAGATCTACATGTGCATGCCACATGGAATATCCAGATCTAAAGCCAATTTGGGAAGAACTCAACAGTTGTCTCTCGTTAATAAACCTAATTATACGACCATGAAGTACCCTTTCAATAAGTTTTACTACATTAGATGTTAAGGCTATTGGTCGTATGTTGTCTAAATTAAAGCCTGCCCCCTGTTTCTTAAGCAATGGTATAATTTTCGCAATCTTCCATTCAGAAGGGATCCATGCTCTTCTAAGGGAATAATTGACGAGACTTAACAGATCATTCGGATATTCCCTGTGAAGTATTTTAGCATTGTATTTGTTATTCCATCGGGGCCTGGTGCTGCATTTGGCAATCTTTCCATAGCCTGATTTAATTCGGAAGTCGATATTTCTGTGTATCGGCTTACACAACAACCATTGGTTGTTGTGTAAGCCGAATTAGGAAGATGCGTTGAGAACCTGTTTTCTAATTCTTCAGCCAACTGATTCAATGATTCCTGTAGTTCCTGTGAGGTGTAAACTACTGAGTCAACGTTTCCTGGTATAGGGGTCTTCTTCCTATACCACGAAGGAAGTTGAATAAAGCACGTTTGTTATTTGATTTAGACAGGTACTCGAAATTTTCTTGGTCATATTGCTCTTTCGCTCGCGATACAGTGCGTTTAAATGTTGCCGCAATGAACTTATAATCCTGCCAATTTTTTTGGAATCTGATTGCATATAAGTCTTTTCCATGCAGCTTTTCTTCTTCTATAATCTCGTGTGCACTCATCATTCCACCATCTACTAGGTTGGGCACGTTTGGATGACGACGAATCAATTACAAATTCTGAAGTGTTCTTGGAGATTTTTAAAGCAGAACAGATATTTCTGCCGAGGTCTTCTTTTTGACCACTGGACACTGCCCTAATGTTGGAATGCAAGCAGTCTTTAAATTTTTTGTAATTGATCAATGTTTTCTCTGTCCTTTCAATAGATTTCACAGCACATGAGATTTCAAGGTATAAAGGAAGATGGTCACTGTTTGAAGAGAAATCAATTGTTTTCCAAGACTTTATTGAAACACTTCGGCTGCAAAACGTGAGATCTAATACCGATCGTGTCCGTTCGCGAATAAATGTAGGCTGTCTAGCATTTAGGCAGGTAAGGTTTTTATTAATCATCCAATCCCACAGAAGAGTACCAGAAAGGTCTGTTCGAAATCCCCATGAAACATGATGTGAGTTGAAATCACCAGTCAGAAGGAAATCATTCTTGCAATTAGCTAAGGCAGTATCTAATTGTTGAGTATTATGCAAACCCGTTGGAAAATATGCGTTTATATGTGAAAAAGGGTGGTGCCCTGGCAGACAGAGGTCTATTGCCAAATTTTCACAGTCTGTGGACATAAGCTGAAAAGCAATGCTCGCTGTGCGGCAAAAATTATTCCAGACTAGTATAATTAGACCACCTCCTAGTGATGTACGGTCTAACCGAAATGCTCTAAAATTGTTTAAATGATAATTGTTAACAGGGTTAAGCCAGGTTTCCTGTAATAAGATTATATCCGGATATAACTGATTAATTATGCAAAGTAAGTCAGTAGAAGCAGAAATCAAAGACCTACAATTCCACTGTAGTACTTTCAAGGTATCAATGTTGACGAGCGAAACACTTCAGCAACGGCAGCTTCTAAAATACTCTCCTTAATAAGTGCACTGGCATTTTCGCTGCCCTTTTTGGGTTTTGTGTTTGGGCAAGGAGATTTTAAAGGAGATCCAGTGCGCTTCTGACGCCTGAAATCTTGGCATACGTCCACTTCATTCTGATCCTCCACGTGGGTCGACGTAGAAGGTACAGACTAAATTGGGGTTTTCTACTCTCGGGATTGTCGCTGTGGGGCTATATTCGGTATCTCTTCCACGGCACAAGGTGCCGACTTGGCCATCGGTACTGCTACTGCAGAAGCCAGCTGTGTCATCTGTGAGCAAAACACTTGAGAGATGCACTCACTCATGCTCGTAACTATGTGTTCCGGCGCTTTCGACATCGCCTTTTCTACTGCAGCCTCAATAAGATTAAGAATCTTCGTCTCACTTAGTTGTTCGTGCCTCGACGCGACTCCGGCATATCCAAAGGCTCTATCCTTCACAACTGTTATTGCTTCTCGCCACGAGCAACGACGTCTGTCCATGATTTCTAGAAGTTGCGTTTCATTAGACTTTGCGGTGCAGTTCAGATAATCGGCCGCGTGATTTCCTGCACAGAGGCAGCACTTTTCGGTTTCGGCGTTGCACTCCTTCGATGGGTGGGTATCGCCACAGATGCGGCAACGTAAATTTGATTTACAGCCCCCTGCACTGTGACCAAAACGCCAACAGTTTTGACATTGGAGAGGACGAGAAGCAAGACGTTCGACTCTGAAAATGAGCGGCCATATTTTCAACTCGGATGGACAGGAAGTGCCGGCAAAGGTAGCAATTACCGACTCAGTGGGGACTTTCTCACCGTTAACTAATCGGTTGCATCGGTACACGGCTATGACCCCAGCATCAGACAGCTTTTCCAGAGTCTCAGCGGGCGTTAATGTAGAGTCTACTCCTCGTACAATTCCCTTAGTGCACGCTAAATGAGGCGGGATAAATGCACTTACCGGAACCGAAGCAAATGTCTTGCATTTTAAGATGTCAAAAACGCACGAAGGATCTGACGATCTGCATACCAAACCACCTCTTCCGGACTGACGAACATCACTTATCAGCTGAAAGTGCGGCGTCATGGCCTGCAATTCCACCTGGATCGCCTTCGGGTTGTTGAGCCTAATAAATCCACCACTCGAGGGCACCAGCGCAACAGGGATGCTTCCAACACCACTGCGGAAAAAATATTCCAATGGCAATTCATCATTAGGCAAGGAGGCTGACCAAGGGCTGTGCCCTTGGCCAGGAGATGAATTAGACATTAGCACTAATTCGATTGCTTAAAGAAGTAATATGCAACGTCAGCTGGTTTCATAAGGTCAAATTCCCCCAAAGCTCAGCCAAACCACCGTCCGAAAGAGTCCGAAGGGACGAGCCCGCTTCTAGAACGAGCAGATCACCGAGATCACCAGCTACTGCGTGGACTGCGTGGCCCTCGTTCGAAACCGCGATATCGATCCGCTTGCTGCTGTTTAGCTGAAGGTTCCATCTTTGTCGTCTTCGTCAGCAGCTTAGACGACAGAAGCGTGACTAAATCGTACACGTAGGTGCAGCTCTTGCGATTGACGAACGTCGGAATGGCGGCCGGCGGTGGCTGCGCTCTTTTAATCACGATCGCTGTGGTACGTGTACCGTCTCGCGCGTCGCCACGCGCTAACTCGGTCGCTTCATATGACGTCATATTATGTTCGCACGGCGGAGCCACGTGACGAGTACTGAATTGTTCGATGTGGATAGCTGTCAGGGAGGAAGTGCACTCGAAAGAGCATCGCCGTGGTATATGGTGTCATTATTTACAGGTATTAGGACTGCAAACCAACAAAACCTGTTGTAAATGCTTTATAAACAGTGCCGTTTTCTATTGCAAATCCTGAATTGTTCTTGCGTAATTAAAGATGCAATTTTTTAAACACAATGCTAACCATAACAAAATGCCCCCTTCTTTTACCGCGTGCTCTACACTGTAAACAAAAATAAGCCTATAAGGGTGTTTTAAGCATGTTATGTGCGCTTTTTCCACCCATTTTCAAATACGAACTCCCTTGAAAGGGGATAAATTGGGCTGAAACCTTTGTTTTACCATGATCATCGAAAATGGGACTGTATGGGAGTTAAACCAATCTGAAATGGGAGGGACTGAAAAATAAAACGAAAAAATTGTCGTGGGTCAGAAAATTGTATCTGAATACGCCCATTTCGACAAGAACAAACAAGCGTGAAGGATCGTTCTAAGCCTCAGCGTCAACGTCGCAAAAGTTATTTCAGTAGGCAAGTTTGAAATAGCCCGCACCACGCCGACGCTCTTGAAAAAGTTCATAAACCACGCCTTACGTGACGTCCCGGCGTATCAAGAACGACACGCACGTGCGGAGGAGAAAGTTGTCCGGACCAACGCCTCCTCTAGAAAGTTGCCTACCGCATGAGAAGAAAAACAGCTGCCACACTCTTTCCTTCTTTCATTTTAAAATGTTCTTGATCGCTAGCGTCACTTGTGGTGGATGGTACAACAACGCAACACTTTGCATAGCCTCCGAAACAGTGATGCACAATTGCAGGTCTCGAACAATTCTCGACTGACGCGCCCCTATGGGCCGCAGATGAAAAACGCTTTGCTGATACATATGGATATGCACTTGTTCTATGCACTGTTGAAACCCCGTGATAGACAAAGGGATTTGTAAACGTTGCTAAGAGTAATGTAACTGCAAGGAGAGCACTGCGTAACCAATAACGCGGCGCAGAGCACAGATATTGTCCGCCACGGCTCAGCACGAGACCTGGGGAGGCACGGTTGCTGAAAGCACGGTTCAACCAACAACAATACGATCCAGTTCTTGATTTAGCATTGTTTTTCAATTGTGACGACGGCATTTGCTGGCAGTTTCATCCACGGTCAAAAAAAGCTATCCTCCCATATGACTCTTCCATACTATACTGGTGAAAACAGGGATCGCTTCTTCATGCCTCAACACGACTCTGACCAAGTCATGCTATCATAAGGACAGCCTTAGCTTTGACTGCCAGATTTTACACGTTCTAACTTCAAGTTTTTCTTCCACATTGCTCGTGGCCATAGCATCCTCCCTTCTCAAATAGATTGTGACTTCACTGAGCGTGCCAACACGACAGAAGTCCAGCAAGTTTGTTGCAATTTATTAGATTCACGTGATTTCACACACCCTTTAGCAAATGTTCAAAGCATAACGAAGACCTCGTCTTCTGTGCACCCTTAAAGCTTTTTCATTTATGCACTCTTGCAGGTGACGGAACAGAGAAAGAAGTCTGTTGAAAGAAACATAACAAGCCATTTGCCCCCTGTGCTACGCAAGTGGTATATAAGATACTACTCAGTTGTGGCAAAGCTTTTATCGGCCAAATAGGCCGATGTCCTTACAATGGACTAGGAGGGCACCTAAGCTATAGTGAATGCTCGGAACCATGGGGCACACATTCCTGCGCACTGCAGTGCATTTGGCTGCAATGCACTTTTCGAGAAGGCGAATGTCAAGGGCAGGGCTAAGGGCAGGTGTGAGTGCAAAACCTTGCAAGTGAGAAAGATTAAAATTGCCGCAGATGCATTCATTAGTGCATCATCGGTGGATCTGATAATGATCCACCGATCCTTGTCAAACTCCCGTGCGCATGTCAAATCGACTAAACAACCAGCGAAGTTTCAAACGCATTTATGGCCGCACCCAAGCATTGAACTTATGAGCACTGTCCACAGCCATAACACTATGGAATGATGTTCCTAACACAATAGTTTCGATCACTGACCATACACTATTCCGCAACCAAATATACCAGCATCACTTTCAGTAAAAATGTAGCTCTGTATACGTGTACATATCTGCAAATGTGTTCTGACTTTGTTTCTCGTGCTCATGTTTTGGCACCATTTATTTTGAGTACCCTCCATTTCTTCAACTTTGTATTAGACACCACCATTGTAACTACACTGTTTTTCAATGCTCTTCTTCTGTGTGTTATGTTATATTACCACATTGTAATGTTTTGTACTCTGTTCCTTCTGTTATAATTTGTTTTCTTTCGTCACCCCCCTTACTCAATGCCCCTACGGGAACCTGTAAAATAACGTGAATCAAATAATAAAACGAAATAAACTACCCTGAACACAGTTAAATCTTAAAACTGATTAAGCATGTCCTATTCATCGTATCACGTTTTTTTACCCAGATATATGTGGTTGGTTCAGTGAAAATCAGGTGTGACTGTGTCTGCGAATTTGTTTTCTTGCTGAAATACTTTTCAAAATAAACTCGGGTGGAAGTTGAGCGTCTTCTAATTAGTCTTCCTTTGATTCCAAGCCTTCGCTCCTCTAGGCCAAATGTAATCTAACAAGCCCAACAATACAGTGTTTTGAAGCATACTTCCACATATTATTACTGCTGTGGCCACATGTCTACCTTAATTTAAGAACCACGGCACTTCCCAGAAGGTGTCACCCCATAATCTTTTTTTTTCTGATGCGACTGCACAGTTGTTTGTAGTGTATTCGTGTTTTTCTGGTGCTTTTATTAAAATTGTTGCATGCATTTAGCCTTCATTTATCCTTGTTCTTCACCTGTTTTGTTGATGCCTTAATGCTTGTGTGAGTGGAAAAAGCAGTAGAGCTTTAACAGTCGGGTATTACATCATGTTTTGGCTGCAAGCTACACTATACTGCTCCTAACGGTGCTTACCGAAGCCATGATTTAAAAAAAAATCAAGTGGGTGATGTGTGACTAAACTGTCGGGCCAGTTGTTGTGCCTTACTTTTATACTGTCACATGTCAACCCAAGAGAGGAATTAGCACCCACGATATATATCTTTTCTGTATGAAACAAGCTTGCTTAGCAGTGCTGCTGTATATGCAGTAGGGGGTGGTGTAGCAGGGGGGGGGGGGGGGGGTAGCAGACAATAGTCAAGCATGGAGTCTGCTGTATCCTGCACAGCTCCTTTGATACACACCATACCTCATTCTAGTAGCAAGACCTGCATCGGGCAAACTGCACATTGAATAATTGAGCAACTGTGGAATATGCATAATGCGTAAAGGATATTGGAATAGGAGGACATCTTGTTGCTCATCTCAACTTTACTGCTACAGCTTCGCCTCATGATTTTGTAAGACAATGATTTTTTACAGAAGCAAGGGTAAGTATGTTGCTTTCACTGAAGCTCGCCACATCAAAAAAAGGAAAGCTTTGTATCATTGATAGTTCTATATTTTTTTAAACCCATTAGTTTTCAATTTGTGCATTGACTTCATTGTAAACTGTTTGTGTTCGTATGTGATATGTTTTGCGGCATAAGTAATGTTATGTAGCTATGGCATTTATAGGTCCCTGACTCTATATTCACATTAGGCAAGAACTGTTGGAAAATCGGAATAATCGAAAGTTCGAAAGAAAGGACTGCCAGAAAAAAAAAGCACCTTTATTGGCCAAGTGGCAAGAAAAATGGTGCACGTCTGCACACAAGCACAATTACAGGTGACTAATTCTGCCCGTATTTTAGCTAGTGTTTGGCCATAACTGTAGGTCATAGCATTGTTAAGGCATGTGCTAAATATGCATCGCATTTGTGTGGGTGCCACTTAAGGGGAGTCAACATAAGCCTCTGTTCACCCATCATTGCCCGACTCAAACTCCTGAGCAGCATGAGATTAATGTCTCCCTACATTGGTCTTGCATGTTATTGCAGCTTCTTTCAACGCCATCTATGTCTTGTAAATTCTGAATCCTCTTGTTAGTGCCAACGACACAAATAGAATTGGTAGCGTTGGAGCCTTTTTAGCAGGCCTTGCAGCAAACAAGGGAGCGAGACACAAAACACGCGTGACCACATAAATACTTGACAAGCAAACTCTCAAATGCCAAAAGGAACTAAGTTGCATAAAGCTAGTCTTAGCCGGGAAGTGAGGTGGCATTCCGACACCATAAGACGTTCGACGTAACGACCACAGTGGTTTCTTGGTGTCACAGGTGCAGCGTGGTGGCCACGCCCCAATCAAAGACGTTAACATGAGCGAGTGTGAGCGGCACCATCAGAAATAGTGTGTGTCCCCCGTGATTCAACAGCGCATTCTGGACCTATTCCTTGATTTAGTCAAAACGCACACTTTATAATGAGCCACCCAGCTCATTCGCAAGAGATCTCTCGCCCTGTCTGTACCGAATGTAATAAATCCTCTGTTAAGTTTGCCATCCTACTCCATAGTGCACATGTGTTTTCTTTTCTGTCTCTTTACACCCCCTTTCTTGCCCCTCTTTCTCCACCTCTAGTGCTGGGCAGCAAACTGGATGCCAAGATCTGGTTAATCCCCCAGCCTTCCTTTTTCTCTCTTGCCGTCTTACTGCCTTGGCATCTTCATCCCGGATATCTGATGCCTGAATTAAAAGGCATCAAATATTTTCTGCAGCATGTTGAGACGCTGCATATAAGTGGTCATCCTCGAAAATTATCAACTTTAACACCCCGGACAGGTCATGATATACCCTGAGCAGGTTCGAGCATGTATTTTGCCTCGACGCTTCTAATCTCCATTAAACTTCTCTCTTTCGATTTCATCCTTCGGGGCTCTGTGTAGTTCTTCACCTAACGCGCTGCATTCGTGCTGCACTGCTACCATTTCATTTCTTCTGTGTATACGCCCTGCTTCGGGCACGATCATAGGCAGCCATCTTGGACTGATTATGATGCCGTTTTGCATCCATATGAATATTCGAATAGTGCTACGGTGAACTCGCATGCATCAACACGCTGGGCCAGTACATTCAACGTTGTATGACCAAAATCATTGCTAATTACGACATAGAAAACCAGCAAAAATTGATTTTAAGCCTAAAAGGGCAGCGTCTATGCATTACTGTAACTGTTACATTTATTTTCTGTCAATTTGTCCAATATGTCATTTCATGCAGCGGCCACCGAACTTGTGCTGCTGTTCATAGTGGTACTCTCGGTCTGTGAAGCTGGATGAAAATAACTAAGAAGCCTGTTTTTTTACTGGCTAAATAAATGTGAAACGAAGCTATAAATCAAGATGAAAAAGAAAAAGACAAATCTGTGAAAATTTGTTACTGGTGCGTAAATGGCGCGCCGATTGCGCCGATAAAAAACGTCGGCGGCGGCGGCGGCGGCGCGCTGATCAGTTCGCGTCGGCGGCGGCGGCGTGGCGAAAACTCATGACGGCGGCGCGCCGACCAGACGGCGCACACCTCTACTCAGAGCCTTCGACGCCATTTGCCCTTGTGTTGTCGTGTTGGAACCATCTCTTCTTGCGGAGTTCTCTTTTTCTTCCAATGTGACCGTATTTGCATGCCACCACCATCGTGCGCTACAGTGATGGCAACGCCGAAAAAGCGGCAGAGTCCACCGACCGGGTCCACCGACGATGACTGCCCGACTTTCGATGCTGTCCTTCCCACAGATGTGACCTTTCAGGACTACATCGCGATTGATCATGGTGTCGCCACGAGTGGTCTCCTGACCGATCAAGAGATTATTAATGTTGTCACGGGCGCCCATGAAGACCACGATTCCGACGAAGAATCATGCGAGGAGATATAGCCGGGACCTCATCGCACCTCACGGGAAGTCTCGGAGGCGCTGTTAATATTTGAGGACGCTTGCCTGAACACTCCCGACAGCTCGCGTGCTGTTGGCCATTTGGAACAGTTAAGAAAAATTGTGATGTCAGCTGGAATCTGCGCGAAAACACAGACGACAATTACAAAATACTTCAACAAATAAAGGTATGCTTCTGCAGCTTGATTTTAAATGTTGTTTTCCCTGTTCATTCGTTAATTCGGCATTCGGTTAATTGCGACAGTTTTTCCGGTCCCGTGAAATCCGAATTAACGATCTTTTACTGTATCTGAATACGCCCATTTCGTCAAGAACAAACAAGCGAGAAGGACTGTTCTAAGCCTCAGCGTCAACGTCGCAAAAGTTATTTCAGTAGGCAAGTTTGAAATAGCCCGCACCGCGCCGACGCTCTTCAAAAAGTTCATGAACCGCGCCTTACGTGACGTCCCGGCGTAGCAAGAACGACACGCACGCGTGGAGGAGAAAGTTGTCCGGACCAACGCCTCCTCTAGAAAGATGCCTGCCACATGAGAAGAAAAACAGCAGCCCCACTCTTTCCTTCCTTAATTTTAAAATGTTCCTGGTCGCTAGCGTCACTTGTGGCGGGCGGTACAACAACGCAACACTTTGCATAGCCTCCGAAACAGTAATGCACAATTGCAGGTCTCGAACAACTCTCGACGGACGCGCCCCTATGGGCCGCAGATGAAAAACGCTTTGCTGCTACCGGCCACCGCTAGGGTAGGGTGGCTAGAATGACTAGCTAGGGCTCCTTCCTCCATAAGCTAGGGCCTCTGGTGATGATAAATGGATGGATGACCGCCGCCGTGATGATGGCGGGATGATCGAATGAGTGAATATGGCTCTACCCTTTAGATCGGAAGGTGGCTAGCGCCACCAAGTCGTAATACTTACTGAACCAAAAACAAGATTTATTTTTTTCCCTTAAATACTTTGCAGTGAAAGGTTCAATTTCCACTCGTGCCTTGACTTTAGCCACCAATCAGATAACCTCCTTCTAGTTAGTTCTACCCACTTAAAGTCTATTTTCCCCTCACTGTCCCTAAACGCCAGTGCTTTGTAAACTCTGCGCCATCAACCTGAACTACAGGAGGAAGCCCTTTACAGAACATTATGAAGTGTTCGGCAGTTTCTTCTTCCTCTTCACACGCACTGCATACCATGTCTACCCCTTCGTTTTTGGCCCGATATGTCTTGGTTCGCAATACTCTCGTCCTGGCTTCAAACAGTACAGAACTACCCCGAGTATTATCATAGATCCTTTCCTTGGCTATTTTTTGCTTAAAAGTTCGATAGATCTCTAGTGCAGACTTCTTAATCATGCCAATTCTCCGCATATCGGTCTCAGCTTCCTTCACCTTCTTTTTAACCGATAATTCTTTTTGGTTTGGCCCCCTGCTGTTTTCCAAGTATTTACCAGTCAATTTTCTGGTTCGCTTCCGCCATTTTGTATCAACATTATTCATGTACAAGTAGCTGAAAACCTTCCTAGCCCAACGCTCCTCCCCCTTTTCTCTCAATCGCTTCTCTAATTTTATCTTGCTGCTAGCTTCCCTGCCCTCAAATGATGTCCATCCCATATCACCTGATAGTGTCATCCCATATGACATGAGAGTGTCGGTAGCAAGCGTCATCGTGCGGAGCTTGTTTAAAACTGAAGGAGGCCAACTCCGCTGGGAGCGCGAGCCATTCCTCAGGCATCTTGCTAGAGGAGGCGTTGTCCGGACTATGCCATCTTCTGTACTTCGGAGCGCGGGAAAGTGCGTCGCTTCGGTACTATACCCGGTTCTGTGCCTCTACCTTCTGTTCGTTGAGGCAGCCAGCGGCGGCCGGGACTAAGTCGTCGGTGTTGTCAAAAGCGGAGGGCACGTGGTAAGTAAATCCGAATGAGCTTTGTGCGTTATTTGTTCGTATGTGTGCGCGCTGCGGCAACCCAATCAGTTGGTAGAAGGCTCGCGCTGGGTTCAAATTTGACATTTATTCTCTCCGGAGCGAAAGCGGCAAAACTCACCGGTGGACCATATGCGAAATTGCTTTGTGCTCTGGCAACATTGTGCATTTTGACCCCGCCGCCATTTTAATGTGGGCGAGCGGTCGACGGCAACGCGTTCGCTAGTACGGCCGTACGACTGCTTAACACTTGCTTCACTGTGCTGAGCTACTGCGATGGCCACAGCAAGACGTTTCCCAGTGCCCGAACATGTGATGTGGACAAACTGTAAAGGAATCTTGCCACATCTTGCCGCTTGTATGTCATTGCATCTTTCGGAAAGTGGTGGAAGGATACCTACAAGATGCAAACAAACATTCAGTGTGACGTCACGAGCTAGGTTTCCCTTAGCTGTTTAAACGATTTGTATACAAACACAGGCACTATCAAAAATTCTTCTCACTGAGAATAGAGGTCACACTTATATGTGCATTGCAGGACTAATGATGCACTTCTAATGTGACCCCCTCCCCTCCAGTTTTTACTGTGCACACTCCCGTTTCCTAGCAGCCTTTCCTAGATATGGCCCTTTACAGCAAGCCTTAAGAGGCATTGGTCACTTGCGGACACTTGGGAGAATTTAAATCAGTTATTTTTTTATCTATGTAGCTTCAAAGGTTTCTAGGAGCTGCGAGTGTAAGGCAGCCAAAATGCTGAATCCCATACAACTAAGTTATGGCTGTCTCCACAGCTGTATGTTTTATAATGCAACATGAAACATTTTTCAAGTGAGGTGAGTTGCAACACAAAAAAACAGCTGCAATGTAACTGAGCCAAAGAAACTAAAATGCAGAGAATGAATCCCGTCTTACGAACAAATAGGATTGCCGCGCTCGGAACTCATGCAGAACATCATTCAGTCAAGCCCTGACGATACTCATGGTGCCAGTTTTCGAAACCTACGGCAGTGCGCCCCGCTATCTTTTCGATTTTATTTCGTTGGTAAAGGAAAATTAGTGAGAGAGGCCCGAATAGAAAAGTTGCGTCCGCGCACGTTGGGGGAATTGAAGTCAAGTGCCTGAGCAGATACTTTTCTGTTTTAAAGTGGGCATAGCCCTTATCTTCCAAATGACTGTTTTATTGCTGCGCGGTGACCGTACATGCGGACACAACGGAGCTTGAACGCGGACAAGCAACCGAGCTGCCTTTCTAGGATGCGTGTACGGCATGTTACTCGGAGTAGCAGTAGCTTTACACGTCTCTGTGCGCAATCACCTTCAAAAATAACATTTCTACGTCGTCTACCTACATGGTGCAATCTCGTCACAAAAAAGCCCGTCCTAACAGTTCGGTTCTGTCACACTAGTTACTCCACCAGCAGTGGCGGACTCTCTATTCGACTGCAAGGAATCACCGGGGCTCTTCGATTTACCATCTCAGACTCACCGCGGATAGTCCGCGGGTAGTTCGAGGCTTCCCCGAAGTCATTTTGCCGCACAGCTTCTCAGCGAGTTCGAGACGGTAAATAGAAGAGCACCACTGTTGTGCAGAGGCCCGACGTAGTGAAAACACCTAGCTGCAAAGCTGACAAGCCTATAAAAACATGGCCTGTCTGCGTAACACAGAAAAATGGTTAGTCCTGCATTGCTCTCGTGCAGCCCGCGCACCGCGCAGATACATGCATCCTATACTGTGCTCATAATGCCTGTGCACGCCATACCCTGTTTTGCGTTTAAATGATCGCTGCAAAATCGTAATTCATGCCACATACCTTGCTCCCATCGCTGTCTGTGACTCCGCGCTGCTTGCACAGCGGCACACAACAGTGCACTGGCATTTCGTGAGCAAAAAAATCTGACTGCGACAGTCGAAGCGTTGAAACGCGTACGTTCGCATGTGGGTCGTTCGCGCGTAGTGGTCAAGCCTCGCCAGCATCAAAATGGCGGATATGGTACCTGCAGCGTTCACTAGATGGCGCTGTTAATTTCGCATATTGCCTATTCACTCGCTTCGCCGCCTGTGCCGCCGTAAACCTACGCTGCGAAGCCGGAACGAAGAAATTGGTCCGATTTTCCCGTCACGCGAAAGCGGACCCTCTTTCCGATCCACGGCCGCCTAGCTAAAAACCACGCGATCTGAATAGCCGGTGCCAAATGCAACAAGGCGGTGAAAGCATCGGTGGTGGCTTGCAACAGCTCTAATTGCAAACTACGAGGACGCGTTCATTGAGAGCCTGGTTTGCATTACGATCGCCGAGAACACTTGAAGTATACGGTGCAACAGCAGCGAGTCGGCATGCCCGAATGTGTCTCGTTTTTGTGCGCAGTCGGCTGAATCCAGCGCCGAGGCTGCCGGTGCATTCGCTCGCGCCGTTTTTGCTGGCGTTTGTGTCTCCAAACAAAGATTCAAAAAGTGCTGGCTGTGTCTTTACAGTACTTTGCGTAAAAACTGGAATTCCTTATGGAACATAGCGCGCAGAAAGCAGGCAAACTCGAATTCGCGAAAGCAGTGGCGGCCGCATCATTCCCCGGGCCCATTACAAATGCGAACATTTTCGACGCGTGCGGACGTGGTTTTCCGGCGGCTCTAGTGTTTTCGTTTCGGGCGTAGCCAGGGGGTGGCACACCGGGCCCGTGGTCCCCATCTCCTCTCAAATTTGTGGTCGTTGGCATGGAGAGCAGAAAATGGTCATTTTAGAAAAGTGCCCGCCCCCTCCCACGAAAAAAATTCAATTCTGGCTAGGCACCTACTTCTCAAGTGTGAATGCGGCATGTGTGTTGCAAGCGCGTGCTCTTAATAGCTTCGGTCGAAGGGAAGGAGTATTAGGAATGACCATACATGCAAAACGTGTGTCACGCAAATGTGCAGTTTTGTCGACAAAACCACCGTGGGGTATTCGTAACGCCACTTGAGATCATGAAAAACCTCGCATTGCTTTGGTGTGCTTCTATTTGGAGCTGCTAACGCTTGGTGTAACGAGCGACGGCGTGGAGCATTCGGCCCGAAAGTTCTTTCATGCAGAGCAAACTTATGAGTTGCTGTAGCACGCGATCACCTAGAATGCGTTCGTTTATTAATATATTCATCTGATTAAAATTAACCAGAAAGAATGTTTTCCGCAAGTTCAAGTTCAGTTTCGTTTTCTTCTACAAGCAATGTAGTAAGAGAGGCTGATTCTTAGCTACGATGATTCGAGCTACGAGCAGCCTCTTCCTGGGCTTTTCTTCTCTGGCTCATGGGGAACTCGATTTGGATTATTCGACCGCGATTAGGTGTGCCTTATCGATGCTAATTATGCTCGGCTAAATGAAGTGATACCATTATCGATAATGCCTAATTCGGTTTAGGTATACTTAACTTGACCCACCTCGGCTCCTTTAAGCGTTGCATGGATTAACACGAAAACAGCAAACGACTATGCCTAAATAAAATTAGCTTAATTTAATCTGCTTATGCTTGGCTTTTACAGGTTATATTATGCTACACTACGCTTGAGTAGTTTTTTCTACAGTTTGGTGCAACAAGGCAAGTTTAACTTGGATTAATGTGATAAGGGCAAGCTGCGCAGAGGAAATTTAATTTTTTATGCTTGGCTTCATTTGGTTATATGGTGCTAGCTATGCTTATTTTAGGCTAACTGGTAAAAAAAAGAGCTACGCGCTCGGCACTTCAATTGGCGCTGCCTAAGCTGCTATGTGAAAGAGCGGCAGAAATTTTACGGAGCAAAGAAAGCAACACTCACTGGTCGTTTTGGCTATGAGCGCCATAACTTCGTCAAACAAAGTGCTGTACGAGGCCACCTGATTACGAATGGACAGGCATGTACACTGTAGCAGGCAGTATCCAGAGATGGCACGTCGATGCATTTTGCCACACAACCCTTGTTCTGCATACTTTTGCTTACGCCTGTACGTTTAACACGCGTTGCAAGCTGTACTAGGCTGGTGCTACATTCAATAACGTCTTTATAAACGTGTGAGCTCATCATAGCAGCCTAAGCAGTGCAATAAGCACTTGCAGTGGAATTCTTGATGTTCTGTGTTTGTTACTGTCATAATTCAGATTTTTTGTCGTGTTTTTTAAAGTCACGTTCATTTATTACTAGCTGGCATGCAACTGATTTGCTGCAACAAAATATAATTGCACCGAACTTTCGCACCTTTCAGAAAGAAGATGTAGACTCATAGCCAAATCTCACTCGACCTATGGCTGTTCCGTTTTGTGCTGAAGTATGCATTAGTTGTCATGTGCCTACTGATGTTTCTTTTCATTTATATCAAGCTGTGGCCATCATGTGTTGTTGAGTGCTTTTTCATGGGTGCAGCAGTGATAAGAAGAGTGTGAGAACTTGGCAGAATTTGTGTATAAGTTAGCCTATCGTACTGTGTGATGATAAAGTACGCAAAGAAAATTTTGAGCACGGCTTATGCATATAGAAATGAGCACTAGCATTCAAAAACTAGGTGAAAAAAAGCATTGGTATATTAGTCTCTTGCACTTAATTTGTGTATCAAGTATAGGTTTTTGCCACTATCAATACAAATCAATTAATGTAGTCACACTATTTGATATTTTGAAAAACCTAAACTCTCACATTTTTATCATTGGTTTACCGAAATGGTCTGCACCCGCAAGACATGGCTTGAATAAAATTCTTACTGAATATCTGTGTGGTGAACAAAATATTTGAGCCAGATTTTGCTAACAGTGGATGTAAAAATATTTGTTGACATCTAACGGGTGTACTGTATGGATACAGTATGTCCGTTTTCTAAAAGCCATTGAAGATTTCACGCGGCCTTGCAATTAATAATCGAATTTTCTGTACCCGAGTCTTATATATATTTGTGTCACAGTGTGTATGAAAGAAACCTAATAAAATACACCAAATGAGCTAACCTATTCGCTTAATAAAGCATAACTGAATCAAATTTAGCATGAGTAAACAAAAGAGGAATGGCAAATAATTATAGGCAAAGGGAAAAAGATGTTAGCGTCGTGGTGGAAGCTTTTGTATGGCGTTTTATTGCCAAGTATAGGGAGATTGATAGCTGCACTAGGTCCTATGTGTGTCACAATATTGCCTATAAATAAAGAAACATTTCTGGTCAATAAAATATTTGCCTTTCCACTGCAGAGCCATTGCTGGTAGGGTGCGACAATTAATCTGGCAATCAGGGTGAGACCTGTGTCGCAGGGCCTGCTGGACAATACCCACAAGGATGTGGTGGCTTCATATGGACATCGCATGTGCCATAACCACAAGGCCAGCTAGGAATCCGAAAGTTCGACAAGTAGCGTTTTTATTTCTCCAGCAAAGTCGTGCTCCTGTCTGCAGATCAGGTAAATTGAACTCTGAAGTCGAGAGCTTTCAATCATTTGTTGAGCATTTGGAGCTTCAGAGCAGATGACACAACTTAATAAGAGAAATCGTGCCTATTTTTACCAATAATTGGTACTGAAGCATAAGAAATTCACAAGAATTTGGTTCCTGTAATTGCCAGCAGAAAAGCTCTTCGTGAAAGTAAGATAACTAGTTCAAATTCACTACTGCTCGAAGACGTCTGTAATTGTGGAAAGTTTGTAAATTCAGTCATAAATTTCAGCTTCACAATGCAAGTGACGAAGATTTGTAGAAGGTTTGAAGGACCCAATCCAAAAATGTAACTGTTCTAGTGGTTGATCTGCATGGCAAAATGGTAGCTTCAATTCAACTCGTGTTTGAAATCGTTTGCTTTTGACAAAAGATGGACCACAATACAAACTGCTGAAATAAAAGTCAGAAACCTGGAAAAGTGCTTAAATGCAGTTAGTATGAAAAGAAGCTTTGCCGAAGGTGTAGTGGCCCCCCCCCCCGAACGCACTCAAACAAGATGTTCAAAGGGAGTAAGGCCAAGAAATTGAACTGGTATAGCTGTTGCAAGGCTCAAGTGCCAGAAAATTGCTGTGACAAAAAATACTCATGCTAGCTAAGCTCATCAACAAAACATGTGACGAACAAGGATAAATCAAGGCTGAGTGCATGCAGTAATTTTAATACAACCACCAGAAAAACAAATACACTCCAAACAACTGTGCACTCGCGTCAGAAAAAAAAATTATGGGGTGACACTTTCTGGGAATTGCCGTGGTTCTTAAATTAAGGTGGACATGTGGTCATAGCAGCCATAATATGTGGAAGTATGCTTCAAACGCTGCATTGTTGGGCTAGTTAGTTTACATTTGGCCTAGAGGAGCGAAGGCTTGGAATCAAAGGAAGACTACTTAGAAGACGCTTGACTTCCACCTGGGTTTATTTTGAAAAGTATTTCAGCGCAAAAACAAATGTGCAGGCGCAGTCACACCTGCTTCTCACTGAGCCGACAACATACATATGGGGACAAAATGTGTTAACAATGTACAATACCATGAAGGGGGCATGCTTAATCAGTTTTTTTTATCTAACTGCGTTCAAGAAAGTTTATTTCCTTCATTGTCAAATGCCCGATGATGCACTAATGCATGCATCTGCGGCAATTTCAATATTTCCTGCCTGTAATATTTTGCACTCACACCTGCCTTTACCTTTGCCCTTGACATTCGCCTCCTCGAAAAGTGCATTGCAGCCAAATGTACTGCAATGTGCAGGAAGGTGCCCACCATTGTTTTGAGCATTCACTGTAGTTGCAGGCTCTCTGAGTTTATTGTAAGGGCATCGGCCTGTTTGGGGGATGTACGCTTTACCACAGCTGAATGGTATCTTATATACCACTTCCGTAGCACAGCGGACAAAAGGCTTCTTATGTTTTTTTCGACACACTTCTTTCTCTTCTTTCACCTGCAAGAAGTATACAAAGGGAGAAGCTTTCGGGGTGCCGTGACGACGAAGTCTATGCCCTGCTTTGAAGCTATCCTCTTAAGATTGCGTGAAATCGTGTAATTGTAGGGAAATACAACAAACTTGTTCAACTTGTTGGACCTCTGTCGTGTAGGCATGATGGGTGAAGCCGGAATCTGCTTCAGAAGGGAGGATGCTACGGCAACGATCAATGTAAAAAGGAAACCTGAAGTTTGAAGGCACTAAATCTGGTGGTCGAAGCTGAAGTTGACCTGAAGAGAGCGTGACTTGGCCATAGCCGAGTTGAGGCACGAAGAAGCAATTCGCCTTTTCACCACTATAGTTTGGAAAGAGTCAAATGGGAAGATAGATTTTTTTGACCGTGGCTTATACTCCCAGGAAATGAGGTTATCCCAAGTTTTCTGGATCACATTATTGTGTGAAAGGTCCATTGTAAAGGATATTGAGGGTGGATATTGCTTAAAGCACTGTTCAACCAACAACAATACGATCCAGTTTTGGATTTAGCATTGTTTTTCAATTGTGACGACGGCATTTGCTGGCAGTTTCATCCACGGTCAAAAAAAAGCTATCCTCCCATATGACTCTTCCATACTATACTGGTGAAAACAGGAATCACTTCTTCATGCCTCAACACGACTCTGTCTAAGTCATGCTATCATAAGGACAGCCTTCGCTTTGACTGCCAGATTTTACACCCTCTAACTTCACAAGTTTTTCTTCCACATTGCTCGTTGCCATAGCACCCTCCCTTCTCAAATAGATTGTGACTGCACTGAGCATGCCAACACGACAGAAGTCCAGCAAGTTTGTTGCAATTTATTAGATTCACATAATTTCACACAACCTTAAGCAAATGTTCAAAGCATAACGAAGACCTCGTCTTCTGAGCCCCCTTAAAGCTTTTTCATTTTCACTCTTGCAGATGACGGAACAGAGAAAGAAGTCTGTTTAGAGAAACATAACAAGCCATTTGCCCCTGTGCTACGCAAGTGGTATATAAGATACTACTATGTTGTGGCAAAGCTTTTATCGGCCAAACAGGCCGATGCCCTAACAATGGACTAGGCAGGTGTGAGTGCAAAACCTTGCAAGTGAGAAAGATTAAAATTGCCGCAGATGCATTCATTAGTGCATCATTGGTGGATCTGACAATGATCCACCGATCCTAGTCAAACTCCCGTGCGCATGTCAAATCGACTAAACAACCAGCGAAGTTTCAAACGCATTTACGGCCGCACCCAAGCATTGAAATTATGAGCACTGTCCACAGCCGTAACACTATGGAATGATCTTCCTAACACAATAGTTTCAATCACTGACCATACACTATTCCAACACCAAGTATACCGGCATCACTTTCTATAAAAATGTAGCTCTGTATACGTGTACATATCTGCACATTTGTTCTGACTTTGTTTCTCGTGCTCATGTTTTGGCACCATTTATTTTGAGTACCTGCCATTTATTCAACTTTGTATTAGACACCACCATACTAACTACATTGTTTTTTCATGCCCTTCTACTGTAAGTTATGTTATATTACCACATTGTAATGTTTTGTACTCTGTTGCTTCTGTTATGTTTTGTTTTCTTTTGTCACCCCCCTTACTCAATGTCCCTACGGGAACCTGTAAGGTAACGTGAATCAAATAATAAAACGAAATAAACTACCTTGAACACAGTTGAGTCTTAAAACTGATTAAGCATGCCCTATCCATCGTATCACGTTTTTTTACCCAGATATATGTTGTTGGTTCAGTGAAAATCAGGTGTGACGGTGCCTGCGAATTTGTTTTCCTGCTGAAATTCTTTTCAAAATAAATTCGGGTGGAAGTTGAGCGTCTTCTAATTAGTCTTCCTTTGATTCCAAGCCTTCCCTCCTCTAGGCCAAATGTAAACTAACTAGCCCAACAATGCAGTGTTTTGAAGCATACTTCCACATATTATGACTGCTGTGGCCACATGTCCACCTTAATTTAAGAACCACGGCACTTCCCAGAAAGTGTCACCCCATAATCTTTTTTTTTCTGATGCGACTGCACAGTTGTTTTGAGTGTATTCGTGTTTTTCTGGTGGTTTTATTAAAATTGTTGCATGCATTTAGCCTTCATTTATCCTTGTTCGTCACCTGTTTTGTTGATGTCTTCAAAAGCTTGTGTGAGTGGAAAAAGCAGTAGAGCTTTAACAGTCGGGTATCACAACATGTTTTGGCTGCAAGCTACACTATACTGCTCCTAACTGTGGTTACCGAAGCCGTGATTTAAAAAAAAATCAAGTGGGTGATGTGTGACGAAACTGTCGGGCCAGTTGTGGCACCTTACTTTTATACTGTCACATGTCAACCCAAAAGAGTGAGTAGCACCCACGATATATATCTCTATGGCTTTTTCTGTATGAAACAAGCTTGCTTAGTAGTGCTGCTGTATATGCAGTAGGGGGTGGGGTAGCAGGGGGGGGGGGGGGGTAGCAGACAATAGTCAAGCATGGAGTCTGCTGTATCCTGCGCAGCACCTTTGATACACACCATACCTCATTCTAGTAGCAAGACCTGCATCGGGCAAACTGCACATTGAATAATTGAGCAACTGTGGAATATGCATAATGCGTAATAGATATTGGAATAGGAGGACATCTTGTTGCTCATCTCAACTTTACTGCTACAGCTTTGCCTCATGATTTTGTAAGACAATGATTTTTTACAGAAGCGAGGGTAAGTATGTTGCTTGCCCTGAAGCTCGCCACATCAAAAAAAGGGAAAGCTTTGTATCATTGATAGTTTTATATTTTTTTTAAACCCGTTAATTTTCAATTGGTGCATTGACTTCATTGTTAACTATTTGTGTTCGTATGTGATATGTTTTGCTGCATACCGTAATTACTCGAATCTAACGTGCACCTTTTTTCCGGTTAAGCGAGTTCATAAATCGCATGCACGTTAGGATCGAGTACGAACAAAAAAATTACGGTCAATCTATTGCCATCGGCAAATCGAAAATGGCCGCCCCCTACGTGCGTCGGCATGGCGCGTCGGCCATTTCTGTCTATGTGTTTCCCATGTGCGGCACTTCGTACGCGTGCTGAGGAGTTCGTCATCTAGTAGTGCATTAGCATCGACGGCGTGGAAGGGCCGACTCCAGAAACTCGAGTGCACCACGATGCCGCTTTTAAAAGAAAAGTCATCGCGTATGCAGAAACGAACGGAAATCAGGCCGCATTGCGGTCATTCAGACTTCCCGAAACGTGCGTCCGGGACCGGCGGAAACAAAAGCAGAAGATTGTCGACAGCAAAGCTTCACGCAAAGGCTTCAGTGGACCACAGCAGGGTTGGTTTCCGCAAATTAAAGAGCTGCTCGGCGAGTATGTGCTTGAGCAGCGAGCGGCACAGCGGCCCGTGACGACAGAACTGTTGCAAGTGCGGGCTATGCAATTAGTCTCAGAAAAAGGTCTAATGCGGAGCCAGTTTAAAGCGAGCAGGTGCTGGCTAACTAACTTCATGAAGAGGAAAGGCTTTTCCCTCCGAAGGGGAACATGCATATGCGAAAAGTTTTGCGGAGGAGTACGATGAAAAGCTTCACAGTTTTCAGAGGTTCAACCTAAACTTGCGGCGCAACAACGGCTACCTGCTTGGGCAAATCGGGAATGCTGATCAGACGCCTCTTTACTTCGACATGCCTGGCACCACAACCGTCGAGAAGGGGGCGAAGCAAGCTCGCGTGCTGACATCGGTCCACGGTAAAACTACAGTGACGGCAATGCTCTGTTACACGTCAGACGGGCACAAGCTTCGCCCGTACCTCATATTAAAATAGAAGATGCTCCCGAAAGGAGTCGTTCTTTCGAGTGGTGTGATCGTGCGGGCCAGCGAGAAAAATGGGTGCGCATTGCAATCGATGTCATATGTTTTTTTTTTTTTTCGCGGTGGAAATCGGGTGCGTGTGACAATCGAGGGCGCGGTAGAATCGAGTAAATACGGTATGTAATGTTATGTAGCTATGGCATTTATAAGTCCCTGACTCTTTATTCACATTAGGCAAGAACTGTTGAAAAATCTGAATAATCGAAAGTCCGAAAGAAAGGACTCGCCAGAAAAAAAAGCACCTTTATTGGCCAAGTGGCCAGAAAAATTAGTGCACGTCTGCACACAAGCACAATTACAGGTGACTAATTCTGCCCGTATTTTAGCTAGTGTTTGGCCATAACTATAGGTCATAGCTGTGTTAAGGCATGTGCTAAATATGCATAGCATTTGTGTGGATGGCACTTCAGGGGGGTCATCATAAGCCTCTGTTCACCCATCATTGCCCGACTCAAACTCCTGAGCAGCATCAGATTAATGTCTCCCTACATTGTTCTTGCAAGTTATTGCAGCTTCTTTCAACGCCATCTATGTCTTGTAAATTCTGAATCCTCTTGTTAGTGCCAACGACACAAATAGAATTGGTAGCGTTGGAGCCTTTTTAGCAGGCCTTGCAGCAAACAAGGGAGCGAGACACAAAACACGCGTGACCACATAAATACTTGACAAGCAAACTCTCAAATGCCAAAAGGAACTAAGTTGCATAAAGCTAGTCTTAGCCGGGAAGTGAGGTGGCATTCCGACACCATAAGACGTTCGGCGTAACGACCACAGTGGTTTCTTGGTGTCACAGGTGCAGCGTGGTGGCCACGCCCCAATCAAAGACGTTAACATGAGCGAGTGTGAGCGGCACCATCAGAAATAGTGTGTGTCCCCCGTGATTCAACAGCGCATTCTGGACCTATTCCCTGATTTAGTCAAAACGCACACTTTATAATGAGCCACCCAGCTCATTCGCAAGAGATCTCTCGCCCTGTCTGTACCGAATGTAATAAATCCTCTGTTAAGTTTGCCATCCTACTCCATAGTGCACATGTGTTTTCTTTTCTGTCTCTCTACACCCCCTTTCTTGCCCCTCTTTCTCCACCTCTAGTGCTGGGCAGCAAACTGGATGCCAAGATCTGGTTAATCCCCCAGCCTTCCTTTTTCTCTCTTGCCGTCTTACTGCCTTGGCATCTTCATCCCGGATATCTGATGCCTGAATTAAAAGGCATCAAATATTTTCTGCAGCATGTTGAGACGCTGCATATAAGTGGTCATCCTCGAAAATTATCAACTTTAACACCCCGGACAGGTCATGATATACCCTGAGCAGGTTCGAGCATGTATTTTGCCTCGACGCTTCTAATCTCCATTAAACTTCTCTCTTTCGATTTCATCCTTCGGGGCTCTGTGTAGTTCTTCACCTAACGCGCTCCATTCGTGCTGCACTGCTACCATTTCATTTCTTCTGTGTATACGCCCTGTTTCGGGCACGATCATAGGCAGCCATCTTGGACTGATTATGATGCCGTTTTGCATCCATATGAATATTCGAATAGTGCTACGGTGAACTCGCATGCATCAACACGCTGGGCCAGTACATTCAACGTTGTATGACCAAAATCATTGCTAAATACGACATAGAAAACCAGCAAAAATTGATTTTAAGCCTAAAAGGGCAGCGTCTATGCATTACTGTAACTGTTACATTTATTTTCTGTCAATTTGTCCAATATGTCATTTCATGCAGCGGCCACCGAACTTGTGCTGCTGTTCATAGTGGTACTCTCGGTCTGTGAAGCTGGATGAAAATAACTAAGAAGCCTGTTTTTTTACTGGCTAAATAAATGTGAAACGAAGCTATAAATCAAGATGAAAAAGAAAAAGACAAATCTGTGAAAATTCGTTACTGGTGCGTAAATGGCGCGCCGATTGCGCCGATAAAAAAACGTCGGCGGCGGCGGCGGCGGCGCGCTGATCAGTTCGCGTCGGCGGCGGCGGCGTGGGGAAAACTCATGACGGCGGCGCGCCGACCAGTCGGCGCACACCTCTACTCAGAGCCTTCGACGCCATTTGCCCTTGTGTTGTCGTGTCGGAACCATCTCTTCTTGCGGAGTTCTCTTTTTCTTCCATTGTGACCGTATTTGCATGCCACCACCATCGTGCGCTACAGTGATGGCAACGCCGAAAAAGCGGCAGAGTCCACCGACCGGGTCCACCGACGATGACTGCCCGACTTTCGATGCTGTCCTTCCCACAGATGCGACCTTTCAGGACTACATCGCGATTGATCATGGTGTCGCCACGAGTGGTCTCCTGACCGATCAAGAGATTATTAATGTTGTCACGGGCGCCCATGAAGACCACGATTCCGACGAAGAATCATGCGAGGAGATATAGCCGGGACCTCATCGCACCTCACGGGAAGTCTCGGAGGCGCTGTTAATATTTGGGGACGCTTGCCTGAACACTCCCGACAGCTCGCGTGCTGTTGGCCATTTGGAACAGTTAAGAAAAATTGTGATGTCAGCTGGAATCTGCGCGAAAACACAGACGACCATTACAAAATTCTTCAACAAATAAAGGTATGCTTCTGCAGCTTGATTTTAAATGTTGTTTTCCCTGTTCATTCGTTAATTCGGCATTCGGTTAATTCCGACAGTTTTTCCGGTCCCATGAAATCCGAATTAACGATCTTTTACTGCATCTGAATACGCCCATTTCGACAAGAACAAACAAGCGAGAAGGACTGTTCTAAGCCTCAGCGTCAACGTCGCAAAAGTTATTTCAGTAGGCAAGTTTGAAATAGCCCGCACCGCGCCGACGCTCTTCAAAAAGTTCATGAACCGCGCCTTACGTGACGTCCCGGCGTAGCAAGAACGACACGCAAGCGTGGAGGAGAAAGTTGTCCGGACCAACGCCTCCTCTAGAAAGATGCCTGCCACATGAGAAGAAAAACAGCAGCCCCTCTCTTTCCTTCCTTAATTTTAAAATGTTCCTGGTCGCTAGCGTCACTTGTGGCGGGCGGTACAACAACGCAACACTTTGCATAGCCTCCGAAACAGTAATGCACAATTGCAGGTCTCGAACAACTCTCGACGGACGCGCCCCTATGGGCCGCAGATGAAAAACGCTTTGCTGCTACCGGCCACCGCTAGGGTAGGGTGGCTAGAATGACTAGCTAGGGCTCCTTCCTCCATAAGCTAGGGCCTCTGGTGATGATAAATGGATGGATGACCGCCGCCGTGATGATGGCGGGATGATCGAATGAGTGAATATGGCTCTACCCTTTAGATCGGAAGGTGGCTAGCGCCACCAAGTCGTAATACTTACTGAACCAAAAACAAGATTTATTTTTTCCCTTAAATACTTTGCAGTGAAAGGTTCAATTTCAACTCGTGCCTTGACTTTAGCCACCAATCAGATAACCTCCTTCTAGTTAGTTTTACCCACTTAAAGTCTATTTTCCCCTCACTGTCCCTAAACCCCAGTGCTTTGTAAACTCTGCGCCATCAACCTGAACTACAGGAGGAAGCCCTTTACAGAACATTATGAAGTGTTCGGCAGTTTCTTCTTCCTCTTCACACGCACTGCATACCATGTCTACCCCTTCGTTTTTGGCCCGATATGTCTTGGTTCGCAATACTCTCGTCCTGGCTTCAAACAGTACAGAACTACCCCGAGTATTATCATAGATCCTTTCCTTGGCTATTTTTTGCTTAAAAGTTTGATAGATCTCTAGTGCAGACTTCTTAATCATGCCAATTCTCCGCATATCGGTCTCAGCTTCCTTCACCTTCTTTTTAACCGATAATTCTTTTTGGTTTGGCCCCCTGCTGTTTTCCAAGTATTTACCAGTCGATTTTCTGGTTCGCTTCCGCCATTTTGTATCAACATTATTCATGTACAAGTAGCTGAAAACCTTCCTAGCCCAACGCTCCTCCCCCTTTTCTCTCAATCGCTTCTCTAATTTTATCTTGCTGCTAGCTTCCCTGCCCTCAAATGATGTCCATCCCATATCACCTGATAGTGTCATCCCATATGACATGAGAGTGTCGGTAGCAAGCGTCATCGTGCGGAGCTTGTTTAAAACTGAAGGAGGCCAACTCCGCTGGGAGCGCGAGCCATTCCTCAGGCATCTTGCTAGAGGAGGCGTTGTCCGGACTATGCCATCTTGTGTACTTCGGAGCGCGGGAAAGTGCGTCGCTTCGGTACTATACCCGGTTCTGTGCCTCTACCTTCTGTTCGTTGAGGCAGCCAGCGGCGGCCGGGACTAAGTCGTCGGTGTTGTCAAAAGCGGAGGGCACATGGTAAGTAAATCCGAATGAGCTTTGTGCGTTATTTGTTCGTATGTGTGCGCGCTGCGGCAACCCAATCAGTTGGTAGAAGGCTCGCGCTGGGTTCAAATTCGACATTTATTCTCTCCGGAGCGAAAGCGGCAAAACTCACCGGGAATTCACTCGCTTCGCCGCCTGTGCCGCCGTAAACCTACGCCGCGAAGCCGGAACGAAGAAATTGGTCCGATTTTCCCGTCACGCGAAAGCGGACCCTCTTTCCGATCCACGGCCGCCTATCTAAAAACCACGCGATCTGAATAGCCGGTGCCAAATGCAACAAGGCGGTGAAAGCATCGGTGGTGGCTTGCAACGGCTCTAATTGCAAACTACGAGGACGCGTTCATTGAGAGCCTGGTTTGCATTACGATCGCCGAGAACACTTGAAGTAGACGGTGCAACAGCAGCGAGTCGGCATGCCCGAACGTGTCTCGTTTTTGTGCGCAGTCGGCTGAATCCAGCGCCGAGGCTGCCGGTGCATTCGCTCGCGCCGTTTTTGCTGGCGTTTGTGTCTCCAAACAAAGATTCAAAAAGTGCTGGCTGTGTCTTTACAGTACTTTGCGTAAAAACTGGAATTCCTTATGGAACATAGCGCGCAGAAAGCAGGCAAACACGAATTCGCGAAAGCAGTGGCGGCCGCATCATTCCCCGGGCCCATTACAAATGCGAACATTTTCGACGCGTGCGGACGTGGTTTTCCGGCGGCTCTAGTGTTTTCGTTTCGGGCGTAGCCAGGGGGTGGCACACCGGGCCCGTGGTCCCCATCCCCTCTCAAATTTGTGGTCGTTGGCATGGAGAGCAGAAAATGGTCATTTTATAAAAGTGCCCCCCCCCCCCCTCCCACGAAAAAAATTCAATTCTGGCTAGGCACCTACTTCTCAAGTGTGAATGCGGCATGTGTGTTGCAAGCGCGTGCTCTTAATAGCTTCGGTCGAAGGGAAGGAGTATTAGGAATGACCATACATGCAAAACGTGTGTCACGCAAATGTGCAGTTTTGTCGACAAAACCACCGTGGGGTATTCGTAACGACACTTGAGATCATGAAAAACCTCGCATTCCTTTGGTGTGCTTCTATTTGGTGCTGCTAACGCTTGGTGTAACGAGCGACGGCGTGGAGCATTCGGCCCGAAAGTTCTTTCATGCAGAGCAAACTTATGAGTTGCTGTAGCACGCGATCACCTAGAATGCGTTCGTTTATTAATATATTCATTTGATTAAAATTAACCAGAAAGAATGTTTTCCGCAAGTTCAAGTTCAGTTTCGTTTTCTTCTACAAGCAATGTGGTAAGAGAGGCTGATTCTTAGCTACGATGATTCGAGCTACGAGCAGCCTCTTCCTGGGCTTTTCTTCTCTGGCTCATGGGGAACTCGACTTCGATTATTCGACCGCGATTAGGTGTGCCTTATCGATGCTAATTATGCTCGACTAAATGAAGTGATACCATTATCGATAATGCCTAATTCGGTTTAGGTATACTTAACTTGACCCACCTCGGCTCATTTAAGCGTTGCATGGATTAACACGAAAACAGCAAACGACTATGCCTAAATAAAATTAGCTTAATTTAATCTGCTTATGCTTGGCTTTTACAGGTTATATTATGCTACACTACGCTTGAGTAGTTTTTACTACAGTTTGGTGCAACAAGGCAAGTTTAACTTGGATTAATGTGATAAGGGCAAGCTGCGCAGAGGAAATTTAATTTTTTATGCTTGGCTTCATTTGGTTATATGGTGCTAGCTATGCTTATTTTAGGCTAACTGGTAAAAAAAAAGAGCTACGCGCTCGGCACTTCAATTGGCGCTGCCTAAGCTGCTATGTGAAAGAGCGGCAGAAATTTTACGGAGCAAAGAAAGCAACACTCACTGGTCGTTTTGGCTATGAGCGCCATAACTTCGTCAAACAAAGTGCTGTACGAGGCCACCTGATTACGAATGGACAGGCATGTACACTGTAGCAGGCAGTATCCAGAGATGGCACGTCGATGCATTTTGCCACACAACCCTTCTTCTGCACACTTTTGCTTACGCCTGTACGTTTAACACGCGTTGCAAGCTGTACTAGGCTGGTGCTACATTCAATAACGTCTTTATAAACGTGTGAGCTCATCATAGTAGCCTAAGCAGTGCAATAAGCACTTGCAGTGGAATTCTTGATGTTCTGTGTTTGTTACTGTCATAATTCAGATTTTTTGTCGTGTTTTTTAAAGTCACGTTCATTTATTACTAGCTGGCATGCAACTGATTTGCTGCAACAAAATATAATTGCACCGAACTTTCGCACCTTTCAGAAAGAAGATGTAGACTCATAGCCAAATCTCACTCGACCTATGGCTGTTCCGTTTTGTGCTGAAGTATGCATTAGTTGTCATGTGCCTACTGATGTTTCTTTTCATTTATATCAAGCTGTGGCCATCATGTGTTGTTGAGTGCTTTTTCATGGGTGCAGCAGTGATAAGAAGAGTGTGAGAACTTGGCAGAATTTGTGTATAAGTTAGCCTATCGTACTGTGTGATGATAAAGTACGCAAAGAAAATTTTGAGCACGGCTTATGCATATAGAAATGAGCACTAGCATTCAAAAACTAGGTGAAAAAAAGCATTGGTATATTAGTCTCTTGCACTTAATTTGTGTATCAAGTATAGGTTTTTGCCACTATCAATACAAATCAATTAATGTAGTCACACTATTTGATATTTTGAAAAACCTAAACTCTCACATTTTTATCATTGGTTTACCGAAATGGTCTGCACCCGCAAGACATGGCTTGAATAAAATTCTTACTGAATATCTGTGTGGTGAACAAAATATTTGAGCCAGATTTTGCTAACAGTGGATGTAAAAATATTTGTTGACATCTAACGGGTGTACTGTATGGATACAGTATGTCCGCTTTCTAAAAGCCATTGAAGATTTCACGCGGCCTTGCAATTAATAATCGAATTTTCTGTACCCGAGTCTTATATATATTTGTGTCACAGTGTGTATGAAAGAAACCTAATAAAATACACCAAATGAGCTAACCTATTCGCTTAATAAAGCATAACTGAATCAAATTTAGCATGAGTAAACAAAAGAGGAATGGCAAATAATTATAGGCAAAGGGAAACAGATGTTAGCGTCGTGGTGGAAGCTTTTGTATGGCGTTTTATTGCCAAGTATAGGGAGATTGATAGCTGCACATGGTCCTATGTGTGTCACAATATTGCCTATAAATAAAGAAACATTTCTGGTCAATAAAATATTTGCCTTTCCACTGCAGAGCCATTGCTGGTAGGGTGCGACAATTAATCTGGCAATCAGGGTGAGACCTGTGTCGCAGGGCCTGCTGGACAATACCCACAAGGATGTGGTGGCTTCATATGGACATCGCATGTGCCATAACCACAAGGCCAGCTAGGAATCCGAAAGTTCGACAAGTAGCGTTTTTATTTCTCCAGCAAAGTCGTGCTCCTGTCTGCAGATCAGGTAAATTGAACTCTGAAGTCGAGAGCTTTCAATCATTTGTTGAGCATTTGGAGCTTCAGAGCAGATGACACAACTAAATAAGAGAAATCGTGCCTATTTTTACCAATAATTGGTACTGAAGCATAAGAAATTCACAAGAATTTGGTTCTGTAATTGCCAGCAGAAAAGCTCTTCGTGAAAGTAAGATAACTAGTTCAAATTCACTACTGCTCGAAGACGTCTGTAATTGTGGAAAGTTTGTAAATTCAGTCATAAATTTCAGCTTCACAATGCAAGTGACGAAGATTTGTAGAAGGTTTGAAGGACCCAATCCAAAAATGTAACTGTTCTAGTGGTTGATCTGCATAGCAAAATGGTAGCTTCAATTCAACTCTTGTTTGAAATCGTTTGCTTTTGACAAAAGATGGACCACAATACAAACTGCTGAAATAAAAGTCAGAAACCTGGAAATGTGCTTAAATGCAGTTAATATGAAAAGAAGCTTTGCCGAAGGTGTAGTGGCCCCCCCGAACGCACTGAAACAAGATGTTCAAAGGGAGTGAGGCCAAGAAATTGAACTGTTATAGCTGTTGCAAGGCTCAAGTGCCAGAAAATTGCTGTGACAAAAAATACTCATGCTAGCTAAGCTCATCAACAAAACATGTGACGAACAAGGATGAATCAAGGCTGAGTGCATGCAGTAATTTTAATACAACCACCAGAAAAACAAATACACTCCAAACAACTGTGCACTCGCGTCAGAAAAAAAATTATGGGGTGACACTTTCTGGGAATTGCCGTGGTTCTTAAATTAAGGTGGACATGTGGTCATAGCAGCCATAATATGTGGAAGTATGCTTCAAACGCTGCATTGTTGGGCTAGTTAGTTTACATTTGGCCTAGAGGAGCGAAGGCTTGGAATCAAAGGAAGACTACTTAGAAGACGCTTGACTTCCACCTGGGTTTATTTTGAAAAGTATTTCAGCGCAAAAACAAATGTGCAGGCGCAGTCACACCTGCTTCTCACTGAGCCGACAACATACATATGGGGACAAAATGTGTTAACAATGTACAATACCGTGAAGGGGGCATGCTTAATCAGTTTTTTTTTATCTAACTGCGTTCAAGAAAGTTTATTTTCTTAATTGTCAAATGCCCGATGATGCACTAATGCATGCATCTGCGGCAATTTCGATATTTCCTGCCTGTAATATTTTGCACTCACACCTGCCTTTACCTTTGCCCTTGACATTCGCCTCCTCGAAAAGTGCATTGCAGCCAAATGTACTGCAATGTGCACGAAGGTGCCCACCATTGTTTTGAGCATTCACTGTAGTTGCAGGCTCTCTGAGTTTATTGTAAGGGCATCGGCCTGTTTGGGGGATGTACGCTTTACCACAGCTGAATGGTATTTTATATACCACTTCCGTAGCACAGCGGACAAAAGGCTTCTTATGTTTTTTTCGACACACTTCTTTCTCTTCTTTCACCTGCAAGAAGTATACAAAGGGAGAAGCTTTCGGGGTGCCGTGACGACGAAGTCTATGCCCTGCTTTGAAGCTATCCTCTTAAGATTGCGTGAAATCGTGTAATTGTAGGGAAATACAACAAACTTGTTCAACTTGTTGGACCTCTGTCGTGTAGGCATGATGGGTGAAGCCGGAATCTGCTTCAGAAGGGAGGATGCTACGGCAACGATCAATGTAAAAAGAAAACCTGAAGTTTGAAGGCACTAAATCTGGTGGTCGAAGCTGAAGTTGACCTGAAGAGAGCGTGACTTGGCCATAGCCGAGTTGAGGCACGAAGAAGCAATTCGCCTTTTCACCACCATAGTTTGGAAAGAGTCAAATGGGAAGATAGCTTTTTTTGACCGTGGCTTATACTCCCAGGAAATGAGGTTATCCCAAGTTTTCTGGATCACATTATTGTGTGAAAGGTCCATTGTAAAGGATATTGAGGGTGGATATTGCTTAAAGCACTGTTGAACCAACAACAATACGATCCAGTTTTTGATTTAGCATTGTTTTTCAATTGTGACGACGGCATTTGCTGGCAGTTTCATCCACGGTCAAAAAAAAGCTATCCTCCCATATGACTCTTCCATACTATACTGGTGAAAACAGGGATCACTTCTTCATGCCTCAACACGACTCTTCCTGCTGAAATTCTTTTCAAAATAAATTCGGGTGGAAGTTGAGCGTCTTCTAATTAGTCTTCCTTTGATTCCAAGCCTTCCCTCCTCTAGGCCAAAAGTAAACTAACTAGCCCAACAATGCAGTGTTTTGAAGCATACTTCCACATATTATGACTGCTGTGGCCACATGTCCACCTTAATTTAAGAACCACGGCACTTCCCAGAAAGTGTCACCCCATAATCTTTTTTTTTCTGATGCGACTGCACAGTTGTTTTGAGTGTATTCGTGTTTTTCTGGTGCTTTTATTAAAATTGTTGCATGCATTTAGCCTTCATTTATCCTTGTTCGTCACCTGTTTTGTTGATGTCTTCAAAAACTTGTGTGAGAGGAAAAAGCAGTAGAGCTTTAACAGTCGGGTATCACAACATGTTTTGGCTGCAAGCTACACTATACTGCTCCTAACTGTGGTTACCGAAGCCGTGATTTAAAAAAAAATCAAGTGGGTGATGTGTGACGAAACTGTCGGGCCAGTTGTGGCACCTTACTTTTATACTGTCACATGTCAACCCAAAAGAGTGAATAGCACCCACGATATATATCTCTATGGCTTTTTCTGTATGAAACAAGCTTGCTTAGTAGTGCTGCTGTATATGCAGTAGGGGGTTGTGTAGCAGGGGGGGTAGCAGACAATAGTCAAGCATGGAGTCTGCTGTATCCTGCGCAGCACCTTTGATACACACCATACCTCATTCTAGTAGCAAGACCTGCATCGGGCAAACTGCACATTGAATAATTGAGCAACTGTGGAATATGCATAATGCGTAATAGATATTGGAATAGGAGGACATCTTGTTGCTCATCTCAACTTTACTGCTACAGCTTTGCCTCATGATTTTGTAAGACAATGATTTTTTACAGAAGCGAGGGTAAGTATGTTGCTTGCACTGAAGCTCGCCACATCAAAAAAAGGGAAAGCTTTGTATCATTGATAGTTTTATATTTTTTTAAACCCGTTAATTTTCAATTGGTGCATTGACTTCATTGTTAACTATTTGTGTTCGTATGTGATATGTTTTGCTGCATACCGTAATTACTCGAATCTAACGTGCACCTTTTTTCCGGTTAAGCGAGTTCATAAATCGCATGCACGTTAGAATCGAGTACGAACAAAAAAATTACGGTCAATCTATTGCCATCGGCAAATCGAAAATGGCCGCCCCCTACGTGCGTCGGCATGGCGCGTCGGCCATTTCTGTCTATGTGTTTCCCATGTGCGGCACTTCGTACGCGTGCTGAGGAGTTCGTCATCTAGTAGTGCATTAGCATCGACGGCGTGGAAGGGCCGACTCCAAAAACTCGAGTGCACCACGATGCCGCTTTTAAAAGAAAAGTCATCGCGTATGCAGAAACGAACGGAAATCAGGCCGCATTGCGGTCATTCAGACTTCCCGAAACGTGCGTCCAGGACCGGCGGAAACAAAAGCAGAAGATTGTCGACAGCAAAACTTCACGCAAAGGCTTCAGTGGACCACAGCAGGGTTGGTTTCCGCAAATTAAAGAGCTGCTCGGCGAGTATGTGCTTGAGCAGCGAGCCGCACAGCGGCCCGTGACGACAGAACTGTTGCAAGTGCGGGCTATGCAATTAGTCTCAGAAAAAGGTCTAATGCAGAGCCAGTTTAAAGCGAGCAGGTGCTGGCTAACTAACTTCATGAAGAGGAAAGGCTTTTCCCTCCGAAGGGGAACATGCATATGCGAAAAGTTTTGCGGAGGAGTACGATGAAAAGCTTCACAGTTTTCAGAGGTTCAACCTAAACTTGCGGCGCAACAACGGCTACCTGCTTGGGCAAATCTGGAATGCTGATCAGACGCCTCTTTACTTCGACATGCCTGGCACCACAACCGTCGAGAAGGGGGCGAAGCAAGCTCGCGTGCTGACATCGGTCCACGGTAAAACTACAGTGACGGCAATGCTCTGTTACACGTCAGACGGGCACAAGCTTCGCCCGTACCTCATATTAAAATAGAAGATGCTCCCGAAAAGAGTCGTTTTTTCGAGTGGTGTGATCGTGCGGGCCAGCGAGAAAAATGGGTGCGCATTGCAATCGATGTCATATGTTTTTTTTTTTTCCGCGGTGGAAATCGGGTGCGTGTGACAATCGAGGGCGCGGTAGAATCGAGTAAATACGGTATGTAATGTTATGTAGCTATGGCATTTATAAGTCCCTGACTCTTTATTCACATTAGGCAAGAACTGTTGAAAAATCTGAATAATCGAAAGTCCGAAAGAAAGGACTCGCCAGAAAAAAAAGCACCTTTATTGGCCAAGTGGCCAGAAAAATTAGTGCACGTCTGCACACAAGCACAATTACAGGTGACTAATTCTGCCCGTATTTTAGCTAGTGTTTGGCCATAACTATAGGTCATAGCTGTGTTAAGGCATGTGCTAAATATGCATAGCATTTGTGTGGATGGCACTTCAGGGGGGTCATCATAAGCCTCTGTTCACCCATCATTGCCCGACTCAAACTCCTGAGCAGCATCAGATTAATGTCTCCCTACATTGTTCTTGCAAGTTATTGCAGCTTCTTTCAACGCCATCTATGTCTTCTAAATTCTGAATCCTCTTGTTAGTGCCAACGACACAAATAGAATTGGTAGCAATGGAGCCTTTTCAGCAGGCCTTGTAGCAAACAAGGGAGCGAGACACAATACATGCATGACCACATAAATACTTGACAAGCAAACTCTCAAATGCCAAAAGGAACTAAGTTGCATAAAGCTAGTTCATGCTGCAGCACTCGTGTTTCTCTGTTTGCTGCGTACGTGTGGCCAATTCGAGCCATAAAGAAGCTGATTCTGAGTATGGCGTGGCTTGGCTAGCAGTTTGGTTGTGGTAGTCATTCAATGAATACTCTTAAAAAAACGGCCATTACGTTCAGCCCAAAAACACATGGCCTTCGAAGTCTGCATTTCTGCATTGACTTTTACCCTGACACAATCTCCAGCCATAGCAACTGCAACTCTTTTGTGCTGGCAACCTAGTGAAACTATTGTAAAAATAACGCGGGCAGCTGGTTATGGCATTCCATGCCGCATTCAATCAAGCAGCCGGAGTCCGGAAAATCTGAACGGTGCACCGTGAGGCATCCAAATTCTCGGTCCCGTATTTGCAATGTTTCTAAGCGATTAGTGGCGGTGTCACAGAGATGTCCGAATGAATGAACATGTTAGAATTTTCAGTGTATGAAAAAACGGTGGGTCACTGTAAATGTTGCAAAAACTAGAAAGTTATTTGGGCCAGTGCTGGTCTCTTTTATTCTTTAGGGGGTCTGCCTGGCTTGCACTCAAGATTTCTTAAAAAAAAAAGGATGTGCTTTGTGACAGACAATTTTAAATATATATAAACAGTGTGTGTATGTGCATAAAAAGTATAAGAAAGAACCTTTTTTTCTGGCATGATTACATCACAGGCACACATGCAACGCGCACACACTGTGGTGGCAGATGTAACCTCCCTTATGTGCCAAATGTCAGTCATATCAGTGTTTTGTTAGGCTAGATGAAGTTTTAGTGGACTCGTGTTGAGGGACTGTGCCAGTGTTTAATGCAGCAACCGAATAAATAGCGACATGACTGTGCATCAACGTTTGAATTCACCTCCCAATACATGACCACCTGACCTAAATGAAGTTTCTAAGATTCCCCAATTTTCTTACTGCACTTAGTACGAGCAGACTCTTGCCTGTTCACCAAAGTGAAATCTACCTGCAATGCACATCACCATGCCCCTCCAGAGAAACTTGTGTGCATGCCCTTTAAAGACTCCTGACAGCAAAAGATTTTTTGCAACTTTTTTACAGGAATTTGTAGCTTTTCTTGTGGTAATACTGACATTAAAACATAACTGCTCCAACACATTGTATAATCAATACTAGTGCATTAATTACGATATTGTGTCGATTGAAAATGCCTACCTAAGTATCCTAAAAGACAAGCATCGCTCTCCCAATCGATGCTTCAGTGCATGCAGTATCAAAAATGAGTGGACCTGCAGGTGGTGAAGTATAAATAAACAATGGGAGGCCTTTGATCATATCCCATTGGATAATCAATACTAGTGCATTAATTACGATATTGTGTCGATTGAAAATGCCTACCTAAGTATCCTAAAAGACAAGCCTCGCTCTCCCGATCGATGCTTCAGTGCATGCAGTATCAAAAATTAGTAGACCTGCAGGTGGTGAAGTATAAATAAACAATGGGAGGTCTTTGATCATATCCCATTGGATAATCAATACTAGTGCATTAATTACGATATTGTGTCGATTGAAATTGCCTACCTAAGTATCCTAAAAGACAAGCATCGCTCTCCCGATCGATGCTTCAGTGCATGCAGTATCAAAAATTAGTAGACCTGCAGGTGGTGAAGTATAAATAAACAATGGGAGGCCTTTGATCATATCCCATTGGATAATCAATACTAGTGCATTAATTACGATATTGTGTCGATTGAAAATGCCTACCTAAGTATCCTAAAAGACAAGCATCGCTCTCCCGATCGATGCTTCAGTGCATGCAGTATCAAAAATTAGTAGACCTGCAGGTGGTGAAGTATAAATAAACAATGGGAGGTCTTTGATCATATTCCCCTGAGATAAAAAGAGGAAAACTACTGCCGTAAGGAGCCAAAACCACTGTGAGAGCAGCCCGGCAACAAAGTGAGAGGGGTGAGGTGGCACTCCTCAACGGGTGCCAGTTAGGGTATGGTGCGCACACCACAAATGTTTTCTATTGTCGGCAATACTCCCCTTACTCATAGAATGTCACGCGCGACCTGTTTGCATCAAATCAGAGATGCCGATTGGTGCTAATAACTTGGATGAGTACTCACCCTATCCTAAAACCAAATTGAAATATTTTATAGGCAGCGCTCTTCAATAATAATTGGTCATAAGTGCCTCCGCATGCTGGACTGTTGAACAACACAAGCATTTCGAATTTACAAATTTGGTGTCAAGGGTTGTTTAAAAACCTTTCAGAAATAATCTACAAGGATGCATTTTAGTACTGAAAGAGCCATTGGCAAAACTATGTCGGTGCCTAATACTTCAAAGGCTTTAGAATGAATTGGCAGCGTCTTGAATAAACATGTTTTTCCAAAACCTCTTCATATACAAAAGGCTTATCAAAATAAGCTAGAATTTTCAGGAAAAGAATACACACCCACATATGTACAGGTGTCAACAAATATATGGCTACACGACCCATGTATGTGCTGGGAGTGTTAACACTGGTAGTAGCCGTGACGGCGAGTATGGAACACTTTTCCCGCTTGCTGGAATGCTAAAGCACACAATATTGTGCGTGTTGGAAGCTGACTAATAATCTTTCTATACTACCTGAGGGCATCCAGTCTGACAGAATGAGACCCTCACTATGAATGAACAGAATAAGGGGAACTTTAAGGGCTTGTGCACCTGCCTTAGGTACCTTTGTTAGAACTAATGACAAAAGAAGTTGGTGGAGCATCAGACGTATTCAATGTTAGCAGGTTTGGTCTCTGCCAAAGCAAAACTATCATTTTGTGCACCTTTCCCACAATTACACTATAATTACTTGAAATAACATCCCTTATATTTTCATTAGTTTTAATGTGATTATTAACATTTTGTTAAGTGTGAAAAACAAACTCTTATCCTTCCCCATTTTCTGGTTTATTCCATACTATGAAGAGATTTAGTGATAATGAGCACTCTGCATGAAACAAAGGTCTAGCATGAATCTTCTCACAGGCACTCAGGTTTCACCTCCCGAATTAAGGCATAAATATTAGGAGGGGTTGAGAAAACAGTGAGTCCATTCATCTCTGTGTACCCTATTTTCAAATTCTGCGACATTATGGTGAGGCGATACTTCCAACTTTCTTGTTGGGTGCTTTCACAACAAGCTTCGATTTTTTTTTGAGAAACTTGTTTTTGTTTTTGAAACTAACATTTTACCTTACCTTACATCACCACAGTCATTTGAATTAGGGCCCGTAGTCAGGAATGAACCAGTTAAAAAGTCTTTCAGTACAATCCCGCTTTCGAATGTCAGTTCTTTTAAAACTCTGCTGTGCCCTATTCTATGCCGTTTCGGTCTCACCGAGCACTTGGCATTTTTTTCATGCAACACATATATATATATATCTATGTCCGTGATACCACCAAAATAAGACATTGTTGTGAAACATGCCTTGTTAACCTTAATTGGACAGACCATGCGTGGTTAAAGAACATTTTTCTATTGGTTCAAGAGCATCGACACTGAATGTTTCAATTTTGCTCAGTTTGGTTTAGTGTTGCAATAGTGTTGCGTTTGTGCTAGTCCGTTCGTATGTGATATTAATTCTGTCTCGTTACGCTACCTGCAATGACTTTTATGTCCAAACACGAGGTAGTCCAATCATCAACTCTTTTTTAAAGTTCTGCTTTTGTTTCTTCTATCGCAGGAACGAGCGCAGTTTTGGCCTTACCTGGTGCAGAAAAACATTGTCCCTGCACTTCACTGTGATGGACAGCTTGTTTTTAAAGTGCTATTGCCATTTTCTAGAATAGCCTACCTTCTTGTGCCTCATGTGAAATACACTTGAAAAAGCACACAGAGAATTGTTCACCGAAAATGCATTATTCGACTTTTATACAAAAAGCTGCAATTCGAAGCCTCAACGTGAATTAAAAAAATTAGTGGCGACTATTTTGCCTTGCTGCTCTTTTTTTTCACAAAAGTGCTTCTGTCCTGGTACCATCTTGATAAGTTTGATATAAGTTAATGGTAACGTTTTCATTGACATTACCTTTGCCTTAAGAATGGTGGCAAGGTATTTAAACCAGCACATATGTGTTGTATGAACGCTGACTCAATGTGATTTTTTATGGAGTCGTGGTTCCTGTATACTCTACTGGTTTTGTGACTGGGTGCAGATAGGTCATTGACCCGTGCATACATGTTTAGTATGTTGTTCCTTGCAAACCAGTGCAAGAAAGCTTAATACAAAATTTTGGTAAATGTAACAGGTTGGTTGGTGTTACATTCAGTGCAGCATTGATTTTTCACCTGCCATGATCTCTATAATTGACACCATAATTAATGCACTATAGTAGTAGTTATTGTCCACAAGGTATTTTCTAGCCTAATTGTCAATTGAATTATTGTTGTGTCTAACATAAAAATAAGCCCCTTTGAAAATCTCCCATTTTTTTAATTTGCATTCAGTTAGCACGTTATAACTGGGTCATAACATCGCAAGTCAACCAGTGTTTTTCAGACCATCACAAGATGGCCGAAAACTTTCACAATTCTCAAAAAACTCGTCCTGGTTTTTTATTCTTGTTGTCAACAGTTTTTGTGCCTATTGTAAATCTAGTTACGTGCCGACTGAGCTAGAGGGCATCAAAAAACATTTTTTTTCATAAAATGTTTTGTAATTCACTCGATAAAATGGTACTCGTGGCAAGGTAATGAAGCAATGTAAGTGTAAAAATAAGACTCATTTATGTATATCAATTCTCCGAGGGTTTATCACACCAGCAAAACTGAATACTTGCAAAATTCGGTTCTTTTTTTTTTCAGGAAACATGGCAAGCTCAAAGGGCACAGATAGATTATGTGCAGGTGGCGCCACAATAATACGCTGTCTCTGTTTTCGAGGAACGCTGCAGTAACTGGTATCGATCTCTGTAGGGTGAACTCTAAGCTCTCTAGGGATGTATCTACCGGCACTGGTGGTAGAGTTTCCACTGTTATTTTGTCATTTTGGTTTGCTCTCGGTTCTGTGCGTCCGTGCATGTCCTGTCACGCACTTTTTCATTTTCTTTCCACTATCCGCCAGTGCTATCGTAATGCGTCGATAAACAAGCGTTGCATTTAGGGTAACGCTGGACATGATTTAAGCAGTAAAAACTTAAAGAAAATCTCGCTTTCCTTAAGGTACCCCGAGCATCAGGTGACGTTTGTTCTGAAAGATTTTTGCTTCCTTGCTATTTAAAATTTTTTTTTCACACCACCATGACCGCATAGACAAAACGCTCCTTTAAAAAAACTAACAGCTCACTGCCTGCATTCATTTATTTTCAAGACAAATGTTGCCAAAGACAGAACAAAAAAAAACACTTTCCACAAAAAAAGTTCACCGAGTGTTGTCCACAACGAGCACACACCGCGTCGGCAGTTTGGCTGGAAGGTGCGAAACGCACAGCAGGGCTGCCTACTGCTGCGGCGCCGGTGGTGGTAAACCCGGCTGCGAGGACGTGTACCTGCTGACTGCTTTGGTTCCCTCAGAGACAGCATGGCGGGCCAGCTCACCGGGCAGCAGCAGCCGCGTCACGGTCTGGATCTCACGCGCAGTGATAGTGCTGTCGTGAGAACAGCTCGAAAGCTTGGCTGCCTCTTGCCGATACGGTCCAAGATAGCGGCCACGAAGCTTTTCATGGTGGTCATTGCTTTGCCCGATATTCCAAGGTCAGGGTGAACTTGCTTGAGTACCTTTCTGATGTAACGGCTGTAGCCCTTACGGCGGCGGCGACGGCGCTTTTTGACACCGTCAATGGCACTCACTGTCGGAGCAGCTCGTACAACCACAGTCTTGCCGCCATTGGCGTGCGCCGCTTGCTGCTGTTCAGCTGACGGTTCAATCTTTGTCGTCTTCGTCAGCAGCTTAGACGACAGAAGCGTGACTAAATCGTACACGTAGGTGCAGCTCTTGCGATTGACGAACGTCAAAATGGCGGCCGACGGTGGCTGCGCTCTTTTTAATCACGATCGCTGTGGTACGTGTACCGTCTCGCACGTCGCCACGCGCTATCCTCGGTCGCTTCATATGACGTCATATTATGTTCGCACTGTGGAGCCACGTGACGAGCACTGATCGAATTGTTTCGATGTGGATAGCTGCCAGGGAGGAAGTGCACTCAAAAGAACATCGCCGTGGTATATGGTGTCGTTATTTACAGGTATTATGACTGCAAGCCAACAAAACCTGTGTAGATGCTTTATCAACAGTGCCGTTTTTTATTGCAAAGCCTGAATTGTTCTTATATAATAAAAGTGCAATTTTTTAAACAGAATGCTGAACATAACAAAATGCCGTCTTCTCTTACCGCGCGCTCTAGTGAATTTTTTAAGATTTACGCCACTGCAGCAAGCTAATGTCTCTGAAGGGAAAAAACGCATTTCATTGTTTTAGTATACGACACGACGTTAGCAGGGCGCTGTTTCGGGCGCGAAAGCTATTCACAACCGTTGTTGTTGAATGTGATACGGCTACCTCGAGAAAGTTCAAGTGCAAGGTTCCCGAATACATATCGTTAAAGAACGTATATAAAGGTTAGTTACCTTGAATTTTACGAGAAACCTTAGATAAAATTCAGCGCAAGTTTTCATTTCAAAAGGGGATCCTGGGGGTTGAGCCGACGCTGGGTGCTTGATCTTTAAGAGCCCCCGGCAGAGGCAACACACCCCTGTTGGCCCTGGCTTCACGTAGACGGCACCCCCAGATTGACCCGCCTGGGGGGAATCGGCAGTCGCCTTTTCCTGTCTCCCCCTAACATCTTCGTCCTTTTCTCTTATTTCAAATCTTTCCTGTCATCTACTCTTTTCCGTGACTTCCGTGTTTCCTGGCGGCAAGGGTTTAACCTTTGTGGCTATCCTACCCTGGATACGCCATATTCGGTTATAGTGGTGGTGTACAGCTGGCGTCTGCAGGTCCTGTGCTTACAGACCCTGCAGCGTCCCCTTGTAGGACTCCATGGGTGGGTGGCTGGCCGCGCTGCCGAAATAAACCTTTTCTTATGGCTTGTTCCTTCCCCCCACTCCCTGATCGCCTCAGAAAAAGAGGGCGCACCGATGAAGTATTCCAGTTTTTTTGGTCACCAGAGAGTATCCTTTTCCCCGATTCCACGTTATCCACGCTGACACACCCGACAAACAGAGTGAGAAAAATTTCACCTTTTCTTGTTCGAAGTCTTGACAGAAATCTTTGGCCCAGTATATAAAGCATCGAGAATGGCAAGTGGTGACCTCCTGTTGGAGCTCCGCGCCAGAAACAATATTAGAGAAACTGCCTAACCTAGTAAAATTTGGAGATACCAAAATAATTGTAACCTCACACCGAACCATGAACACCACCCGTGGCGTTGTTCAGATGATGATCTGTTAGGCTGACTCAGGCTGAACTCTTGGAGGGTTTCAGCGAACAGAATGTCATCAACGTGAAACGAATTAGGATGAGACGTGATGGTAAAGAAGTCCAGACTAAGCGCCTAATACTTACGTTAATTCAAGTGTAACTGCCCCCGACTCCCTTGAGGCTGGGTACATCAAGCTTCGAGTGAGGCCTTATATCCAAACCCTCTACGATGTTTCAAATGCCAGCGGTTGGGCCACAGTTCGCAGATATGTGCCGAGGCCACTAACTTGCGCAAAATGCAGTGCTGAAGACACAATCTGATGCCTTGAAAACTCTCCTCACTGTGCGAACTGTAAGGAGGGCATGCCGCATACTCACGGTCATGCCCATGCTGGAAAGAAGAAAGGAAATTATCGCAATTAATGTAAAACAAAACCTTTCATTAAGGAGGCACGAATGCAGGTGTCCTTCCTACCAGAAACTAGCTTTGCCGAAGTGGCGCGTCAGGGGGCCCAGCGCCACGACGGCCCCCGGCGCCTGTCTGGCACACGCGTAGTGAGCCAGCGGTGACGCCATCCGCCCCCTCGGCGGTTGCAGCAAGTGCTGCTCCGCCATCCAAGAAAGACCCACCAACCTCCGGGCTGGGGGCCGCGAAGGTCTCGTCCTTTGATGCGAGGCCCTCAAAACAATGCAGCGCTCGCAAGAGCGCGTGTCCAGCGCCTCGCAAGAGGCAATGGACACAA